>OX352702.1:6000000-6350000 GCA_947095575.1 Electrophaes corylata
TGTCCAGTTATTACAGTGGAGTGCTTACAGCTGTTAAATAATATAAATACTGTTGTTAATAAGAAATATACATAATTATAATAGATACATATTTTCAATCACATTTCTCAAAATCCTGATTAATCCATTTTTGGGGCTACAAAAGCTTTTAGTACAATGAGGAAGAGTGTTCTTTTTTTTATATGTAATTTAGGATAAAAATCTATGTAAAAGATTTTTTTTATGCAACAAGCAGATAGCCGGTTACCATCACATCATAATGTTAGGTCTATATGTAAATAAATAAATAAATAAATCACCTATAACAAAGCATACAAACAAACAACAAAGCATAGTATAGAATTCTTGCGATACTATCTCAACAACGGAATTTCCACGTAACGCGATATCTAAGTATTATAATTTCCATACAATTATGGCGACCTATGTGGCGAGGCGGGCGAATGTGGGTTCGATTCCGCCTTGGGATAAATAATTGTACGATTTGCAAATATTTATTCCAAGTAGGTACTCTGGGTATTTTCTGTGTACAAAATTTAAAAAAATCTATGTATGTAATGTATTAAGTATATCAGACATCTATGTAGTAGGTACCCATAACACAAGCTCTGGACTCTCTTAGCTTGGGGCTAGATGATGCTGTGTGGATTGTCCAGCATTATTATTACTATGCCTAGGTAGGTACGCGTAGAAGACTCTGTGACGTCAGTGATGACTATAACAGTCTAGGACGATTTCGAAGCAACCAAATAATTTTTTTTTAAACTAGCGGTCCGCCCCGGCTTCCCTCGGGGTTTTAGTAAGGATCCCTAATTTTTTAAAACCCAACGGTGAAAGAATTTTTCAAATCGGTTCAGTAGTTTCAGAGCCTATTCAATGCAAACAAACAAAAATCAAATCTTTCCTCTTTATAATATTATTAGTATAGAAAAAACACTGTTTAAGATATCTTCATAATTTTCGCGGTTATATATTGAGACTTATTTTCATTGATATCTTCCGCACAATAAATATAATATCTAAGTAGGTACCTAACTCATATTAAGGGCGAAACTTATGTATTTTGTAACTTTTTTTCAACCAGACTGACCCACCTGCTAAGAGGTCGCGAAATTGTCAGATGCCTTCGCATATGTACTGCAGCAGCCAATAGCCAGTTCTTTTCCATCCAGTTTTTGTTAGACACCAGTGAGAATAACAAGGCTGCCCATATTTGAGACTGATTGGGGTACAAATGAAGACCCATTTTAGCCAACCGCAATGCCTCAGCTGTATTTCCTGCTAGGTATTCAGCAATACTTGCTGCTGCATATACATTTACCAAATTACAATTGCTGAAGTAACCAGAACTTAAAGCTTTTCGTGCACATGAACTAGCTGCTTTGGCATTTGCATTATTCGCTCTTAGACAATATTGGGCCAAACAGAACCATAATGACCCGTTACTAGGATAATCAACCACAGTTTCACTGAGTAGGCTTATAGCTTGATCTATATCATCCTCACAAACAAAATAATAGGATCGCATGAAGCCTATATCATAAACAAATTGCGTATTTTTTTCATATTTACGTAATTCACTCAATGCTAGTTTAGATATACTCTGCTCAGAATGTGTGATTCCTAATGAACAGATTGCAAGTAAAGAGTAAGGTGAAGGTTTACTTTGAGATGCTTGTATACTTTGAAAAAGCATTGTTTTTGCATCATTAGGGCCTTTGAACATGTAAATTATACCAGCCATGGCCACAAACAGCTCTGATTTTTCATGTTCATCAGTACACAACCAATGTAGAGCAGTATCATATGCTGCATATGATTCCTCATACAATCCCTTTTTAAATAATGTAAGTGCTAAGCCAACTGTTGAGTTAAAACTGGCTTCAGGTATAGCTTTGAATATTTTGATAGCTTCATCATATTTCTCTAACCTAAGTAAAATCCTTCCTATGTTCAAAAGAATTACGCTTTTGTGTTTGTTTTCAGAGTATTTGAATGCTTTTTCATATGATTTTATAGCTGGTTTTAAAAGTCCTATTCTTTCTTGTAGCACTCCACGAATATTGTTTGCACAAGCATTATTAGGTTCAAAGTTGCCAAGCCACTCCATCAAATCTACAGCATAGGGTATGGCGTTGAGGCCTTCAATAGCGTATTTGGATATTGTGTTTGTATTTGAGTATTTATTCAAGGTGCGACATACCCAGTCTGCATAACCAAGAGCACTTTCCGGATGGTAACCCAGGCGAGAGGCATGCCTGAATAAGTCCATTGCTTCATCTTCACGGATATATTCTGCTATTATTGCTTGGCCAATCCAACTCTGTGGATATGATGGCAGTGTTGATTGTCCGCGCCAGAAACAATAGTTTGCTAATTTAAAAAGCTTTAGCTTGATGTACAGTGATCCTAAATTACACCAAATTTTAGCAGCAGACAATTTTTTGGTCACCATCAGTGCTTTTATGAAGCAGTGCTGTGCTTGCTCATATTTTTTTAAAACAAGGGAGATTTTACCGAGTAAATTCCAGTTACGCCAAGATTTTGGTTTTTCCTTGACGCAAATTGTGCCCAAGTTAAAAGAAATTTGACCATTTTTAGCTTCCTTAGTTTCTTGGTAATACAAGAAGTATGTATAAGCTAACTCATAAGATGCTTGCTGTTGTTTTTGCTTAGCTATGTATGAATAGCAAGCAATAGCTTGTGCAATAATCTCACTCTTTTCTTGTCTTACTGGTTCACAATCTAAATCATTTGAGAGGTGAGGCATTAATACATAAGCATATTGGTCAGGCAACTTTGTAATGAAAACTATGGTGTCTGCCAGAAGTTTCCAAAAACATATGAATTTGTTATTATTCTTTATAGCTGATAAGATATAATCAACTGCAAATTGGGCACAGTTTCTTGCAGAACCAAACATCTTCGCATCTAGTTTCTTCTTAGCAACTCTGATCCATGTCTCGGCTATTCCTTTCAGAGCCAAATGGGACAATGGGCTAAATTTGATAACATTTTCAAATGTTGATATGGCTTCTTGATAATTTGTTAGCAATGAATGAATGTATCCAATTTTGGTCAAACAATATGTAGTTTTACTTGCATCTAGTGCCATAACTTTGTTGTATGCCCTAAGAGCAGATGTGTATGAGCCTCGCGAGTAGTATGCATCAGCTAGGCATTCAAAGGCAACGGCATCAGTTTTATTTTCCTTTATGACATTTCTGAAATTGACTATAGCGTTTTCCCAATCTCTCTTGTTTAAATTCTGTAATCCCAATCTGAAGTGAACCCATGGTTCTACCATTGCTGCATCTTTGATAAAAGAAGATAATAGTTCAAAGTTCAGTTCAGTTAGATGTAGTTTTATGTATATACCACTCAAACTCTTGACAATGTTAGTATTTGTGTTATTTAGACCATAAGCTTTCTCATAACATTTTTTTGCTTTAGGTAAATCATTTTTCTGATCCAAATAATAATGACCCAAAAACAAAAAGGTATCAGCATGATCAGGGCTCATCTTGGCTGCTTTTAGGAGATGCATGATGCAATTACTATATTGCCTAAGTTCCCAATATGCCCTCCCTAAATAAAAATTGTGCAAGGCATTGTCTGATGGCTGTTGGAACAGATTGATAACTTCATCAAATTTGCCTTGTTTTAAGTATGATAAAGCTTCAAGTTGCTGATAATATTCAGTAGATTTTAATTTTTTCATAATATGGTCAGCAGGCTCCTCATTCTCAATGTAACATTCTGCAAGGCAAGCCACTTCTTCAGCATTCAAGGCATCGAGAGGTATCAATTTAGCATTTGCTATTGCCTGTTTCCACTTCTGTTGCTTCACCAAGGAATAGAATATGAATACTCTAAGTTGCAATGCAAATTTTTCATCTGTAACTTTAGTTATAAAGTTGGTTGCTAGTTTTTGCATAACTGACCATTTCTTGAGCATCATGGTACATTTAATAATGAATGTAGCTTCAGTAATATCAGCTACATTATAGTTAATGAATGGTACACACTGCTTATAAGCATCTAAATATAACCCTTTATCATAGGATACCATGCTGTTTAGAAGAGTAGCTTGTTTAGTACTTTCAATTCCTTCTGTTATAATTTCAATTTTATTCAAATCTATGTGATTAAATGTCATAGATTCTACAAATTTGGTACACAACCACTGACAAACAAATTGTTTTAAAGTTGTTTTCTTTGTAAAAAACTCAAATTTTATTAGATCTTCTAAAGCTGAGTTTACGTCACTTTTCTGCAAAACTACTTTGCACTGAAGCAATTCCAAAGAGTCACTTGGTTCAATGGCATGCAATTTTGCAAGGACTTCTAAAATAATAGGTATTTCTTCTTTGTTACAATTAGTATCAACCTTTAAGAGTTCAAGAATCTGAGTTTCTGCACTTTTTTTGAAACTTTCGTTTTGTGTATTAGCTATGTAATAAACTAAAAAACTCATTACCTCACTACTTTTTAGAGTTACACCTAACTGTCCCATTTTTGAAATAATTTCTTGAGTTTTTTCCTCTTCCATTTGAAGCTGAAGCATTTCATTATAGACAGAACACAATTTTTGCTTACTAGCATCATCACATTTTCTTTCATAATATTGAGCTAGCCCTTGCCAAGCCAAGGGATGATCTCTCTTACTGGTGATGGCTTTCTGATAAGCCAGAGGTGCTTGGTCAGAATCTTGAAGGGATTTTCCAAACAATACCAGTCCAAAGTAGTTTTGTTTGTCTGCCCGCAGAATATTTTTGCAGCATTCTTGAGCATCTTTGAAGTTTCCTTCATCAATTAATTTTCTTGCATCTTTCAATAAGGTTTTTATATCTGCCATCTGAAATTGTTGAGAAGGAATGCTATTTAATTGTAAAAAACCACACATCCACATTACTTTTGAATTGATGTAATAGGAAGTTAAAAGATTTGGAAGGATTTAATTCTTAAGATCTTAGGATGAAAAATCCTCAAACTATTCTTTCTGAAAATTTATAAGGAGGGCCTTTGCCAATCAGTGGATTTTTCATAAGTGAATTTACATGATACCTTTCCAAATATTGATACGGCTACTCGTAGGAACTGTTATCTAGAGTACCTTCCTGAGAGGGTGGTATGGTATTTGTGTTACCTATATTGAAAACTAAACAACTTATTGACTTTGGTCTTGTTTTTTAGTATTACAGTCAACAACTTTTGTAGTTTTGTAGGATGTTCATGAACATTTGATGATTTAAAATCTTGAATAACTTGTGAAGATATAATCTAATATTTACATATTTGTCTTGGCTCCGCACATATTTTAAGGCACAGTCGCCATTTAAGTATTTACATAATTTTAATCAACTTTTGTCAAGGAGTGTACCTGAATCCTAAGAAATTGCAGTGTTTGTTTCTAGGGCCTGGTTACAGCTTTTTTTCATACGACCTGCTGGTGGAATGAGCACCTGAACTTAAGTAGTTACCATCACCTATATCAATTTTGCCTATTCAAATTACCATTGCTACCGATGTTTTAAGCATTGCCGTCTATCAACTTGGCTTCTAACTGACACACTCTGAAGTATTATGACAGAATAAAAACCAAGTAATACAAACCTCAAATAATTATTATATTTTTGTGCTTCACAATAAAGTTGATTGATTGAGATTAGGTACCTATTAGTATAGAAAGACAAAGTGCTTTTAGATAAATAAACAAGTTATTATTTCACTTTACTGTAGGTAGGTATTTACAGATCAGCGAGTAATTTTAGATAAACAAATAAAATTAAATTACAAAGCATTCAATTCTTCTTCTTTTTATTATTATGACTTTTCAGCCGTAGACAGAGCCACAGAGTACTTCTTTATAGACTGACTGACTAGGGATGCGACAAGTTACAATAACTCACATCCAATTAATGCACACCCCGACAATGTACGGTCTACGAATCCACTTTAGGATTCGTGTGTCTATTAAAGTGCTGTACATTAACTGGATTCTGGACGTAGATTATTTTTAGTAGATATTCACTTGACACTGGCAGAAATATTGTTGAATGACAGACAGATGTCATGAAGAAAAAATATGTAAACAAAACAAATGTAGCTATAATAGTTAACGATCAGATACCTAGTCGGTGAAACAAATCTATATGAATTTCCCTATTAATTTTAATTTAACATGGCTACGGGCGCTACAACTGAGGTTCTGGCCTCGTATATATCTAAATTAGGTATGTGTAAAGCGGTTTAGCGTATTCGTTTGTAGTATGTAAACGAGTGAACGTACCGTACCTACTTTTAAAAAAACCTAACTAACAAATAAAATATTCCTTAAACTATTTTAAGGCCATCCTTTGAAAGAGATCCGTGAAAGAGCTCTGCAGCTATTGATAGCGAAGCTACATCTGGGTTGGGAGCTGGATGATGAGCTTGCTGGGACCAGACACTTGCTAGAAGCACTGTTGTCGTGGTTCCAAGGTAGTGTGCCTACTTTACAGCGGGAAGTTTTAGAATTGCTTCTCACTACGATAAAGGTAAACAATGATAATTAAATCATCGTTGTGATGTGAAAACTTAAACTTTTCAAACCCATTAATAATTATAAGTACTTACTTAAAATTATTGTTTCAATTGTGCCATAAATTAATTGTGGAGTTTATTTTCTTAAAATTGTAGATACTTCCAGATAATGAAACATAGCATAGCTTTATCCATAGCCGTTGTGCAACTTTCAACTTGTGTATAAAGCCCATAGTTAGTAGTCTCAATTCCATGGGTAAATCATCACTGGTAATGCTTATGGTATGCTTATGGTATTGCTTTTTTATTGAGTATGCATAAAGTAGGTAACTCACACCTTTATTTCAGACTAAGTCTGGTACTTACATTGCAAGAGAGTTTGGTATTAAAAAGATTTTAACAAACCTTAATGCATCAAAAGATAAGATTGCACCAGATGCTATGGAGGCATATGATGATGTTGTAGACACATTAAGGTTCATAAACACAGTTGAGTCTGAAGAAAATGTCATGATACCAAGACTTACTCTTCCTGACATTGAGAGGTAAAATAAATACATGTAAAATTAGAACAACTATAAAGAACTACCAGATCACAGGCAATATTATCATGTTATTGTTTTTAGTAGTAGTAGAGCTCTTAGTGAAGGGCTCGTCCAGGGAAGTACTACCACCATGCCTATTTCTGCTGCCAGGTGGCTTGCTGTGTTCCTGTTTGAAGGGTACATGAGGCACATGAGGTTTAACACCTGTATGCCTCAGGTTGATGGACGCTGAGCAGTGCATGAGCGTGACTTACGCGACAATACTTCGCTATAGGGGATGGTAATCACTTAACATCAGGTGGGCCATCTAAAACAAAACCTTATTAGTTAAAAGAATTCATTCTTTGATACTTTTGCAGTGTACAAAGATTCAAACATAGGGGTCCAATACAATAGGTGGTTAATTTTCTATTACAAATTTATGTAATAGAAAATTAACCACCTATTGTATTGGACCCCATTTCTGGAGTAATTTTGTATGGAGTCACGACTTTTCATAAAGCCTAGAAGGGGTACTTTTTGTTTCCATCAAAAAATAATTGCAACAACAGTCAAACTACAACCTGTTGTGTAACATGTTTAACATATTTTATGTTTGAGAGTGGTATAATACTTTTTCAGCTCAGAAAGTGCTTCAAGCGGTGGTTATTACAATCTTGATCCTAATAATCAGACATCTAAGGAGACATCAGTTAGCAATGATGATTTTGAAGTATCAAAACAAACAAGGTGAATGACATAATAACTATAATTGACTTTACCTATAAAAAAGATAGATTCTGTATTGCTAAAATATGTTTTTACATATGAAATAAAAAAATATTGTAGCCAGAGGGGTTTCTTTCTACATAAATGAAAGCTCTATCTGGCGTTTTTTTAAATAAGTAGGTACCTTTTATATCATCCCAAAAATTATATCCTGGAGTAGGATTTAAACCCACGACTTTCCCCTTGATACGGGAATGCGATAACCAACTTCGCTATCGAGGATTCAAGTGACTCGATGAAAATAAGTCTTGGGATGTTTTTAATACGGTACTTTAACAAATAGGGTTCAAGTCCTACTTGAGGAAATAATTTTTAGGATAATACAAAATCTTTGTGGTTTCCTTATGTGCAGGTAAGCACTATAAAAACTAACAAAGTAGGTACCTACTTACCTATGTGTCAAAGTGCAGATAAAAATAATTTACACATTGACCCCTGTATCATTTTCTGCATACCTACTTCATATTTCAAATTATAGTGTAAACGAAATATGAAGTAGGTACAAAAAAATAACATGTTGGTAGTACCTATATTAGATAGATACATTTCTCCAGATCACCATAAAAAAATGAAATAGTTCACAGATAGCAAACAACGTTCCACCTAAAAAAATACTTTAAATAAATATAACTTAAGTGGTATACCATCCAACTTCTGCTAATAATTTTTCGTATATTCGTATTACAGTACCTACATTTTTATATTGTTATCGGTAGGCTCAATAAACTTTTTTAGATTATGATGATTGTTGATTAACTTTGCACAATATCGCGAAGGCAGCCTACAGGGTCCTTACCTCTTATACAAACATTGTTGTTTTCAGCCATAAAATATCAGATGGAATAAGAGTTTTACTCTTCCCATGGGTGAATCTTTGCCCATCTGATTCTAAAACAATGCTGCTCATTGAAGATTCTCTCAGACTCCTTAAGTCCACTCGGAGGTGCTGCAGATTTATTTGTGACGTATTTTTAAGGGACTTTCCTGCTGAGATATTTTTAAACCGGCCTGGAATTATAAAGGTAATTTCCGCGTACAAATTAAATAAACAAACAGTCCAAGTACCTACTTGAAATCTTCGACTCGAAAGAAAAACAGTAACATGAAAGTACAATTATCGCTCAGTAGAGATATCTTCAAAACATCGTTGTTTTTTTCAGAATTTAGTGACAATAGCTGAAGACAATAACGGCGGCCGGCCAAATGAAGCTTTGCGCGTCTTACTCTGCATAACAAAAGCTTTGCGCAAAAGGCTGTTGCAGCTTTCGAGCTTAGATGTGATACATGAACCTGATAAGGTTAGTTAATTATATCGTTTAAGTAGCGATATACCCTGAAAATTTCAAGTCTCTACGACTTGTGCCTTATCTTTATGTCATTCAGGACAAAGATTCTTAAAGTGGTATAGATTTCAGCCCTCGTTATTCTTTATTGTACAAAATACAACATTTATTATTTTGGTGACGTAGGTAGTTCATAACTAGGCCGAAGGCTTTCGTCGTTGTATGAGCCAGAATAGCAGAAATCTTCAAGGAGGCGACAACTATATACGCCACTTTAGTTAGTGTCTGACAAAGAAGTTGAACTTTAAAAGCTTTATTATATTTTGGATAGAAACGGGATATTTACCATGATTTTTGAGTTTGATTGTTTCCCGATATTTCGGCACAGTTGCATGCGCCATGATCACGGGTCGAACTGAAGTCTGTGGCAAGTGGGTCTAATGTTATTGGCAGACATAACGGTCTACCCTCTTCCGCACTCGTTTTTTGCAAACGACACTACTACCACTGGTATCATTCTCACTATTTACTCGAATTTGCCCTCGACACACCACACTAACCGTATCCGGACGCACCACCGGCACCACACTTTTATGTTGCTTACATAAACTAATAACCGGTTTCCATACACCAGATAACTGGAAACCATCCTCCCGGTTAAAGTTTTTGTGTTTGGTAATCTCAATCGCCTCTTGTACTAATCTTGGTATGTAGTGACCCTCCGTTGAGATTACCTGTGGGCTATGTAACTCGATCCAGTGGTTTGACCCAGATTCCAGCAGATGTTCCGCTATGGCTGATTTATGAGTTTCCAAGTTTTTAATCGCTCTGATGTGCTCCTTAATCCGACAAGCAATCGTCCGTTTTGTTTGGCCAATATACGAACTCCCACAACTACAATCAATTTTGTACACACCTGGTTTTTCCAATGGAAAACTATCTTTTGGAGATCGCAGGAAGTGTGATATCTTCTTTAATGGAGTAAAGATGGTTTTTACTGAGACCTTTGTGAGAGCTTTTGCAATTTTGTCCGTGACTCCCTTAACGTACGGCAAAAATGCCGGTTTTCGTTCAACTCTGTATTTACGGGGTCTGGATCTAGCACACGGTGGAAAAAGACGCAGTTTGTATCCATTTCTTCTTAAAACATGCTGTACATGAGACAATTCTCTCTCTAGATGGCTCTCATCACAAAGATCGAATGCACGATTAGTGAGCGAAGTTATCACCGAGTTCAATTGCCGTGGATGGTGGTGAGAGTGCGCGTGGAGGTACCGATCAGTATGTGTAGGTTTTCTGTAAACCGAATGGCCCAAACTTCCATTTTCATGAACCTGCACCAATACGTCCAAAAAAGCTAGACAACGATCACTCTCCAATTCATATGTGAACTTCATCTTACTATGTACAGAATTCAAGTGCATTAAAAGTAGTTCTATCTCGTCTTTCTTTCCTTCCAAAATGCAAAACACATCATCTACATATCTTTTCCATAATTTCACCAATATGGGAGCAGATGAGATAGCTAAGTCTTCAAAATACTCCATCCAGATGTTTGCCACCACTGGAGCTGCTGGACTTCCCATGGCTACCCCATCTATTTGGAGGTAGTATTTCCCCTTGTATACAAAATAATTGGTTGAAAGGATATGCTCTAAAAGCTTGACATACTCATGGTAAATATCCCGTTTCTATCCAAAATATTGATCAAAACCATGATAGTTTAAAAAGTTATAAGCTTTATTATGTTAGTTACAGTAAGGAACTTCGAAACATTGAAGAGCATTGGCAAGGTCGAAAACCATTTATTTAGTAATATCCAGAGATCATCTTAAAACGTCTTAAAGCTAGGTGAATCTAAGCCATAGGTTCTCAAACTTATTTCGTCACTTTGAAAATAGATATTTTTTCAGCGTTCTCCGCCAAAACTCTCCACTTTCGGTGCAGCAGTTCTCATTTAGTCTACTGTAATTTTTGTGTATCATACATTTATATTTGCACGTAGATTGGGGTTAAAACAAGGTGTGTAAAGCTGCAATAGATTAGTAACAACCGTACCTCTGGGTTTATAGACGGGATACTATTTTATATTTTCTTATCACAACAATTAACAGATTTTAAACGACCACAAGGATATAGAGCATGAAGTGAATGCAGAACTGGAACAGATTGCTGATGGGGTTCAGGAAACGCCAAAAGAAGATGGCTTAGCTGCTCTGAGGCAGTTACCAGCGCCGTTGTATGCTCTGAACACTCTGAACGCAGTTCTATCTATCATGGTCAGAAGTGTACTAGATGCAGAAACATTGAGTCTGGTAAGAATAATCTTGTATCTTCTTGTATTGGTTTCTCGTTTCCGCATTCCGAATTTCCGTCATTTAATTCTAGCATTTTTATAATTTTAATTTTTAATTTAATTTTTTTATTTAATTTTTATAAAACTGCTTTTTAAAAGGCTGATAATCATTATTAAATACCTACTTCATTATTTTCAGAAAGAATTAAACTTATGTGTTTGTCTGGTTGAATCATTGGTGGAGCTTCTACTGGACTGTGTTACTGATAAGTTCTGGACTGCTGACCACAACTTCAAAACTCACAGAGACATCTCGCATAAGAGTTGTATGGTGATGCGGCTGTTGGGAGAGCTACTGATGAAGTACAGGTTTGTTTTAATGATATAAGTATTTTTAAATGTTTAATCATGATTTCGAGTCTTCTCCATCCTCTAACTATCCGTGATCTTCACAATGTCGCCGATCCTTTGGGTCAACCTACGCTTCAACCTCCAGTTCCTGTCGCAATTTGAATATGTAATGGTTTAAGTTGCCTGTTCAGCTTTTTGTCACTGTAGCCAAAATTGGTTGGCTTCATCAGATATTATGTATTACAGCAAGTCTTTCAACGAAGATGCAGACAGGATCTGTCACCGAGTGGCTTGGATTCGCCTAGCGTCTTGTGGCCAGAGACTGTTGCATTGGGTCCGGGAATCCGCCTTGCCGCCCACGTCTATAGTAGCTGCGTTGCAATCCGCTCAAATAGATCCGGCTGTGGACCTGTTCTATCCAGATTTGAGTAGAAAAATTGCCGCTGTTTTACAGGTATTTTCGTCATATCTATATCTATACTAATATTATAAACAGAAAAGATTTGATTGTTTGCTTGTTTGTTCGGAGCATGGAATAGGCTCCGAAACAACTGGATAGATGTGAGAAATTCTTTCACCGTTGGGAAGCTACCTTAGACGAGGAAGCTACCTTAGACGAGTGAAGCTACACTATCCCCGGGTGACATAGGCTATATTTTTATCTATAGAACCAACACTATGAGCCATCGGAGAAAGAAATCAGTTATCTACTAAGCTGTAATGTATTCCCCAGCGGTTGTAAATGTATGGGTGTGCTAATGTTCACCCACCTATCAGACGGCGTCCGGGGTAGGTACCCCGCCTGATCCCATTTTAACTTGGTAACTTTATCTCCTACATGACTTATATAAATTAAGGAACGCAAGGTGATGTTCCGGACTGGTAAATCTTGACTTTGGATTTTACTTCTGCTACTGGAAGTATTATTAATCATAGATTTATTTATTTTGGTACTTATCTAAATTTTAGGTATAAAGCATGCGCTCATGCCTTAGGTAACCAGATAGCCCGGTAACGCTGTCGGAAATCGCCAGGCGATTATACCAGCATTTTAGTACGTATGAAAAAAAAAAAAATAGGTAACCATTGCGGCATCAGTGAACTCACGTTTCACGAATTGCTACCGGGGTCATTGGCATTCGGTGGCATGTGGCGCCAGTGCGCTATCAAACTTTCTACTCACCCAAAATACCTACACCGTGTTATATTTCCTGTTTTTTATTAATAGATGTTTCAGAGTACTAAAATATCTTCAGATCAAGAATACAAAACCAAGCACAAGCAACTAAAAAAAATATGCGCTAGCATGGAGGAGACTGTCAAATTCATGAAAAACAAAGACTCGTGCCGAAATACAAAAAAAGCTCTCAACTGCATCAAAAAATCGCTACCAGTGCTAGAAATATTCCAGAGCGAAGCTTACTTGAACGATATAGCAGATTTTTTACTTCTCAAGACTAGGAATTTTGATATGGTTGATAGCGATTGGGCATTAGCACGCAGCATAGCTTTGAATCTGATGGCTAACAATATTGAGTGGGTGTCGGCGAAGTTTTACGGGTTTTTGGCTGAAATGGTCAAGTTGGTGTTGATTGGCGACGAGGCCCATCAAGTGGAGAATGAAAAAAGTTTGACATTGTTATGTGACGTCAGTATATTGACAGAGATCTGTTGCCACGGATTGTCTTCAAAATCAAGCGAGGTACGCACTACAAAATAAATTTATAACTACGAACTATCAAATTGCACGTTTTTCAATTTAATCATTGATGTGGTGGTAGCTTATTTGTGCGCGCAATATCTTTTACTTCTCATCACTCAGTCCTATTCTTTCTCACATCATGTAAAATGAGATAGCATGCATGTTAGCCTCGCCCATCGACAGGTTCAAGTGGGCGACTATGATACTTACCTGGAGGAAATTCTTCTTATAATTTTCAGGTAGAAGAAAGTGCATCAGAGATAATGCTCTATCTACTCCGTGGACGCATGGCGCTGAGCGATAGCTGTTGGTGGCGACTGCTTGCGAGTTTGTTGCCAGTTTTACCTCTACTACATGTCTATGCTGCTCATGAAACTTTAATTGGTAAGTGAGGTCCTCAACAGAACCCGTGATCAAATGAATAAACGCATCAAACTAAGCAAAGCTTGTACTGTATGCTGGTACATAGCTGATATAATACTTATATACTTCTTTTTGTATATACAACTTAGAATACAAAATAACACCCAGACACAACAAATATCTATGGTCATCATTCATACAAATGTTTGTTCTCGGTGGAAATCGAACCCACAATCTACCAAAGTAAGAATGAGACACATTAGTAGTAGAACTCTTAGTGAAACTTTCATGACGAGTTCACAGTATCTGTGGTACAGGCTTTGCTTAGTTCGGGGCTAGTCGGCGTGGGGAATGCAGAAAAGGTTGCCTGGTAGAGATCGCTTTTAGTGATAAGGCCGCCCATTGTATTACTGCATTGTTTACTTTAATGTGTGTAAAATGTGTATGTACTTTACTTGTAGTGGTAATCAATAAAGAGTTATATTATCTATCTAATGCAGGAAGTATATTTTGTTACAGGTCAAGCTATCTGCAAATCTTTAGATAAAGACATAGCAGAGTGCATGGGTGTGAGCAAGGCGGAGATAATATCTGGGCTTGTGCGTTTGATCTTCGTAAAATGTGTAGCGGTGCAACTTGATGCTGCGCATACCTTGTGTCGACTTTTAGGTGAGTTTGTACCAGACAACACAATTTAGATACAGAGACAGTTTAGCTTTTCATGAAAAATAACGCTTTAAAAACAATAAAACAGTCTGATGATTGTAATCTAGGCTACTGTAGATATTCCCTCAGACCGTTGGGACTTACTTTAGTCGTTTTGAGGAGCTGTCAGCGTCCAAACATTACCTTTATAACATTCACATTTTGTATTTACCTAATTGGTATTCCATGCGTCACTTGATTAAATCATTATATAGATAAAATCTTGATAAATCTAGTGAAAACGCGCGTGATTTCTGTGCACGACAACGTAGTTCTTAAGTTTAGTGATAAGTTGTACATTATATCCTAGTAGCCCTAAGCAATGTAACATGTGAAAAGGTCAGGTAGGCAAGCGCAAAATAAAGTTATTTTTAAAGGTGTTTAAATTAGATAAACCATAGGCAGGTAGAACCCTACACTAAAGAACAAAGAGCTAGGCCTAGTCAGGAATTTGCATACCAGGCCTAGCTAGGTAGTTAGAGAAAGTTAGGGATCTACCGAAGAACAGAAATAGAGTTAGGTATGCCCAGGGACTTGTCAGAGTTAGACCTGACTAGCCTCAGAACGAGTAGGCTACGTACCTATTCAGAGTCGAGTAGGTACGTAGAAGAGTTAGGTCTAGCTTTTGTAGTATAGACAAGTTTCTGGGCCAACGTAGTTAGCATTTACATGTAGCTTAGGTACACTGCACGCACATAAGTTTATAAAACATTGTAGGTACCTAAGCATAAGAATCATGGTATTAAATAAAGAGACGCGCTTCCGTCAATGTGCGGGCGGCAAGGGAGGACGACGACTTGTATAAATAATAGGCTAAAATCGCCGAACAACCAGTGCTCCACTACCCGTCGTCACAACAACACCTACCTGCGCCCCGAGACAAGTCGTCGTCGTCCCTTCGCCCGGCCTACCTGACCTCGGCCGTTACCCGTTATCCGGCTCGAAGGACCAATGTTCGTGGTGATTTCAGTGGACTGTATATTTTAAAGTTGGGCTGCGGATGGTCTGCAGATGTGGAGTAATAAAACGCCCCATCTATGCTGCGTGTTAAAGTCTTCCGGCGTAGCTCGTGTGGCGTCGTCTGCTACGTTCTCCTTAGTCGGTACCCACCGCCATTCAGATTTCTTTGTAGTCTCTTCTATTTCGGCCAGTCTATGTGCCACGAACGTCTTGAAGGCGCGCGGTTCTGCCCTGATCCACGCTAGGGCAGTACGGGAGTCGCTCCAATAGACCTTTTTCGTTACCTCGAAGTCGTGTTCTTGTACGACCGTCTCGGCTAGGCGCGTTCCCAGGAGTGCAGCTTGCAGTTCGAGCCTCGGGATCGATATTGGCTTCAGGGGTGTGACTCTGCTCTTGGCGGCGGCGAGTGCTGTGTGCACGCTGCCGTCGGCACGTGTCATCCGCCAGTACACGGCGGCGGCGTAGGCTTCCTCGCTGGCGTCCACAAAGGTGTGTACCTGTCTCGTTGCTGCGGGCTCGTAGTCATAGCACCTCGGTATTCGCAGCTCAGTGAGGTTCCTCAAGGTGGAATACCAGCTCTGCCATCTTACCGTTAGCTCCTCAGGCAGCTGATCGTCCCAGCCGATCCCGTGACGCCACGTATCCTGCATCAGTCGCTTCGCTGGCGTAGTGACCGGTGCTATGAGGCCTAGGGGGTCGAAGAGCGACATGATCACGCTCAGCGCCTCTCGCTTCGTGGGTGGCCTGCTGCCGCTGATGAGAGCCGCTGGACTCCTGGCTGGGTTCACCTTAAACCCGATGTGATCTTCGGTGACGTTCCACAGCAGTCCGAGTGCCTTCTCTATGTCGCTCCCGCCGATGGAGACCGTAGAGTCTCCGGAGTGAGCCGTGAGCGCGCTGATTGTCCGCTTGTCGTTCGAGGCCCACCCTCGCAGCTCGAAGCACGCCTGCCGGTGTACGTAGTCCACTTCTCTGTTTACTCGCTCAGCTTTCTCTATGGATGGAAAGCTAGTCAAGTAGTCATCCATGTAATGGTTTCGCTCGATTGCCGATGCCGCGTCGGGGTAGTCAGCGGCGAAGTCCTGCGCGTTTCGGTTCTTGATAAACAGGGCCGTGCATGGTGACGACGACGCTCCAAAGATAACAGATGTCATCCTGTACTCCTCGGGAGCTCCGTTTCCTCTTCGGTCACCACGCCACAGGAACCGAAGTGCGTCCCTGTCTTGGGGTAGGATTCGTACCTGCATAAACATTTCCTTTATGTCTGCTGAAACCGCATATGCATACTGCCGGAACCGCATGATCACTCCCGGCAGTGACTGCAGCAAATCTGGTCCAGTGAGCAGCATGTCGTTCAGGCACTTGCCAGCCGACTTCGCTGCCGCGTCGTGAACCATCCTTATCTTCGGCTTGGCGGGGTTCACTACGGCGAAGTGCGGCAGATACCAAGTCTTTCCTTCGGTGGGCGGTGATTCTGCGCGCTCTGCGTATCCAGACACAAGAAGATTGTTGACACGCTCGCTGTACTTAGCCTTCAGTCCGGTATCTTTGTCGAGTTTGCGTTCTAAGTTCAACAACCTTTTTAACGCGCAGTCATAGTTGGTTCGTGGGACCGGACTTCTTACGTCGAGACGAGGCGACGTGGCCTACGGAAGCGCCGACTTCCGCTGTGGTCACCGGCGAGGAGAGATGCCTAACGACCATAGCGGTAAAGGTCAGTGAACTAAAAGGTTACATGCCAGATCTTGAAAGGCTTTCGAAGTGGACACGCCTCATACGAGTAACTGCTCGCGTACTACAATTTATCGCGTTATGCCGCAGGAAAAAGACGGAAACAGTAGCCGCACTGCGAAAACGCACGCTGAAGAATAAACAAGACGACGTCGATTGGAAAGGAACGCGCGGCAACACAAAGCCACGTCAAGTCCGCAACAAATCAACACCGGAGCAGAAAGTGAAGATCATCGGTCTCGAAGCCCACTTCCTCATCCGGGCTGAGCAGCTGTGGGTGCTGACCAGCCAGAGGGAGAGCTTCGGGGAAGACATAGACAGAGTGAAGCAGCACAAGGCGCCGTCGAGCGCAGGCCGACTCGCCGCGCTGAGCGTCGCCATAGGGACGGACGGCACGCTACGATTGCGCGGTCGTATCGGTCGGGCGCCGGGACTCACCGAGGAGACCGCTAGCCCCGCTATACTCGACGGCAAGCATCGGTACACGAAGCTGTACATCCAACATGTCCATGAGAATCTTCACCACGGCGGCGTGGAGGCTGTCGTGAACGAGCTGCGGCAGCGGACGTGGATTGTCAGGATCCGGCCAGCAGTAAAGGACGCCCTGAAAAGCTGCCTTTACTGTCGACTCAAGAAGGCGAAACCGGGCCAGCCGGCCACCGGGGACTTACCGGAGGCACGCCTGGCACACCACATGAGAGCATTCACGTACACCGGGCTTGACTACTTCGGACCGCTACAAGTGACGGTGGGGAGGCGCCACGAAAAAAGGTATGTCGCACTCTTTACCTGTATGACCACCAGAGCGGTGCATCTAGAAGTCGTGGGATCCCTCAGCGCCGACTCCGCTATCTGCGCGCTACGCCGGTTTATTGCACGGCGCGGCTGCCCGAAGGAAGTGATGAGTGACAACGCGACGTGCTTCAAGGCCGCCGATCGAGAGCTACGAGCGGCCTTACTGGAAGCCGTCGAAGAGGAGGTGAACAGCCGCTACATCAAGTGGCGATACATCCCACCAGCAGCGCCGTTCATGGGTGGCGCTTGGGAGCGCTTAGTGCGCTCTGTCAAAGAAGCGCTCACAACGACGCTTCAGGAGAAGAGCCCGAAAGAAGAAACCTTGGCCACCCTACTGGCCGAGGTTGAAGCCACGGTCAACTCACGGCCGCTCACTCACGTGGCCGTGACCCCAGACGACCCAGAGGCCCTGACACCCAACCACCTGCTGTTGGGGCCTAACAGCCACGTCCCAGCCCCGGGAGAGTTCAACGAGAAGGACGACCATGCGCGACAACACTGGCGGCGCGCACAACGACTGGCTGACGAGTTCTGGCGCCGGTGGCTGCGCGAGTACCTACCCGCACTGCAGCACCGGCGGGAGCCCCACACCAGCGGCGACCCACCAAAGGTCGGCGACCTTGTCATCATATGCGACGAAAACCTACCCCGCAACACATGGCCGAGAGGACGAGTCACGGCGCTGTACCCAGGACGAGACGGCGAGATCCGAGTGGTGGACGTCATCACCAGCGCCGGTCACATCCTACGGCGTCCGACGAAGAAGATTGTCGTGCTACCGATTCATCGCGAGACAGCGACGGCGGGAGAATGTGCACGACAACGTAGTTCTTAAGTTTAGTGATAAGTTGTACATTATATCCTAGTAGCCCTAAGCAATGTAACATGTGAAAAGGTCAGGTAGGCAAGCGCAAAATAAAGTTATTTTTAAAGGTGTTTAAATTAGATAAACCATAGGCAGGTAGAACCCTACACTAAAGAACAAAGAGCTAGGCCTAGTCAGGAATTTGCATACCAGGCCTAGCTAGGTAGTTAGAGAAAGTTAGGGATCTACCGAAGAACAGAAATAGAGTTAGGTATGCCCAGGGACTTGTCAGAGTTAGACCTGACTAGCCTCAGAACGAGTAGGCTACGTACCTATTCAGAGTCGAGTAGGTACGTAGAAGAGTTAGGTCTAGCTTTTGTAGTATAGACAAGTTTCTGGGCCAACGTAGTTAGCATTTACATGTAGCTTAGGTACACTGCACGCACATAAGTTTATAAAACATTGTAGGTACCTAAGCATAAGAATCATGGTATTAAATAAAGAGACGCGCTTCCGTCAATGTGCGGGCGGCAAGGGAGGACGACGACTTGTATAAATAATAGGCTAAAATCGCCGAACAACCAGTGCTCCACTACCCGTCGTCACAACAACACCTACCTGCGCCCCGAGACAAGTCGTCGTCGTCCCTTCGCCCGGCCTACCTGACCTCGGCCGTTACCCGTTACCCGGCGTTTTATTACTCCACATCTGCAGACCATCCGCAGCCCAACTTTAAAATATACAGTCCACTGAAATCACCACGAACAATTTCCTTCATGTGAAGTTATATTTAAACAAACTTCAGCCCCCAGAATTTCCATTTAGTACAACCCCTACGCGCAAGACAAATAGACATAATATGTCAATCAGTCAGTCAGCAGCATAGTTAGTCGCTACTGCTAGAATCATTGGTTTCCTTACGATGTACCTTTGATCAACAATACCAATACCAACGTACATACGTTTAAAAATGTTATATTACCTACATACATACATAAAATCACGTCTATTTACCATGGGGTTAGACACGGATTACAGAGAACACGGATTACCATTTGAAATGTTTTGAAATTGTGCATTGATTAATTCTACATAGTCTACTAGTACTACTACTCTCTCTACTACTAGACTCTTCTTATCAGCCTATGATATTTGATTTTATGATGTTATAAACGGAATATTCAGGAACAGTTCGACCCATGATCATGGTGCATGCAACTGTGCCAATAAAACTCTAAAACCATGGTAAATAATAATAATAATTATAATAATAATAATGCTGGACAATCCACACAGCATCATCTAGCCCCAAGCTAAGCAGAGCTTGTGTTATGGGTACTAGATGACTGATATACTTTATACAATACATTACATACATATATATTTTTTTATTATACATTGAAAATACCCAGAACACCCGGAATAAATATTTGCAGATCGTACAAACATTTATCCCAAGGCGAGAATCGAACCCGCAACCTCCTGCGTCGCAGGAAATATACCGTTTCTATCAAAAATATTATTAAATGCACTGTTTCAGATGATGACCGATATCTGCCTCCAAAGGAGTCGCTTCGAGCTGATGTACTATTGAATGCACTGCGGAGAATCGAACCACAAGAATTCAATATAGACTTCTCTAGCTCTCCAACAAAAACACCTCAGGTAATGCCTCCACCATATAAGCGAAGATGAAACTTGTGCACCAGAACGAACACATACGACAAAGATAGCAAATTGAATCGGTCTCATTCTAGCGTTCTTATGATCTGCAACATTGTTCCGTACTACATTTAAAAAGTAGCCATTAATGTAATACTTAATACCTTGATTGAATATTTTACTAAAGAAAATTTTAAATATGAATAAGGAGGAATGAAATAACTTCACGAATTTAATCCGGTCAGGTCAGGTACGGTTGATATCCCCTCAGGTCTCTCAGTACCACGTAATACTAACTCAAGATTTATTAAGGATGTCTCATGGGAGTAGTTAGAGGTACGTTATATTATATTTGGCACATACCTACATTTTGCAGTAGTTCGTATTCCATAAGATGCATGCCCATCGCTGCTGCTAAAATATTAACTGGTTTCCACACGATGTCTTCCTTCACCGGGTGAGAGCACTGAGCACTATACCAATCTATACCAATTATAAGAATCTTGTCCTGACTGACTGACTGACTGACATATAGACAACGCACAGCCTAAACTACTGGTCGTGGGATTTGAAATTTTCAGGGTATATTTTCGTCTTGGTGCGTAGAGGTGCGTCACTCATATTTTGTGGAAAAACCGACGTCGCCAAATTCCTCCGCAACCTTTTTTCTTAATACCTAATTTGAATGAAGTAAATAAGTAAATTCTAGGTAATCATGCTTCACGTTCGACCGCGTCATCACTTAGCATGCGGTGAGATAGCGGTCAATTTTTTACCTAAAACTTGTAAAGAAATAAGCGAAACGAAGATTATATTACGAACGCTTTGTTGGTAGGAGTGCATTGCTTGTTTTGATTTTATACACGAATATCATTACTGGATACGCCCAGAGTTCATATCCAGAGCGACACCATGTTTCCAATAGTATATCCATTTATTTATAGAATAACGGTCAGTTTATTCAAACTAAATAACATTAGCATAGAATTGGTATGCCTATTAGTTTTCATTTATAAAAATCTATTTCTTTCTGTGGGTGCAACCGTTAAGGAAAATACACTGGCAGATTGTATCTTTACCTATAACTCTAAGAATCTTTATTCTGACTGACTGACATAGACAACGCACAGCCTAAACCACTAGCCGTAAAGATTTGAAGTTTTTAGGGTAAAGTTTGTCTTAGTGTGTAGAGGAGTACTGAGAAAGGAATCCCCGAAATTCAACCCTCTACAGTACAGGAGAGGTTCAAGTATAAAGATAGCTTAAGGCAGACGAAGTCGCGCGTGTTACTATTTAAATATATTTATTTACAGGCCACAGGTCTAACACAAATCCTAGATGTGCTAAAACAAGATATAATTCTCGACGAGCATGGTACAGAGTACGTAGCACGTTCGACGTTGCAACCTTCCCTCGAGCCGTCGTTACGTCGCAACACGTTGCAGCAACTATCTGTTATGATGCGACAACAGGACTTGCATGAAACTTTCTTACAATACGATGGCTTGAAAGTTATTGTAGCTATACTTAGGTAAGTTTATCATCTATAACTTCTTTCAGAGATTTCAGAAGCAAAAGGATTTCCTGCTGTGTTTTGGACATCTTAAAATGAATTATTACTTAAAACTGGATTTGATATCTTTTAACTCTCAAACATAAAACCAAATTTAATACTTTAATGCTTTAATCTATACCAATTATAAGAATCTTTGTCCTAACTGACTGACTGGGATATAGACAACGCACAGTCTATAATTTTTTGTGTTGTTTCATTATTATCTTACTTTCATAGCTATCCCTGTTCTAATTCTAACTACATCATCTACTAGTCCAAAGAGTTTTATAAAAATATTTTCTTACAGAATGTCACTAATGGTGGATGATTATCTCGCGTTTCCCGAATGCGCAATAAGTTGCGTGTCAGTGTTAAATAGCGTTTGCTTTGCAAGTCGACATAACTTGGCCAAAATATCGGATCTACCCTCACTTTTAATTAGAGGTATGTTTGTTGTCTTTCTCTGCTTGATGAAGTTCGTTTTAATCATCAGTATAGCTTTTTTTTCTCGTGATTTTAATTGACAAAAAAGTTGCAAATACGTACTATAACTAACACGAGGCTGTAAGGGTTAATTTATTAGAGCGTTAAGTCATCAACCTGATGAAGAGCACTGCACATAGTCCCCTCCCATACATTTTAAGAAAGAATTTTGAGCCTTCATCCACTGACTTCGAGAATAATACCGACGGTCCATTTTATCTTATGCTTCGTCCTTCGGTACATGGTCCACATTTTCTTGCAGTGTTTTATTAATGTATGTATTTCAATCACAACAGTTCTCTATCATGCACTATCTCACATTTTTTTCATAGATTGACTTATGAATTTTGTTTGTTACAGTGATTCTAGTCTTCCCTGCCAACGATTCGGCAGTGCTTCTATCCGCGCAAGTGTTATCCTTAGTGGCTTGGGCAGGGTTCTCGTTACAAGAGTTAGATGCGTCGAGACATCGCGTACCAGCCCTGCCTCTCAGTGTGACGGAGCGGACGAACCTACCATTTATTGTGAATAGCTATTGGAACAGTAGTCCTAATGCTGAACATTCATATGTTGGTAAGTTTGCGACTGCTATACCTAGTTGCTTGGGCAGAGTTCTACTTGGACAACTTTTATGAGTTCCACTCGAGCGAAGCCACGGGAACAAGCTAGTGATGATATAAAACACATAGTGTATGTCAAATCATCGTCATTATCAACAGCAACAGCCTGGGATTCTGAGCCCTCTCCATCCATAGACTTCCCGCGGTCCTCATAGTGTGTCAGTCCATCGAGTAGGAGGACGTCTTTTGCATTCGTTTCGTCCTCAGGTTTCGAACCTTTATTCCCCAACGGTTGTCGGTTCTATGAGCTATATGTAAAATACATGTCAGTATTTATTTATAATTTTAAATAGTACTGCGTGAAATAGCCTCATGACTGTTATCCATGGGTTTGCCATAGTCACTACGCTTGACAGGTGGATTGGTGACCGCAGTGTTGGTGTTTAGTGATCAGGTGATGCAGCTGCCCATGTCCAGGTGCGTTCCCTTAGGTCGCCCTCACGACATCCGTGTGCTTTACACACAAGCATTTAAATTATCTCTGTCTGGATGTTATATTGTATTCTAAGTATGTATTTACAAAAAAAAGTATGTAAGTATTTTATCAGTTATATGGTTCCCATCCCATAGTACAAGCTATGCTTAGTTTGGGGCTGGATGATGTTGTGTAAAAATGTACACAAATATTTATTATTACTTGTTTCTTACAAAGAATGGCTGCTAGCTGAAGAAGATTGGCGTACCTCAATCCGTGTTCACTGGTGGTGCGCTAACGTAGGTCGTGCCAAGGTGTTGCTCGAAGCCCCTCCTCCACCCGCCCCGCTGGCCCTTCGCCCCTGTGCCCGAGACTTGGCGCTACTTAGGGCTGCCTGTCCGATCTACTCGTCTACTAAAGCGCTACTCGCTTTGGAAAATGCAACGAGTCATAGACAGGTCACTGATGTATTGGAAATTTTAGAGAGGTATGCAAAGTTTTTACTATTACTCTAAATATAAATGATACAGTGTTATGTGTATGTTTGTGGTATTAAGAGAATGTGAAGAATCACTTTACAACGTCTAATAAACTAGGCGAATAGTTGCCAGTTCTACTTACGTACCCTATATTGTGGCTAAATCTGAGTCGGAGTTTGTGTTTACCGTTTCTTAAAAGATTTTGTAAAGGGTCATGGTTGTTTTCATCCACTCCTATCGGGGACGAACGGGAAAAAGACTTCCCGTTGGTACCACATGGGAAGAGGCGTGGGATAGCGGGAATAACAACACTCCTTGAACCTGTGGTAGTGACCATAGGTGTGTGATCTCTTAGATCCGTTTTCATGCAATAAGTTTGTAAAAACTAAAATTTACAAGATGTAGTTAGTAATGGTAATGAGATTCACTCGCTCTCACTTCACTTCGTAATGTTTTAGTGTGATTTTTCAGCGCTGTATGTGCGGGATATTTTTCAGCAATTTTGTTTTGGTGTTTGCTACTTCTGTTGGTACAAACATAAT
Source organism: Electrophaes corylata (assembly GCA_947095575.1). Classification (NCBI taxonomy): domain Eukaryota; kingdom Metazoa; phylum Arthropoda; class Insecta; order Lepidoptera; family Geometridae; genus Electrophaes; species Electrophaes corylata. The sequence goes on from OX352702.1 coordinate 6,024,586, forward strand.
TGGCCCATCTGATGTTAAATGGTAACCATCACCTATAACAAAGCATTGCCTCGTAGGTTATACACGTTAGGTACGTGTCACCTGAGGCATACTGGTGCTAAGTCTCATGTGCTTGTAATGTCACCAGCAATGCGAGCATCACAATCAATTCAATATTTTTCAGCAGTAAAATTTTGTAGCAAGCCCTTTTTTCTATAAATATTTCATATGCTCGTTTATTTTAGCTACACATACTTGATACCGCTGTCATCGGTCACCAGCGAGCAATTATCATCGTTACCATGGCAACACACGAAGCGCTTTCTCTCAGCGCCCCCTGCCTCGTCACGTGATACAGCACTTGTGATGTCACTGCTGCATTTTGTGCTTGCCTACATGGATAATGTTCCATCAAAGGGTAATTTTGGTTTGATTTAATCTTGGTTTGTTTTAGTTGTATTTTCATAGGTTTTGTCAAATCTTGATCATTATATTTTTTCTAGTTTTATCCTTTCTTATTTTATAAAAACCATAAACTTATAAACTAAGTTAACACACATACAATTTCTTTTCATCTAGATACCACAATGTCCTGGATAAAGGCTTCTTTTATTGGCAACGACGCTACGATCATATCACTATTAAGCCGTACTCAGCTTTACCCGCAGCAAACTCAGCAAGAAAGCATAGAAGTAACACAAGTTCACATCCACATAGTAAAAGTGTTGATCCGGTGTGTGATACTGTTAGAGAGTCATAGTGATTATGATAGTAGTAAGATGGAAAGTCTGCTTAAGATACTGCAAGCTTGCTTGGAGAGAATTGATCTGAAAAATTTTCATATGCTAGGTAAGTTGGTATAACTGATGTATTTTCTGCGCTACCTAACGGAAACTGTGGCACTGTGGCTGTAGTTTTTATAAGACAAATAGGCTTCGTAAGAAAAAATAAGTAAAGTCACTTTTAAAATTAAGTTAAATTTATAATAAAAATCGTTTTCGTGATAGCCATGTGACTTACACGTAGTTTAGGAATACCTTGACAAAATGGTAATGAAAATGCTTACTACTTAATTGATAAATAAATGAATACTGACATACATTTGACACAACACTATCTAGCTTCAAACTAAGCAAAGCTTGTATTATGGAAACCTAATTATTAATTAAAATAATAAATGGTCTACGCTTAGCTAAAATGACACGTTTTTAAAGAATGAGAAGTGAAAAAACTGCTTCAATAGTGTTATTATAAGTCGTACTGACGTTTAATCTTCACTGTCAAATTAATTTGAAATGCGACTTTTATTGAAAGAGGTTACAAGGTGAACTTCTTAAAAAAAGGTTTACTAATTTAAAACCTCTTTCAGGTTACCTCAACGAACTGATGCGCTGTATTCGTCACGTCGTAAACTCTCGCTTCTGCTTCCTCTCCGAAAACACATTGATCCAATGTCTAAAAATCACGTCTCTAACTTTGACTGGTTGCGCGTCCGGCGGCGGTCGAAAGGGGCAAGCGTGTAGATTGGACGCAATGCTTTCGTTGCTGGCTTTGTTAAGGCAGATACATGAGGAAGCTATACCTGTGCAGGCATGTATTACAACCATATTCTGTTCTAGTAAAAATTCGTGAGACTTCGTCCGCATGAAACTCTTTTCATACAAACTTTAGCTCCCTCTGCACCTACAGATAGCCTGAAAATTTCAAGTCTCTACAAATAGGTCTGATTTAGGTTGTGCGTTGTCTGTATGCCAGTCAGTCAGTCAGGACAAACATTATTTAAACTGGTATAGCTGGCTAAACATCTAACTTTGACTAGCTGTGTTGGTCAAAGATAGATGTTCCATCCAGCGATTGGAGCATCCAACGGTCGGAAGAGGTAAGCGTGTAAATAAAATATAATGCTGTCGTTGCTGGCTTAGTTAAGACAGATATACGAGGAAACTAGACCTATGTAGGCATGTATTACAATCATGCGTGTATTATCACATAGCTATATTTAGGTTTTTCATGTGTGTTAAGGGGCGTGTAAATAAAATGTGATGCTGTCATTGTTTTGTTGAGTCAGTTATATGGAAAAGCAACAATGAATTTAATTACCCTGTATTTGAAGTGGCTTCGCGACTAGATATTATCAACGCGGATTTTGAAGTATTAAGATCCGTTGTTGATAAACTCTGTCGGTAGAAGTTATTGGAAAGTTGATGAAGTTGATGATAAAATTGATTGAGTGATGAATGTGACTGACAATGCAATTGCAATTTTTTGCAGACGCATTGAATACAATTATATTATAAAATTAATTATTATATTTAATTCATAGTCGCCCTACCTTCTGCGCTGTAGGTGGCGGGTTCGATCCTCACCGAGAACAAATATTTGTGTGATGAACGATGTTTGTTCTTGTGTCTTGAGAGAGGTATGTGCGTCATCATCATCTTGGTGCGTAGAGGTGTGCTAAGAAACAGATTCCCGAAATTCAACCTCTGAACGGATATTGCAAATTTTTGTATGAAAATATCTTCATGCGGTGAGTCACGCGCGTTTTACTAGCGGCCCCAGATTTCGCTATTAGGTGGTCGGTAGCTATTTCTCTAAAATAATTTTGCTATCACCATCACGATAAAAAGTGCAGGTAACTTTTAAGCTTCGCGCGTGTGTCTGCGAGTTCTGTACAATGATTATGTATGTGCTTGTTCACACTGGTGCTTTCTGTGACTTACGGCAGTGACTGCCACCGCACGCTCTGCGTCTGTTAAATAACGTAGTTTGGCCATGACGTCAGGTTAAATGCATTTATTATTCATAATGGTCTCTGAACGTTTCTTTGGTTGAAATCACTGATAAGTTTTGCCATTTCTTTTTGTTTAAATGAAAGTGACAGTGATAAGATGACTTATAAAGCAAAGATTTTTATATTCTCCAAAAAAAAAAAAAAATTAAAAGGTCGTGGGTTCAAATCCTGCTCGAGGAAAATAATTTTTGGGATAATATAATTTTTTTTTGATTTCCTTAAGTGCAGGTAAGCACTATAAAAACAAATAAACTTATAAAGCAGTTATAAAATATCAGGAATTATGAAAAAAACATTTTTGTATTGTTTATTTAGAGATGGAGCGAAGTGTGGAGCAACGATGTGGTATCCTCCGTGGTGAAATGCACGAAAGGCGCGCGGGCAGAACTACGCGCGGCTTCGTTAAACGTGTTTGCGGCCCTTGCGTTTTACGCACAGCTATTACCGCATTTGATGCAAGGTTAGTAAAAACATCTATTTATACTATAGTACTCCAAAATAACCTGCGCTCAGTCGATAGGAACTCCATAAAAGTTGCGAAACAAAACATACAATTGACAGCGAAGTGAAACGCAATGACGTCATTAGTTCATATTTGACGTTTTTCTTGCTTTTTTAGTGTTGACATCTGAGTTCTTCACCTAATTGCAATACAGGCCGATGGTGGTGTCCAATGCCGGTCGTTCGAACCTGCATTATAATAGAATCGGTCGGCGGTGTAGCTAGCACTAGACCGGCGCTGCTAACGCACACTAATGCGAACTTAGAATTGCGTTATTACATCCTTATTGGTAGAACAAAAGATGATAGTGGTAATGGAGAAAAGTATGAATGAGGCTTTGATGTTTATTATGACTTTGGCGCATGGTAATCTGTAACCTTTTAAGGTTACATAGCAACGGAAATATAGTATAGAATAGAAAACTTATTTGACACATAAACACGGTTACAACACCGACCCATTAAAACAACAAAAAAGAAAAATGTGTTTGACAGAAAGTACAAAAAGTAGGTACAAGAAAATAACAAATAAGTAAATACCAGGTTCAGTCTAGTCTTCTCTAAGACATCTCTGTTCATCACACCACCATAATTGTTCTGGTTGGGAATCATACCCACAATCATGCAACGCAGAATAGCAGGCAGAACTAACAACAGAACTGCGGCCAGTTAATGTATCCGTTGACCACAGCTCCCATAGCGTATCTATAGGTTTAGAGGTATTTTAGAAGACTCAAGATCTTTGTAATTGTTGTAGCTATCGACGAACAATCGCTCGCTCAATTTGCGGTGCGCATATTTACCCGGCGGAGTGAAGCGAACATAGTCCGTGCTGCAGCGGCTTCGCTTCTCACTGCGGTCTGTTCGCGTGCTTCTTCGAGATCTGATGTAAGTGTTACTTGCCGCTTTACATCAGGTGGGCCATTTGCTTGTTACATCAGTGAGAAGTGTTAAAAATAGTGGAGTGCGAGTTTTTAATAGTATGATTACCTTAACATGTTTTCTGTCTTGCAATTACCTTATTAAGTTAGATTGGCACTAAACTGGAGCTTAATTATTTACATTATTATTACTTTGTAAAAGGATCATGCAAAAAAACGGTAGGAACCAAACCGTAAGTTTCTTGCCGGTTTTTCTAAGCTTGGTCGCGAGGAACGGGCGCTTAGATTAACCTAGATGTAAGACGTTTTATGATGATTCCTGCGGATATTACTGAATAATTGCTTTTTGACTTTGACTAACTTTAGTAGTATGACACTATGACAAAAAAATGCATCGTAGGGCACGTTCCTAACGCGCGACTTACGAGGCAATATTTGGTTATAGGCGATTTGATATCATGATGATGGTAATAAAAACAACATGAAGTCGCACACAGTTTGGATGCTAATGACTTGGCCCGGTAGGTTTTTAGGAGCAGTTTTTTGTACAACCTGTATTTATAACCAAAAGTACCTGGTACTAATAAACTCAGCGTAGCGTTGAAATAGTTTCACTGTGTTTTGTCCTTTGCATTTACAGAAAGATTTATTAGATCGAAAGAGACAAAACACGGTGTAACGATTGTATATACACAGAGGTTATTAGTAGGTAAGATCAGGCGTTGGTATGATAACGTTAGTGGCTCTTACGATTATTTTTGTATAATCAGCGATTGCCGGTACTAATACGATCGCCGAGATTATGTAAACAGATTTAGGTATTTATCATACCAGTGTTTTATCTCATGACTTATTTGGTTTTCGCAAACCGTCTTACTCTTTGATATTTTCTATTTTCGAATACAAGATAATTTCGAATTTTTTTTGTGATAAATTGAGTTTCTGTAGTCATAGTTGCTTGTATCCACGGAAGGGATGGAGAGTTTATATTCTGTGGGGGATACATTGTACTGTACATCAGATAAAAAATTATAAAAAGAAAAAACAAGAAAGTACAATCGCTTTACCGCATCATCAGTAGCGATATCTTCCAGATCAGGAGCGCACGTTCATAATTGTAGGTGCAAACTTATCTATACAAATAAATAAAATTGAAGTGTCTGTTTGTAATATTAAAATAACCGCTTTTTACTACATGCATAGGAATGTATATACGATACATATACCAAAATAGCACTTTTTTAAATTTTTATCTGTCTGTCTGTTTGTTCCGGATAATCTCTGGAACGGCTGGACCGATTTCGACGGGACTTTCACTGGCAGATAGCTGATGTAACAAGGAGTAACTTAGGCTACTTTTTATCTCGAAAAAATAACGGGAACGGGAAAAAACTGCCACGCGGGCGAAACTATGAACGGCCGCTATTTTATGCCGTATTAACGCCATCTGTTGTCGACATCGAGTACTACTTCAGTTAAGATCATCAGTAAGTAAAAATGTTTACCGCCCAACGAAGTGGGCACGGGTCAGCTAGTTATAAACTAAATTGGTTTAAGACAAATTATAAATGTAAACAAATAACTCTGCAGAAAGTCAATACAGACCTTAAACGTAATGGGAAAGAGTACAAGACGATCCTAAGACCTGGTAATCAGCCCCTCAGCCTCTATAAACATCCACAACAGTATGGATGTGGATGGTTAAAAAAAAAGAGGTAAAGTAATGAAAAAATGGATTGTGTGAAAGATGATGTGAGTGAACATCGAGATGACGACAGATAAAAGAAAGTGGAGGAAGTAAAAAGTGAAGACAGCTAGACCACCAGTTCTCTATATTTTTTAATGAGTTTAATTGTCGTATATAATATTTACAACGTGCGTTCAATATGTTCTAACAAGACTGCTTTCTGTTATTCACTAGAACACAAAACAGCAAATCATAAATTTCAGTGTGGAAATAGATAGGGAAGACTCAATTGAAATACAACCACTACAGTTACAAAGCTATCTTCGACCGGGTATTTCTAACATGACTTATTATTGTTTGTGCAAGTTATCAATACTTGTGAGAGGTTTGCAAATCTAAAGCACAATGCTGTAATTACAATATTTGGTCAACCAATATAGGTTTTCCGTTTCAAAGTGCTTGTAAATATGTATAAAGGATGTTATATCCAATCGCAAAAACAGTGCAGTATCTAGAGAATAGTTTAGAGAGTGCAATTAATATGAAACAAAGCGCATTTTTCTTATCCTATAGGAACAAATATATAGTTTGACGTTTATTTGCACCCGGTGGTTGGAGCGATCTCGTCGCCTTCTGATCCTAAGGTCGTAGGTTCAAATCTCAGCACCAATGGGATTTTTCAACTCGAAATATGATGTGTGCTATGCCAGTGATTGAACTACCAGCTACTGCAAAATGTAGATATGTGTAAAATGTAATATTTAGACGTTTTTCTGACTATCCTTATAGATATCCTTAAAGAATTTTGACTCGGCACTACATGGTACAACATATCTGAAGCGATATCTACCATGCCTAAGGATTCCAGTCTTGAAGTTATTTCTTTTATATTTTCTGCTTTCTTTGTGTTGCACTGTGGGATTCACTAGCTGATAATAATAATAATAATAATAATGCTGGACAGTCCACACAGCATCATCTAGCCCCAAGCTAAGCAGAGCTTGTGTTATGGGTACTAGATGACTGATATACTTAATACAATACATTACATACATAGATATTTTTTATTATACATAGAAAATACCCAGAACACCCGGAATAAATATTTGCAGATCGTACAAACCTTTATCCCAAGGCGGGAATCGAACCCGCAACCTTCTGCGTCGCAGGCGGACATTCGCCCGCCGCGCCACATCGGTCGTCAAATATGATGTGATTTAAAACAGGTATAGCTTTATGAAAGAGAAAGGAACAGTAGGTACCTATATACAGAGTGCGTACAGCAAGCTCTCTTAGCCACATTGGTTTCACGTTAGTTATAATGGAAATAGCTCGTTTGAAGTGAATATTTAAAGGTTTCACAATTGTAGCACGCTTCGCTTTAATAATGTAAATATGTACTAGGGGTACAAGGTTCGAAATTACCGGCAAGCAGAGTGTTGTGTTTCTTATTGCAATACTGGTTTTGGAATACAATAGGTGGCGTAAAATTGGCTATTTGAATTTAACCAAGTCACGGGGGGTAATACCTCTACCGCGACCTTGAGGGGCGGAGGCGCGGGCGTAGAGGCAAGCGAGCGAGTCAGGCGTGCGTAGGGCTTATCTACCCGGTCGCCGCGCCAGCTTACGCTTCACTTGAGTTGTGGCAGCCAGTAACTACAGCCGTTCACTATACGCTCTAGCAGCTCTCACGAAGCGCGTGCCTGTTTGTTTACATACATTCGAAATGCCGGCGCGATAAATACGCAGAGGTAGCACTTCGCTCCGCTCGCTTGCCGAGTACGCACGTCTCTTCGCCCGCTCCGAGCTCCCGCTCGGACTGCCCCGCCGCCGGCCCCCGCGCCCGCAGCCCGCCCCGCATCGTGCTACCGGCGCACAGTGTAGCTACCTGTGCGTCGCTCCGTGGGATAGGCCTTGCCTATCCGCACTTTTCAGTGCGCCTGCACTTGTTTCTTTGCAAAACGTCCTTCTCAGGACGCTTGGTTTCTGACTATAGCAAGTTCCGTCACAACGTCCTTTTCAGGACGCCTTGTTTCTTGGCTATAACAAGTCAAATCCACCTTTTAGTGGTCAACCAAGGGATACCTTGCGGTGTTAACGAACTTGGTTGGGCGTGGACCCGGAGCGTCGGTTTTCCTCCTTCAGAGGAACGCCTAATCCGGACGGGTCTGGAACCACCGGCCTTGGGGGATCTCCTAGTCGACTGTCCAGACCTATTAGGACACACCCTGCTCGCAAGAAAAAAAGCGGCGAGTAGGACACGCGAGTTAGGTAGGACATTGAGGCCTCACCCCTTCCTGTCTATCCCGGCGGGAAGGTCACTCACATACACACCTCCTGAGTGTTTCCCCTCAGGAGGATGGAGCAGCAGGTTCTCGGCGATATCGCCAGCCCGGAGGATGCCCTTAGGCTCATCCGGGCGGTGATTCGTCGGTTCCCGCAGCTTCTGACCGACTTAGCGAAGGAGCTGCCTTCTGCAGTTCCTCCCGCGACCCGCGCCCTCCCGGCCCTTCAGGCCAAAAAATCGCGAAAGACACGTTCGGAGTCCCTTCAGGCCTCCGACGTATCTAGCAACGCCCCCTCGGCCCTTACGGCACCCGCGTCTCAACTAGTTTCGGCCCCTAAGGCATCCGCGCCGCGCCAAACTCCTTCGGCCCTTAAGGCACCCGCGTGTAAGAACTCGGCTCTTAGAGCACCCGCGCTCCCCCCTCAGGCCCTTCAGGCACCCGCGCCCCGCGTAATCGCAAATGCCTCTCAGGCGACCTCTGCCGTTGTAGTGGCCGACTCGCCCCGCTCCCCCTCACCCCTACCGCCTCGCCCTCGCCCCCGCCCCCTCCCCCGCGCTCGATCCTTATCGCGCTCTCGCTCCCGCTCGCGCTCACCAGCACGCACTCGCTCTCGCTCGCCGATGCGTACCCGCTCGCCCATCCTAAGCTCGAGATTGTCGCACGACAACTCTTGCGAGTCCATGGATGCGGCTCCTAGCCCCCGCTCTATTCAGACGGAGGCTTCCTCCTTCGCGGCTTCACCGCATTTCTCGTCCGAAGAGGACGAAGCTGCCGGCTTTACGGTGGTTGGCTCGAAGCGGAAGAGGCCTCTGGCCAAATCTGCTCCCGTGCCTCCCGCTAAGGCTCAGGCCCTCCGCCCTCCTACCCCGACCCAACCTTCTCAATCGGTCCCTGCCGATAAGAAGGAAAAGTCTCCTCCTCCCATTTTCCTTCGTCAGAAGGAAAAATGGGACCACGTATCATCTGCCTGTAAGGCGATGAACATCCCCTACACCCATGCCCGTAGCACCCGGGATGGGATTAAAATTCAGCTGCCCTCAGCAGCGGCTCACCGCAGCCTCACCTCTGTCCTCCGTAACGAACGCATAGGTTTCCACACCTATGCGCTCGAAGACGAACGCCTTTTGCGTGTCGTCATCCGCGGCCTCCCTGCGGAGCACTCCACTGAGGTGATTAAAGCTGACCTCCTCCTGCAGGGCTTCCCCGTCAGGGAAGTCCATCGCATGTACGGCGCCAGATCAAAGAAGACCTTTGATCTGGTTCTAGTCGTACTTGACCTTACTAGAGAGGGAAAGGCCATCTTCAACCTGAAGGCCGTCAATGGCCTCTCAGGTTTGTCGGTGGAGACTCCCCACCGTAACGGCACCCCATCCCAATGCCACAGATGCCAACTTTATGGCCACTCTGCGCGTAACTGTTTTTCCCGACCGCGCTGCGTCAAGTGCCTGGGTGACCACGGCACCGCTGACTGCACCCGCTCTCGTGACGAACCTGAGCCACCTAGTTGTGTGCTCTGCCAGGCTGTGGGACATACCGCGAACTATCGCGGCTGCCCCATGGCCCCTAGGGTAAACAAAAAGGTGGCACAGAGGACGCCCGAGCGCGTTGCGCCTCCCAAAACCCCGCAGTACTCTAAGTCAACCCCTAAGGTGACTGTAGTACCCGCGCCAGTTCCGTCCCACAACGCGTGGAACCGTCCCCTCCCTACCTCCAACTTTGCCCGTCAGGCAGTTCCCCTCCTCCGACCCCAGCAGCCGTTCATGCCTGCGTACGGCTCCCCGCCTGTAGCCCTCCGACCCTCCTGGTCGAGCTACCCACCCGGTTTCGGATACGGAGAAGGCCACTACTCCGATCAAGTCAATGATTTCACAAGAAATCTGCAAAATATGCGAGATCCGATTCAAATCGCAAATTATATTGCTCTAAATGACCAACTTCTTAGGTCCCTCCGTTCCCCCTCCCGCGTACAAAATAAAAAACCAATATGTTAGTACAAAAGGAGAGACTAAAACCCCATTCCGTCACCGTAGCGTTTTTCAACGCTGCCGGTTCAAAAAATCAACGCGACTTAGTTCACGACTTTTTGACCCGTCATCAAGTCGATATCATGTTAATACAGGAAACATTCCTAAAGCCCTCTATTAAAATCCCCCGAATGGCTAACTACCAATCCATCCGCAATGACAGAATAGGCCAAAGATTAGGCGGCACCCTGATCTATTTCAAAAGGTCTCTGCATTGCATCCCATTAGACACCCCTCCCCTGTCCAATTTAGAAGCCTCTGTCTGCAGGCTAGCGATGACCGGTCATCCATCGATCATCATAGCCTCTTGCTATCTTCCCCCATCTAAGACCATGCTCGAAAGCGATTTAAATTCACTCTTTAGTCTGGGAAGCTCCGTCATTCTGGCTGGAGACTTCAACAGTAAAAATATCATGTGGAATTGCCACGTCACTACCCCGAACGGCAGGCGTCTTGAGAGCGCAGTCGATGCCCTTAACTTCGATGTCATCCCTCCGATGACTCCCACTCATTATCCCACTGCTATTGGGTATAGACCCGACACCCTAGACATGGCGTTGCTTAAGAATATAACTCTTCGGTTGCATTCTATAGAAACGCTACATGAGCTGACGTCAGACCATCGACCTGTCCTCATGCGTCTAGGCTCCCCTCCCGTCTCGACCCCTCCTACCAAGACTGTGATGCAATGGCATAAACTCGAGAAAGCTCTTGGGTCTATACATTCCCCCAGCTTGGATAGGATCCCTGACGATATTTTATCCCCCGATGACATTACCGTTGCCGTCGACTCCCTGACCAACCATGTCACCACCGCTGTTAGCGGATTGTCGAAACAGGTACCGGCGGCGGGTGACCACCGCTGGGCCCTGCCAGACGATGTGAGACGGTTGATCACGGAGAAGAATGCCGCGATCCGTCGGTATAGCCGTTGGCCTTCCGACCTTAACCGGCATAGGCATCGTGTAGTGGAACGCAATCTTAAGAATCGAATCCGCGACTTTAGGGACGAACGGTGGGACGCAAAGCTCTCCGGGATCGAGCCAAGCCATCTGGCTTACTGGACGCTTGCTCGATCCATGAAAGCCGACAACGTCTCCGTTATGCCCCCTCTTTCCCGACCCAATCAGACCCCCGCATTCGAAGACGATGAAAAGGCCAACTGCCTAGCAGAAAGCCTCGAATCGCAATGCTCCCCTAGTCTCGCTCCCGTTGACCCTGAACACCTCGCTACGGTGGACAGTGAAGTCGAACGGTTAGTCTCTCAGCCCCCTAGCGCTCCTCCTCTTCCCCTGATTAAAGCCTCTGAGGTACAGACGATTATCAAGGGTCTCCATCCGAGAAAAGCCCCTGGTGCTGACGGCATCAGCAACAGGGTGCTTAAGAATTTCCCCACCGTCCTTATTTACCTCCTAGTCAGCATCTTCAATGCGGCTATGGCAACTTGCACTTTCCCCGATTCTTGGAAGGAAGCCACCGTTATTGGCATCCCCAAACCAGGCAAAAAGGCTACAGAGCCTTCTAGCTACCGCCCCATCAGTCTCCTCAGTTCCCTGGGGAAAATCTACGAGCGACTCCTTCTGAATCGTCTCTGGTCCCACGTTACCGAGCTCAAAATCCTACCCGATGAGCAGTTTGGCTTCAGAGCTAGACACTCTTGTCCCCAGCAAGTGCTCCGCATCACGGAGCACGTGCTCTCTCGATTTCACCATACCTGGCCGGCAGATACTGGTGCAATCTTTCTCGATGTGGCGAAAGCTTTCGACAAGGTCTGGCACAATGGCTTGATTTACAAGCTATCCAAACTCGGAGTGCCAGACAGGCTCGTGCTAATCCTACGAGACTTTTTACTCAATCGAAGCTTTCGCTATCGCGTAGAGGGTACCCTTTCGGACCCTAGACCTATCAGAGCTGGTGTCCCTCAAGGATCCATTCTCTCTCCCCTCCTATATACGCTGTACACCAGCGACGTCCCTCGCACCCATCAGGTGGAAATAGCCCTATTCGCCGATGACACAGCCCTGTACACATCCGATCGGAACGCCGATCGGGTGTGTATAAGGCTGCAGAAGGCTCTCGATGCACTAGGTGCATGGTTCCGTAAATGGCGGATAGAGGTTAACCCGACGAAAAGTGCCGCCGTGTACTTTTCAAAGGGTAACCGTAATCCTTCCAGATCCGTCACTCTCTTTGACGAACCCATTCCCTGGGTGAAGTCAGCTAAATACTTAGGCGTAACCCTTGATTGTCGTCTATCCTTTGTCAAACACGTACGCACTGTACGTAACCGCGCCAAATTTATTCTTTCGCGCCTTCAGCCACTCGTATGCAAGAAGAGTAAAATGTCTCTTAGAAATAAGTTGACGCTTTACAAAACTTGCATACGACCTATCATGACTTACGCCTCCGTAGCGTTCGCTCATTCGATCAATTTAAAACCCCTCCAAGTAGTTCAAAATCGATTTTTGCGCACTATCACGGGTGCCCCGTGGTACATGCGTAATATCGATCTTCATCGAGATCTCGAACTCGAATCTATAGCCGAATTCATGAAACGCGCCTCCAGGCGGTTTTATGATTCGGCTCCCCACCATCCGAATCCCTTAATTAACTCGCTACCCGATTATCCAGTAGATCCGCCCGTTAAACGTACCCTCCGTAGACCTAGACACGTTTTAGGTGACCCAGATGACACGATCACCGCCGCGAATGCGGCGGAGGTCGCTTCATCGAGTCCGGACACAGGAAACACTCCACAATCACACCGACCCCGGCGGCGGGGTCGAAGACGTCTCCCCGTTAACGCCCCTTCAGGGCGAAGAGTCTCTCCGTAGCTCCCTTCTCCGGCAACAGCCCAAGCCGAGGTCCGTACCTAAGTGGTGCCCTTGTGCTCGTTGCCAACAAAACCAATTTTGTAATGGCGTAGCGCCTTCTGCGCTCGCCAGTAGCCCGGTAACGCTGTCGGAAATCGCTAGGCGATTATACCAGCATTTTAGTCCGTTCGAAAAAAAAAAAAAAAAAAAAAAAAAAAGATAAATACGCAGTTCAAACATTTTTATACAATCAGTGCGCAGTTTATCAGTGAACGATGTGGATCAGTGCTATATTATTAGGGGCGATACTCTCTTTTATTACTCTTCTAGCTTTGTTTCACTTTACCACAAATGGCAGAAAATATTGGAAACTAAAAAATGTGCCCTACAGAGAACCTTGTCCCATTTTCGGCAACTTTGGACCAACATTTACAATGCGACGGAGCTATACGCATATGCTACAGTTTTTTTATGATAGTTTTCGGAGAGAGAAGTTTGTAGGATTGTTTCAAGCGCGAAGGCCGACGTTGATGGTCATAGATCTGGAGATGGTGAAAAACATATTGTCAAAGGAGTTTCCTAGCTTCAGTGATCGTGCGGCCGTGTCAACGGATACGCAGCGGGAGCCACTACTGCGGAACTTGGCGAATATGAGTGGCTCGGAATGGAAAGCGATGCGACAGATCGTCACGCCGACATTTTCCTCCGCCAAGATGAAGGCGATGTTTCCTCTGTTGGTCGACTGCGCCCAAACTCTGCAAAAAACCCTCATTGACGAACCACTTGACGAAGTCGATGTACCCAGCTTAATGTCGCGCTACACAACTGACGTAATTGGAAGCTGTGCTTTTGGAGTAAACCCTAATTCTCTTAAAGATCCAGATTCACCTTTTCTGAAGATGTCTCAGAAAATGTTCAAAACGGACCGGACCACGCTTCTCAAACGGTATTGTCGAACTTTTTTTCCAAGATTGTTTAAATTCTTGAATCTCAAATCCTACTCACCTGACGTGGAAATATTCTTCACTAATATTATAAATCAAGTACTCGAAGAAAGAAGATCGACCGGAGTTCAAAGAAATGATTTCCTCCAGCTGATGTTAAACGTTCAAAAAAGCGAGACCCATTTCTCTATGACGGATGCGTTAATAACGTCCAATTCGTTTATATTCATGTTGGCTGGATTAGAATCATCAGCAACAACGCTGTCTTTTTGTTTATACGAACTAGCGAAAGATACGAAACTGCAAGATAACATGCGAGCGGAGATAAAGGGTTGTATTACGCGATATGGTGGGTTGAACTATGAGGCTGTTAATGCGATGCGATTGATCAATCAAGTGATGTTAGAAACGTTGCGTATGCATCCTCCTACGCCGCTAACCACTAGGCTATGCACGGCGCCCTGCACTCTCCCTGGCACCGAATTGGCGGTTAAACTCAAGGATCCCGTTCTTATCCCCCTCTACTGCATACAGAGAGATCCAAATAACTTTCCAGATCCGGATAAATTTCAACCGGAAAGATTTAAGGATGACACGCATCCTCCAGGCTTCATTGCATTTGGAGATGGACCAAGAAGTTGTCCAGGTAAGTTTTTTCTTATAAACCTAACATACCAAACGGTCATACACCGGTCAATGACTTAAATGCAATTTTGTTAAAGAAAGTTGCTAAAACAAGGAAAATGCTTCCCACTTAACGACGTATAGCGGCGATGCTAACAAAAATGCACATCGCTTTTGTTTGTGTGCACTTCAAAACGCAAAATTTATCTTGACAACTAACATGTAATATTTTTATCCGCTGCGTGAAACTGGGACATTGTTACAATTCCAAGATAATAATTTTCAGTTCTATCAGCATTGTATTGCTTTTATTCAGAATAATGTTTTATTATTTTTTGGAAAAACTTAACACTCGGAAGAGTACAGTGTTAGCAAACAGATTCAGGTCGCGGAAAACTTTGCATAAACAGCCTTTGTCCACATTGATGAGTTACAGATACATACCTACATATATCAAAATATTCTTAGATTGGCCCATTGTTTTCAATTTAATTTTCATTGTTCTCTGTAGCTATAACATTTTTAGATCCGTAGGTAATAAAAGAGCACTGCTGGGATTAATTAACTTTTGTATTGTAGCATCGATAAACGTTTTGCCATTATTCATTCACTTACGGCGAAATAAAACTGGTAAAGCAGTTTACTTATGTACTTTAAATTTTGACGGTGTAATTACTAGCACATGAGACATCATCTTCGGCTTAAAATGATACATTTGACCGCAATCTCACCTGATGTTAAGTGATGAACATCCAATATAAGATAGGTAATGCAACTGTTAAAAGGTATTAGAAAGGAAACTATAAAATCTCTACAACAAGATTTCGGAGACAGACCGTGCTAACGGGAAAAAAATGTTTAATTAGTCCAGTTTATTTGTTAGACCGATGAAAATGAATTAAACTAATGAAAAACTTAAAAAAAACTTTCGAGTTTAAAACCAAACTACTGTGAACAGACCATCTGACCGCTGTGAGTTATCATTATTAATTATATTTCAGGGGCACGTTTCGCCCAGCTGATGGTCATCGCAGCCCTAGCAGCTATGCTGAGCAACTTCACCATAGAGCCGTGCGCTCTAACAACTCCTCGAATCCAGTATGATCCACGCAGCGTGATGCTGAAAAATAAGGGAGGCATCTGGCTCAGATTTTCGCCGTTGAAATCTTAGTGTGATTGAATGGGCTATGCACAATGCACATAGCTTTAGATGAGCAAATTTATCCAAGAAAATAATTGTATATTGTGTAAAAACAAGCAGTAGCATCGAAAGTATGTCGCACACTTGTTGCCGCATTCAGGTTTTTAGCTATTTCCGACGGAAGACCAGTCATCAATCGATTGTTGTTGCTATTAGGTATTATTAAAGTGTTGTTTGGCATAATTGCACGAGTTTCATCAGTTGCTAACCTGTCGCGAATAACATAATATCCAATCTTTTGAAGGTATTTGAGTATTGCGCTCCAATGTAAACATGCTTTACAAGTTTAAGTACTTAATATTATGTACCTTGTTCTCAGTGTTATTTATAAGAAATATTGTCTTTTTGTAGTGATTAATCTTCATGGCATATTATCGTTTCTTGTTTTATACTGAGTTTTTTATTTATATTTAGTGTGTTGAAGAATACGCTTACGTATAGATTGTCACCAGCTTAAAATGATGTGGTATAATTTACATAGCTATTTTTATTGCATTAACGGTTAACGGTAAGAAGCGGTTTTAGGTTGGGAATTCATGACAAGAAAATAATTATAAATATATAGTGTTTATAAATGATTCCCGAAAACTCAAACGAGACTTTCAGACCATGCTTCTCCATCTAATACCTAACGCCATAAAGCAACAGGTGAATGCTCGATTCCTATATTCTACAAGCAGCCGTTAGTAGCTCTACGGGTCCAAGTCTACCAGATAATCTATATCTTATTGCCTGATGTAAATAGTTACCCATTGATATGACTACGATCCGTAATGCTTTAAGAGTATAGGACCATCACCTTGAATCAGAATCGTCACATCAGTTTTATGGAGTGGTATTTTACACTCTGTAACACAACATCAGTGAACCGCATTCATAATCTAAAATGTACATCTAATTATGTCGATTGAATTAAGAGTACTCAATTCAATCGACATATTGACATATTGGACTCTACCAACAGTACTTGCCACTGAGTCCAAGACAATAGTTATTAGTTTTATTATCATTTCTGTTCACCACAATAACAACATGGTCATGTTTATCACTCATTGTCCCATTTTAAACCACAACTTTCCTATTTTATTACGGACATTTGCGCTAGTATAATAATCAACATCATAAACCACTCAGTCTACTGCTGGACGTAGGTCTCTTATGTATGTGTCACTGAGCGGCGACTGCTTATCGTCTAAACTACTATACATACTATTCGATATTTGTTGGCATATTCGCCACATCACGTGGTCTATTAGCAACGAACATAGAATAGTATGATAGCAATTTAGAGATAACGAATGTAGAAATCGAATCGTTTTAATACGAACGACGTATTTTCCCGAATGCTGACAAGCTCAGCTGAATTCCTGAACAATTTTCCTAACGTATTTTACATAGAATTTGTCCGAGGTAAACGTACTTATCCCTGCATAACTTTGAATGGAGTTTTGACGCCTGTGACCATATTACATTAACCGTCAAAGGTCTTGCCTAAGGCCGGGATTCCACTAAAGCAGACAGGTGTGAAGCGGAGAAAAGATGAGATACTTTCAGTTCCGTACTGCTTCCGTGCATCCACTGAAATTAAGCGAAAAAGAAAAGGGTGAATTGCGAAATGGTATTGGTTGCTTACAACAAATCTCCTCTCCTCTCCGCTTCGCACATCTCTGCATTAGTGGAGTCCCGGCCTTATGCAAGATCTTTGACGGTTAATGTTATATGGTCATAGACGTCGACACTTTCTTAGAAGTTATGCAGAATAGGTAGGTACATATACCTCGGACAGATTCTACTCGTATATAAAATACGCTAAGGAAAACGCTTCAAACTATAAAATACGCTTCAACCGGAGAGTAAAAATAATAGGCACAGCACAATACAACAGAGGTCGCATCGACAATATAAGAAAAATCTGTCGCTTCCGAAGCAAATTGTGCGAGAGTGATGCGAGATTGTCGCAAAAATTTCGATTGTCATTGGTTGTTAATATAGTACATCGACGGATATCGATAGACTTTTATGTTACGTCGTGCTGATGTTAGTTAAGCCTGGGTAAACCCACTTGACGTTCCTTGTTTATTTTTGTTAAGTCACGTGTTTTGTGTTTACAAAGCACATAAGGCGCCTACATTTATCACTTGGTTTAAATACTTAAAAGGCCTACCTATCTACTTAAATTTACGTTTTCTTTGTAGGTAAACTACTTTTAATCATATTTTTTCAATAGTTTTATATTGCGTATGGTTTTATATTGTAACAATACTGATAGTTACTAAGTTTAAGATGATAATGAAAGATAATGTACGAAGAGCTAACTACCCAACAATTTAGTATTATTAAATATTTTAGCCTTTACTATTGTTTGATTGCTTATCCTGTAGGTTTGTTAAAATACTTTTCTTTCATTCAAATATTATTTTTATGTATTTTATGTACTTCAAAAAATCTATATACATCTAGGTGACGAATTTAAGTAGTATTATTCGAGTAGTTATTGACGTCTGCTCGTCTGACCAAATGGCTGTTAATGCCGGTGTACCTCAGGGATCGGTACTTTCTGCAACCTTATTTCTGCTTCACATCAACGATTTACTACAGCCCGGTATCGTGGGATACGCTGATGATAGCACTGTTGTAGAAAGTTATACTTCCGATGCCCGCGCAAGTGTGATCACTATTGACACCCTAAGAGAGGCGATGGTGGAACGAGTGAACAACAGCCTGGTTAGAGTTTCTGATTGGGGTGATGTTAACCTTGTCTCGTTCAACGCCGCAAAGACCCAGGCGTGTCTCTTTTCTGCAAAAAAGCGACCATTCCTCCTTAACCCTTCTTTCCGGGATGTATCGGTACCAATATCTGACCACCTTAAGCTGCTGGGTGTGAAATAAACATCTAATTTGAACTTCGGCTCTAACATAGAATCTAAGGCCAAAGTGGCTGCTAAAAAGCTTGGTATCCTCTCGAAGGTTAGACGGTGCTTCTTGCCGGAGCAGCTTCTGCTTCTTTATCAAGCTCAAGTCCGTTCGTGCATGGAGTACTGCTGCCACTTATGGGACGGATCGGCTAAGTATCAGCTTGAAGCCTTAGATTCTATTGAGCGGCGCGCCAGGAGGCTCGTTGGCAGTGACGAACTGTTTGACTCCAAGCTCTACAGCCTCGAACACCGTCGACGAATGGCTTGCCTATCGGTATTCTACCGCATACATTTCGGAGAGTGTGCGCAGGAGTTACACGACCTCATTCCCCCATCACCCTTTTACCTCCGGACTTCAAGGCGTACGGATAAGTGCGGGGTGGCACTTATCCGTACGCCTCATGGTAGATATTCCATCTTTTCGTACCAAGCGCTTTGCTTCCACATTTATTGTACGAACTGCCAGGGTGTGGAACTCCCTACCATCGTCAGTGTTTCCGGATCACTACAACGTCGGAATTTTCAAATCAAGAGTGAACAAGTGGATTATGGCTAAGCGTGCTCCACCTTAGGCTGCATCTTCACTTTCCATCAGGTGTGATGGCAGCCAAACGCTTAGTTATCATTAATAAAAAATCGCATAGACATCGTCAAAAAATCTTGAGTGGGTTTTTAATATAAAAGAAGAACACATCACAGAAATCACTTTGAATAGTCATATACAATCTAGATGAATCTAGTCACAAGTAATTTTTTTGATATTTGGAGTTAGAGCTAGTTAAAACCCTTTTTGTCATGTGTATAATCTGATATTCTATATTACGCTTTTGGATCTATCTATTCTATCTATCTATCTATTTAGCCCGTATGCACCCACTGTTGGGTATAGGCCTCCTCTTTGAAACGCCATTCTATCCGGTCCTGTGCCAGTCTTCTCCATTGCTGGCCAACTACTGCGTGCGACGATAATTTTGGATCAGTTCTTTTAAATACATTTTTGAACTTGCTAATCGACATTGTCCACACGTCGCTTGGGTCGTTATAGAAGCGTACACATTGCCCTATGCGCAGGCTTACCACGGCCGTTTTATAAGCCATCGTATTTCAAGAGTTCGTTTCGTTTTGTTCCAATATTTTATAGCAACATTACTCTAATTTGTTTTTTACTTACTCATTTTAAACGTGTTTTATTCCTGAGTAATGAAAAAAAAACAATCGAATGATTACCCCTCTTAGATAAGGAAGGAAGGATTCCTCAAAGGAATCTTTTGCGTTGGTACTACTTGGAATTATTGGCCGCATGCCAGGTGAGCTGTGGGCAAATACAGCCACCGATTGGCTTCCTGACACAGCGAGAAGGTGACGCGGCAGACCCAAACGGAGATGGCGGGACGAGCTCGACTGTTTTCAGTGGGACTGGAAAAACTTGGCACAGGATCGGAATGTGTGGAGAGAATAGGGGGAGGTCTTTGTCCAGCAGTGGGACACGGAGTGCTAGTAAGAATAATAATAATAATAACTACAATCAACCGAGCCGGGAATTAAAGTCTTGAGCCTATTTCTTTTACATTAAATTGCACACTTTGAACAAAGTTCATTCTTAAAAGATAAATCTAAGACACAAGAATTATCGTTATCAATCGAATTCTTCTGTACGCTTGCAACTCCTATTTGGCATATTGACATTTATATCAAGTATATCGAATTCATGTTGACAGCTACTTGAACATCCAATGCGAAACGGTTGTTGTGTTTAACAATAAGTAGGGTAGGTACATATTTCTATTAATCATGTTCAAGTGGCCGTGATAGTTGACGATACATGATGGTAATGCAACCTGCATAGTGTTTCGACCCCCACCGTTTAGAGAGCCATGTTCGTAAATTCGACATTTGTATCGTAAACGTATTGTACCGACATATGTGTTACAATGCGCGGCAACCAAGCAACACTCCGCAGTTGCGTGATGAGATGATCCCATAGAAATTTCATCTAAATCACTTTAGGTTTAAAATCGTTTTTGTCAGTTTGTTTATTTTAAGATTTTTGCAAGGAACAAAAGTGTTTTTGTAGCTACATAAGGCCACGTTTGGTTCCAGGTGTTAGAACGCGACGTATTGGAACAGCTTGAAGATAACAATTTCATAGAAAACTGCTTGGATGTGCTAGTCAGTTTTAACAACTCTACTGACTACACCCAAGTTTTTGGTGAGTACCTACCGTGACGAATATAATTCCGGTAAGTAATTATAGTATTCAGGGTGGATTTTTGAGAAGGGCGGTGATGGACAAGTAATAATTAATAACTAATTAATTTATATTACAATATAAAATTCAGACACAGAACAAACATCACACACAACACACACACACACACTTGTTTATCCTCAGTGGGGATCGAACCCACAACATATAGGCCAAGCTAATACTAAGCCTGTCAAGATCAGGAACTGCTTTCAGAAATAATGGAATGTTATTATTGAATATAATCTGAATTAATATGAACCGTAATGGCCACTGAATATAGATGTATTCAGTGGCCAGTCATCTGACCATAGATAGTACGAGTAGATGGCGTGTGCATAGAATTTTAATCATATCATTGTACCACCTAGGCGACAGTACGATAATTGGTCTAATAAAAATAATTGCGTGGACTCCCATTCCAAAGTCCCGAACGTTAATCGCTGTCCAAGTTCGGATAGTGTAGTCACACCTGTCTAGTTTATCTAAGAACCGTTTATCCATTTGCTACAAATCGTTCAGCTTTTCAAATCATAATAATGTTTTAGCATGCGGTTGACAGTTTACTCATTAAGTCGTCAGTTATATGCAATAATATGAATTCATTCCGGCAAACTGGTTATTTGTTTTAAAACTGGTTTACAAAGATTTTCTCCTTTAAAAAGCTAGACGAAGTATGATCATCATCATTTTTCTGCTAGTATCCCACTTCATCATCCGTCATCTCAAAATTTATTCCTTTTTTAACCATAATCATCTTTCACTAAATCCATCCACATTTTCTTTGTCCTACCTCTTTTCTTATATCCATACACATGCCGAAGTAGGACTAATTACTAAAAATAACGATCAAATCAAATATTACTCATACTTTCAGAGCCAAACATATCCATATCGGTACTCGAACGTCGCTCCGAGCTTGAAGTACGCGCGCAGAAATGCGGGGATGTCCACTTATCACCCGCTCTAAGATTCCAAGGAAATGTACCTCCGACTGCGGCCCTTGTGGCGACGATAGCAGATTTACTGACCAATGTCAGCACTTTCAATCGCTGTCCGGTGCAGCAATGGAATGGAAGGGGCTTGTACCGTCTTTTGTTCAGGTGAGGTCATCTTTTATAACTAACTTATAACCAAAAATGTTTATGTACAACTTGTTGATGGAACAAGCAGATGGCCCACCAGATGTTAAGTGGTTACCATCGCCTATAACAAAGTATTGGATTGTATGTCACGCTCGTTAGGAACGTGTCCTACGTTCAGCGTCCATCAACCTTAGGTATACAGGTTTTAAGACTCTGCGCTTGTAATTTCACCAGCACCCACGCCCTTCAAACCGGAACACAGCATGGCGGCAGAAATAGGCATGGCATTCACGGCGTTTTATTAATAACTAGCTGACCCGTGCCCTTTTCGTTGGACGGTACAAATCTTTAAATTTTTCAGGTTTTGTGTACTATAATATGTATGTATTATTTATACATATAAACCTTTCTCTTGAATCACTCTATCTATTGTTGAAAACTGCATTCGTTGAGTAGTTTAAAAGATCTAATAAGCGAACAGACAGCGGAAGCGACTTCATTTTATACTATGTAAAGTAGTTACGCGTCAATTTATAAGAGGTATGCTGTTTATGGGTTGAAACATAATGAGAATAAAAACTATTGTTTTATGTAGTACTATGAATGAATCATATCCAATGTTTTGTTTCTTTCTTTAGGGGTAGATACCTAACGTAACTTACATTTACAATGGGTAATTTCCTTCCTATTTACAATGTTCGTTGTCATAAACTTGAACTCATGGCGAAGGACGTTGCTATAATGACTGTAGTTCTAATGACGCTTAGTTTTTTCATGATCACTTAGATGGACTTTTTTCAGCAAATTAGGTTTAATTGTACTCGAACGACCATGACCAAAAATAAACGTAAATAATTTTTTTTGTGTTGTTTTTGCTAACTACGTTTAACAAGAAGATGGCCACATAATGTGAAGTGGTAAATCACCTTGAAGATCATGCACGCTAGGAACGTATCCTATGATGTATTACATTGCGTCTATGAACAGACTGTTGATTTTTTTCATAGCCGACACAGCTCAGTTCGTAGTAGCCCTGCCTTCTGCGCTGTAGGTAGTGGGTTCGATTCCCACCGAGAACAAACATTTGTGTGATGAACATAGATGTTTGTTCTGTGTCTGTGTGTTAAATTGTATTCTATGTATTTACAAAAAAAAAGTATGTAAGTATTCTATCAGTTATGTGGTTCCCATAGTACAAGCTATTCTTTTATGCTATTTCTGTAGGAACAATCATATGTCTCACCTCATGTTAAGTGGTGACCATCACCTATAACAAAGCATCTCTCTACGATGCACTACCCTGCGTCCACTAACCTGATGCGTATTGGTGTTAATCCTTATGTGACTGACCCCCACACCCTTCAAACCGGAACACAGGAAATATAGCAAGAAATAGACACGGGGTAGTACTTCCCACTACGAGCCCTTTAACAACGTGCTCTACTACTACGTTTACATAACTTTGTGGGTTTAATAACCTATCTTTCAACTTTTATATTTGTATTCTATAGATGTGCGTCATGGCAGAATGGTTCTCTTAAAGATGTGTACCTCGTCCGTAACGCGGCCTGTTGCTCGCTCGTCGCTGTATCATCTCATAAGTGTGTGCGGCTCTCACTATCCACTACCAAAGACTGTCTGCATAACTTGATGTCGACTCTAACTCCTTTTGGAGAAGGTACGTAAAAAATCCTTTTTTGATTTTGATTGGTGTATTAAAAAAATACTACTCCCGAAAACTTAAGACCAAAACAAAGCGAAAAAATCGGTAAATATTGATTGAATATAAATTTTTATACTGACGAGGAACTGGTGCCTAGATTAGCAGTAAGCTGATTTTAAGTGATTTTGATAAATAAACGCTTTTTTGAATTTGTTTCATATATTTTAGTTAAGAATTCCGGTTACTGAATGAAATTAAAAATATTTTAAATCAAGTTAAGGTCAGTATAAATTTACCAGCAGAATATTTCAGTAGGTCTGTAAAGTATAATGGCTGCTGCCAAGCACCGTTGCTGTGTTTCTGATTGAGGGGTGGGTGTCGGTTAAATTACAGGTACATGAGGCTTAACACCTGTATGCTGTACCCTCTATGAGATGAAAAACCCTTTGATGCTTCTAAAAAAAAAAGAACAACGCAGTATTTGTGATCTTTCTGACGCGTACATACAACAATTGTAATATAAACAGTTCCATAAATTACATCATTACTTCTAGTATGTAATGTCCCATAAATGACATCATAACTTCCAGTTAACTCTTAGCAATATCTAGCCATCTAAATAAATTGTTTAAATAGAGGATTAGGAGCGCATGATACAGTCTTATGCTCTTACTAGCGAAACGCGCGCGACTTCGTCCGCATGATGATTTCCTTTCTTACTACTCCTCTTCGCACCAAGACGAGCATATCCTGATAATTTCAAGTCTCTATAATCAGTGGCTTAGGTTGTACCTTGTCTATATGTCACTCAATCAGTCAGTCAAAACAAACATTGTTATAATTTCTTACTTACATTTTAACGACTGTATAAAATACTATTTGCACAAAAAGAGATGGAAACAGATATAAATATTATTTTAGCTAGTGAACAGCGACTGATATAAGCAAAATCTATTTTTACTACTTCTTAATGTAACTATCAGATAACCCACCTGATGTTAAGTACAACACAACGATAACACCTCCGGTGTTGTTGGTATCAATGGTTCTTTTACCATCAGTTGCGCCGTCAGCTAGGGTGCCTAGCTTTTTAAATAATAAAGGTATATGAGGTACGCAGGTGGTAAGCCTCATGTGCAGGTAATTTCATCAACACTTGAGGCATAAACCGGAACATAGCAGCTGCTTGGCGGCAGAAATTGGAATAATAATAATAATAATGCTGGACACTCCACGCAGCATCGTCTAGCCCCAAGCTAAGCAGAGCTTGTGTTATGGGTACTAGATGACTGATATACTTAATACAATACATTACATACATAGATATTTTTTATTATATAAATGGAATGGTGGTAGTATTCTTCACAATGAGCTCTCGATTCTCTGGACGAGCTCTTCATAATGAGCCCGACTACTAATGAATGCCTAAGCACTTTTACACCGAACAACGATTCTTAGTCATTCTAACAGTTTCTTGAAGATATTGAAACCGGACACTGGTCGGGTAAATTACTATTTTGATTGCGACGGTGGTATAGCGGGAGCGAGCCCGTCTTCTGATCTTAAAATCGAGGTTTGGAATCCGGTCGTGTACCTATGGATTTTTCTATTTGAAAAAAAAATTGTGCAATGACGTTGTTCTTGAATGGATGAATGAATGTGTCAAGTCAAGTGATGTACAAAGGTGTAATTTGTGTGTACATTCAGCATTAGAACAACCACTATATAAGATTTAACGGATTTTTTTTATTTTCAGATGAGTTGTACCCAGACTGCTTCGCCGCGAAAAGCCAAGCGTTGCTTTTGCTCGCGTCTCTATTAGTAGAACGATCGGCTGTGGACAGTGTTTGGAAATTTCTGAAGGATGAACCATCTGAGTCTCTGCTATTCTTGCTGCTGCAGTGTCTGGAGAGTGAAGAGGCTGGTTAGTATAAGAAAATATGTTTTCTTGAGATTTTATAAAAAATTAGCTCACGACTATAATCTCTGTAGTCATGTACCCAGAAATCTTGACACCAAGAGTGCCTAAGTTCAGGGGTTTTCACTCAAATCATTTACTCATTTCATTTTCAGCTCATTCATTCTATCAAACGTTTCGCTATTTCAGAATTACAAGACTCTGGCCTGTACTGCCTCACGCAACTGACACAATCTGCAATGAATAAGAAACACACGGACAAGACCAAAGATGACTCGTGTGTGCAGTTCTATGATGACCTAAAATCACCCTTTGACAAACCAAACGACAAGTACTGTTCGGGCGATAGCGGACGAAACAACGATTGCCAACCTGAGTATTTGTCGGAGGAGTTTTGTAAAGCTCTCATGGATCTCTATAACAAAATATCGCTCGAGAATAAGAAATATCAGACCAGTCAAGGTAAGATTTTTATTCGTGTATTGACCATCGAAGTAATTTACCCAGTAATTTTTTTTAAATATAATATAGCCTATGCCACCCGGGGATAGTGTAGCTTCCCAACGGTGAAAGAATTTTCAAATTCGGTCAAATTGGTCTAGCTTCGGAGCCTATTCAATGCAAACAAACAAACAATCAAATCTAAGAACTGCAAAAGGACGTTCCTCTAACTTTCCCCATAAAACATCCTCAAAGAATCTTGAGTCTTCTTGGTACTTACTAAGAAATTTGAGGTGATATCTACCGTGCATAGGAATTCAAGCCGTGAAGTTATTTCTTTCTTTATTTTTTACAGATGAGCGTTGGAACCGTGTTTGTTCTTGCATCGCTTCCGTAGCGGCGTGTAGTGAACGCAGTCGTCTGTACATGACACATCGTCTGTTCCCGAGGACCTTGTTATCCGCCTTGAACGCCGTGCGGGACCAACTGTCTGTGAGAGGCAAGCCAGTGGACGCCTTGCGGAACGCAGATACTGTAAGAACTTCCATAAGATAATTTCAATAAGAATAGCTAACTAATATTACCACAGAATCTATACCAATTACAAAAATCTTTGTTATATAGACATAGAGGCATATAGGTTGAAGTTTGTAAGAAAATATAGCAACGAAGCTGTGTTCTTTTTCGCTAGTATCTGATATAACTATATTTTAAATTTTACTAAATACTGGTGACCGTCTGTCAGTTTTATCAGTGCTGCTGAATAATGGCGGCACTAAACTGATACTGACGCAAAATTACATTACCCGTCCCGTGTTAACCTGCGTTGACTGTCTCAGACATTTTGTATGGAACAGACAGATAATAATAATAATAATAAATAAATAGATGCAGAGAGAGCAGACTATAAGCAGACAGGAATAGGGTGATAAAACATTTGTAATTTGGTCCAGAACCCAGTACTACGCACTCTCTACTGGCTACTGACTGTGATAGCCTGCTCAATGAACAACTGTACCACCGCTAAGGAGAGTTTAGCCGATGAGAACATGGTAGCTTCCCTGAATCGTCTGTGGATGTGGACTATGATGACAGATCAGCTGCGGATTGCTGTAATGCATCTTTTGTTCACGTTCACTAACGAGTGCCCTAAAGGTAAGTGCAGTAGATAGTTTAATAAATAATAACAATAAATGTTTGTGAATATTTTTACACAACGTCATTTAGCCCCAAACTAAGCATTAATAAATAAACAAATAAATATTTGTGCGCATTTTTACACAAAATCATCGAGCCCAAAACTAAGCATAGTTTGTACTATGGGAAGTAGATGATTGATAGAATACTACTTTTAGACGTTTTTTTTAAATACTTAGAAATATAACACCCTGAGAAAGAACACACATTTATGTTTCTCACACAAATGTTTGTCCTCGGTGGGTATCGAACCCACAGCCTACAGCACGGAACGCAGAGCTACTACTGACTCAGCTGTTAGACCAGTCTTAATATTGTAATATTTTGGTACTTGAAACAATTACCAAGCTAAAGTCCGTGCTGAAAGATCCGTCTGTAGTGGAGGTAATTTTGCTAACATCAATAGTTAGGCTGTTTGCCATGACCAAAATTTAAGGCACTTTTCGCCAATGTTAAAATTCAGCCTTTTTCACTCATCTCCTGTTTTGTTTTCGGGATAGAATGTAGTCTGTGTATTAATCTACGTTAGGATCTATATTTATTCTGGGTTTAATCTAAATTGACCCAGTAGTTAGAGCTTGATTAATTGAACGGAAGCATCTCAGTTTTGAGATTGGCCAAAAAATACTTTTGTTCGTCTGTCAGCCTGTCTGTTTTTGTCTACAAGTCGCATTTTTCAACCGATTTTTATGAAAATTGACACAAGTTCCTTGATTTATTTAAATTTTTATACGATTGCGATTTTTGATTTGAGGGAAAATGAATCAAACTTGTGAGTACTCTACATAACATATTACGAAAAAAAATGGGGGAGTCCCACCTCCAGGTGGGAAAGGATTCCCCACTTTCAAGTATTTCAATTTCAAGAAAGAGAAAAACTACGGTTTTTGCATGGTTATAAGGGTTTGCGACGTGTGCTGTACTATGGGATGATTATTGGTGGGTACCTTTTTTCTAGCTTGGGGGGCAATGTGTATATGCGTCGGAGGACACAGTCTCATTGGTGAAGTTTGCGCATTGTGTGTGAGGGAGACATCGCTACAATCGCGACCGCGGAGTGACGCTTTACTCCTCTTGTCATTGCATACCATACGGCATTGCATACCTCATCACCACTGCCGGTCACTTATCCTAAAGGTAGGTATTTCATTAATCTATTTATTTTATTTGTATTTCTGCAGAAAAAATTCTTAAAGAATCTCGAGGGGGTGCTTAGCTTTACTTATATCTAAAGAATGTGAAGATATTTCTTTCCATTTTTTTCATCATTTTTCAGTTAGTAAATGTATACATAGATTCGTGAATATTTCTACACAGCTGCTTTTTTGCAAAAGGATGTTATAATGCACTTTGGTAGGAGATGATCCGTCTCGGTGACTTTATTCCGATGAATTTAATCATGTAAACATTTGTAGCAAACCGGACCGAGGAAGGTCATGTCAAAGGTCACTTTGAACAAGACTAGCTCAAATTGATCTTTGTTTATCATTATTTAGCGGTTTCAGCTATCTGTATAGCTATATGTTTAGTTTACCGTGGTCTACGCCGGTACATATACTGTCTTGTTCTGAATTGCCCATTACTTTTTTGTTATATCTAATTTTCATAGCTGGTTCTGAATGAAGGCTTTTTAAGCGCCCCTAACGGGCATGTTGAGCTCTCATGACACCATACAAAACCCACGCGCTAAAACTTTTTATTTGAATTGGGTAATTGCAATGATGTTGTGTTTATTAATTAGGCTACATTCATACGATTTGTAGATTAGAAAAGGGTGGATAACGAAGAATCGTCGAAAAACGCACATTTATAAACCTAAAAAAAAATTTATAAATCTAAAAATACGCTTAGAAAAAATGTCTTAGGTGTCCTCTAGACCGTCCTGCTTCATTGTTGGCTTCACCACCAGGGGAGATAGCCAAAGGACGGTTTATCAATGATAAAAAAAATATACAAAAAAAATACACGTCCAAAATGAGGGGTGTGGGAGAGCTGCAGAATCAAGTAGAGTTTGTTCCATGTTGATCAGAGCGAGGTGATGTCCAGCATGTATAAGCTGTCAGTCCGCGAGCGAACCCGCGGGTGCAGCAACGCGGGTGTGGCGTGGGCGGCGCTGTGCTGTTCGCTCAGCGCGCACGCTGACGGCGCGGCGGCGCTGCTGACGGTGGTGGGCGCGTTGGCCGCGCTGGCGGGTCCTCTGCGCGCTCGCTTGCTGCCCGCTGTCGCTCACGCTGCCTCGCATCACCGTATTTCCTTCCTACAGTCACGTAAGTACACTACCACATGATCACATTCTAGTATAAAACTGTAGAGTTCTAAAAGTCTGTGCATTGAAAATATTTTTCTGAAATCTTGCTACAAGTAAGTAAAAGTCAAGGTCAAAAAACATTTATTCAGTAATATCCGCAGGGGTCACTTCGAAACGTCTTAAAGCTAGGTGAATCTAAGCATCAGTCCCTCGCGACCAAGCCTAGTGCTGTTCTTTCACTGGGCGATTATTTGCACGAGTACAGACGCCACCTTGCGTATGTGGTAATGAAACAATAAAATAAAAAATATCTTCGAAATTTAACACGCAGGCACTATTTGTTCTCTCAGATCTGTTGGTACTTACCAAGTACCCACTCAGAGGATTCGTTGAGGATGCAATGTCTAAATATTACAACGTGGGTACGTTCAAATATTACAAGCCCATCACATGCTTAATCACAACAGCCCATCGCCCCTGCTAACTGATATTCTATGCATGTTTTCCATCGCCGTTTGAGAGCACTAACATTTTTTTAAAATCACAATACCAAAAACTTAAAACGATCACAGACATAAAACAGTCACAGTTTTTGCAACAAGTTCTCGCATGGAGTAGTGAGTTTGTCTGTAGGTATGTATATTATGACTTTGGTACTTGTACAGAGAATCTACACTATAGAATATAGGTAGCAACTAGTTTGTAAACAGTTTTTCAGATTAATAAAGTATACAAAAGTCGATGGAATCTTCAAATAAGTTCGGCAAATAAAGCTTATGTTGCGGTTAATCGTACCTTCTTGAATACATTTCCATATTTTATCCAATGACGTCTGTACACATGTTTTGAATACATTTTTATTATTCGATAACAATAAAATTTGATTTTACATAATTATTACAGTATCAAATAAGCGCAACACACACGACGTGTGTGGGTCGGGTGTGGCTTAATTTCATGATACAATTAATATGGGCGACACTGACTGAAAGCAGCCGACCCGCGCCCGTCATGTGTGTGTGTTCACTTTAGTGGTTGGTTACTTTATCGGGTGTAATAAGATTACTGCCGAAAACGATCGTGACCTACGAGGCAATACTTTATTATAGGTTACCACTTAACTTCAGGTGCACCATTTGTCAGTTATGTAAAAGTTGTTTAAAAAAACTAACGATTCCAGAGAATAAACTCTTTAAACCGAACTAACAGAACCAGTGACAGAGCCATTATGTCCTTGAGAGAAATATTTTTTTTTTAATTTATTTGTCAAAAAAAGGGTTTATTACAATGTTGGTTAGTAGAACATTGTGAAACCTAATAAGTTTTGTGTCGATGTTGACACTAACTCAAACTGTTACGCCTTGTAAACAATAATATAGTAGGTAAAATCCGGATTAGGGATTATGCACTTGGTGTGTGTGGTCTTGATGAAGGATCAGTGGATCATATATTTTTTAGCTGTCCAAAATTGCCATGGTCGCTGTACGATAATATGCTCCCCTAAAATCTCGTCGATTTTCTTTCAAGTGTTTCCTCTCCTACCTAAATCTATATTTTATTTGGTTCCAATGTGTTTAGGCTCTGTTATCTTTTCAGGTTTAAATAATTTAGCTTGGATTTAAATTCTATTGACCGATCATTACTTCTCTCAACCGGTCATTCTCTTTCATGCTAATGTCTAACAAACGTGACATTGGCAAAATTGCGGGCAACACTGCAAATGCCATTCAACAAAAATCGAATTAAATAGTAGTTAGATACAATGCATGCATACCTACTTAGTAGGTAGGACGTCTAACATCTAAAACAACTGTAGGTAATTGAAGGATCGGTAGAACCAAGACCGTGGGTGGTAAAGGAGGTAAATATGTATCGAGAACATATTTGCGCCTCTTGAGTTGAGAGTTGAGATCGGTCGTATCTGCGAGTGTGCTAGCTATAACAGATGTTATAGCTAGCAAATAGGCAAGAAATTTACGCATTTGTTCCTACCATTTTTTGTATGATCCTTTTACAAAATAATAATTGTTATAGTATATTGTTTTTTTGACAGCTGACCTTCTGGAGTTACTGTCTGGGACACTGCTGAGTGGTGACACTGCGGAAATCATCTCAGCAGCCCGCGCCGTGTGGGCCCTAGCTGCTAACCACCACAAGGTAAGCTCAGAGGAAGTATTACCAGCATACCTATTTCTGTCGCTAGGCAGTGTTACTGTGTTCCGGGTGTGGATGTCGATGGTATAGACACTAATAGGCTTAACATGTATTCCTCAGGTTGATAGACGTAAAACAGTGCAGAGATTTTCAGCGAACTTATAGAAGACTGTATTATTAGTTAACTAGAATCGCACGCGACTACGTTCGTGAAGCAATTTTTATACAAACTCAAATACTGCACTCATTTAGAGATTCAATTTCAGAAGTACCTTTCACAGTACACGATGTACGACCAGCGCTTTAGGATGTACGTTGTCTGTATATCAGTCAGTCAGTATAAAAAATCTTATAATTGTTATAGATAAAGCTAGAAGTCACCATATCTGTGTGAGTCTCCAAATAAGACGGATTATTTTCTGTCACACGAACGTATTTTTTCTGTAACTTCACTAAAATTATTTTCAAATATTAGCTTAGGTAATTGAATTGCATGCTTGTGCAAATATTTTTTTATCACGTTCAGTCTCTTTACAATATGCTGTATGTGTGTTAGTATGATGTTAATTTCGGTCTCATAACGTTTATTGAGCAGTACTTTACACGTGATTTTAATCGCCACACAATGTGTGTAGAAAAAAAAGGTTTTTATTATTTGTTTAGATATTTGGAGTTTGCTTTTAGCGTTGATTTGAGTACTAGTAGAACTCTCATTGAAGAGCTTGTCCCCTGACGCTAATATACATTTTTTTATGCTACTGCTGCTGGAAAAAGCATATGACACACCTGATGTAGATTGCGTTTTAGGTCACGCATGTTAGGTACGTACCCTACGAAGCATTACCCTGTGTCCACCAACCTGAGGCGTAGTGGTGTAAAGCCTCATATGCCTGTAATTTCACCGGCACCCATACTGTTTAAAACGAAACAGCAATGCCAGGAAAAACAGGTATGGTACCTCCCCGGACGAGCCCTCCGGAGAGCTCTATCTACTTTTAAATTCAATCGCTTACAATAGATGCAAAGGCGATTATTCTTACTTATGCAGAAGACTTAAGCAGAGGTTTAATATCAGGTGGGCCATTTGTTGCCCCGTCTTCCTATCGCTGTGTATTTTTAACGTGTATGTGAATTTCATTGGAAACTGAAGCCTTTACCGCTGTATTTAAGCTATATCATAAAGTACCTTGCTTATCATTTACCTTGAAAAATGCGACCAGCAAAGTTCACAATGCAATATAATAATATGCTAACGAACCTGTTTGTCCTCAGGCGAAGTTGTTGCTAAGGAGTGCCGGGGTCGCAGGCGCGGTCCAGTCGACCCTGCAACGCGCGCTACGCAGTCCCAGAGACCCAGCCAGCGAACGAATGCTCCAGATACTAACATACACCAACACGGTCTTGCAGACCACTTGATCCATCCACATCAATGATGTACCTTACCACCGAAATTAATTTGTAAACGAACTAATTATTATATTATAGTTATCTCGCTTACGCAAATGTTGCGTAAAGACGGAAAATCAAAATTGCAAATATAAATTGCTATGAAACTATTTCGCATCGTTAATGCATTATTAATTTAACTAACGAAGCCGGAAGCACGGTATTTTGACTATGTACTTCCGATCATAATAAAATGACGATCCAATGCTTAAATATGTAAATTGGATTGTATTTTTAGACAAAATGCTAATATTGTCATTGCAGACGTAATCTTTCTGTCCATCATCGCACATAAATGAAGTGACATGACTTTTCTGATACATGATTGGTTATACCTACAGAGATCAGATCAAGATGTTATACTAGTTATAGAAATGTGCTACGATTTGTACTTATCCTACCAACTACCAATTAAATATCAATTGATCAAAATTTAAATATTACTTTATGTTATAAATGATCCAAATAAAAACATAAGCAACGCGACATCCTTGATGTGTCACTGTTTTGTACGGATCTGTTTTTGCCACATTTTCCCTTATTTCAGTTGGTAGCAAAACATTGAAATGTATTGGTTTACTAATTTGAGCAAAGGTTTAAACTGTTTTTAGACGCATGGAGCCGCAATTTGTGGTTGTCATGAAATTTTTGGTACCTAATTATTTAATTAAATTTACAGATTGCGGTTATTTTCAGCCTAAGTATTTTACACTTTTTGTGTTACGTACTTACACGTGTAAAAATATATGAAATAATAAACGCGTGTAAGCTCTTCTTACAGTCAGTATAAGAAGTTAATTACTTTTCAGAATAACAAACTCGTCAATCACTCAGCTCAAAAAATGATTTGCGTATTGCAATAGTATAATATTATAAAATAGATAATTGCTTTCTCAGTCAAGTTCAAAACGTAATTGCTACTTTAAATCATAAAATACCTAGTAGAACCTAGTAACGAGATGTGTAACATGCTAAGAAAAAGCCCAAACTGTAATTATCTATACCTAACCGACATTAGGAGCGAATACTTGCGGAAGGGTGCGCATACTAAAAACATTAGTAATGCTATGAATGACAACATTGACAACCTCAAAGAACGGTAGGCTACGTTTTAGTGGAGGTCAACCTAAAGACGCCTAATTCGGTTATAACATCATTGTATCGAATGACCAAGCAATATTATGCCATGTGAATTAACGATGTGCTTCTTTTGGAGATTTTAACAATTGAGTCATGAAATTGCCATTTATTTTAGTTGAGAATTCAAAATACTTACAAACTAGCACAAAAGGATTGGTATAGGACTTGCACAGCATTCTAATTAATCGCAATGAGGCCATAACACAATATTTGCCATAAGTTTAAGTACAAATCACGCGGATAGCGGTGTGATATTATTGTCTTGTGTTTACACAACTTTCCTGTACTCATAGGTAGGTATAATCTGGCAGTCTCGTGACTAGCCTGGGTTGGTCTTTTAAAATATTATGCCACTTCTTTATCAGCAAGCGTTGTGGATTTTACCTGTTGTGAGACTTGTCCTCAAATGTATAAACAAATCTTCGTAAGTTCGAATATTGGCTTGTCTAAGTAACTAATACCTACTTTTCCCGGGACCAATCTTAGAGAACTAAAATGTTTATTTTAAAAGTTATTATTGGTAAGTTAGATATTAACTAAATATAATAGTATTCTTTTTTAGATTGCAGTTTTATTAGTCACCATCATATATTTGCTATCTGCATTTACATTATTTTGTAAAAAAAAAAATCGACGGAACCAAGCCGTGAATTGGTTGCCGTAAGTACCTATCTTGCTCTTCAAGATTTGGTCGCATGGAACTGGCGCCAAAATTTACTTATCTTTAAGACGTTTTAAAGTAATACAGTGATTGAATAAATGCATGTTTTGACTAGTGCAAGCTTTCACTGATCACTAATTTCGATTAAAATATTATTTTTACTTTGTATCGCATCCTTGCTGCATACTGGGTTGCCTACAAATATTCAGTACTTACCTAATTACCTAAGCGACACAAAAAAACTTTGTACCTTCAGTAAAAGCGTTAATGTTTAATTTTCAAAGTTTTTCTTTCATCATTCAGTCATTGTTTCAAATAGTTAAATCAGAACTAACCTATAATTTACATATATTTTCATACGTAATGTGAATTTGGTAAAGGTTACTTGTGTCCATTGTTTATTTATCGAGCACTTGTCGGTACTTGTAATATAAATAAATGGTAGTAGGAAGGCGTACCCGCAGCCCCAGTGTCAAAGCTGACAGCAGGATAGTCGACTCGCTGGTCCAGTCGCGACGCGGCCGGTTTCGCGATAAGGCTCAACTCGGCTCAACGCTGCCGATAGCGCACAATTGCGCACGCCAATACCTTGGTACCGATTGTACAAAGTTTGCGTTGTCCATTATCACCGAGAAGGGTTATAATCCGCGTCTGCGCAAGCGCCAGTATCGCCGAGGTTCGCCCGACCGTCGTCCCTACTGGTTTCCGTACGCTGCTTTTGTGCCAGTCATGAATTCTCGTTGCGGTTTCGTGTGTTGACGTGCATCTCATATTTCGTGGTGCAAGCTCGTTCCTGTTGTGTAGTGCAGTGTTTTTTTAAGAATATGTCGTCTGTGCAGTTCAGTTTCCCTCCGGAGAGCTACTCTGCCGTGTATAAGGTTGAGGGGTCTGCAGACGCGAATGTGAGTACATAAAGTCTTAGCGTGGTCTTGGTGCCGCCCGCGCCGCCACCGGAGAGCGCCGGCATGCGTGTGCGCATCGACAAGGTCGCGGCGCCGCACAACGGTGCATTCAACTCCTTTTGTCGAACATGACCAATATTTGCGTGTCTGTGGGCATCCGGTTTAGATTGTCTCACTATTCGTTTCAACTACCAGAGTAATGAAGATTCTTAGAATAAGTTTAAGATAACTATTGCAATGATCTTACGGAATTAAGTAGGTAGTTGCCTAAGTAGGTACCTACCTATAGCTTTTAGGTTTCAAATGATAGATAGGTAGGTACCTACTATCTGAATAAGGTGTTCGATGAATGCTGCAATTCAAATCACATAGGTAGGTTACCTAATGGATTTGCATTACTCATTATGTAGGTACCTAGGTAGGTACCTACCTACGAGTACCTAGGTAACTCCATAATTTCAATAACCTACTACCTAGTGATTGTATAAATCCAAATATAGTTAGCTGGTCGTTTTCCGCTGGAGTATAGATGAAGGTAGGTAGGTACGTCTACCTACTACACTGGCATAGCTATCAAAAATGGTTCTCGCTCTTGGCCTTGTTTGTTTATCTTGCGATAAAAATAATAGGAACGTCTTATGTCACACATAGATGGTACCTTTACCTCATCCGCTTATTTACTCTCCTCTTATCTTATTTATTAGATAAGCCGCGCTAATACCCAAGGATAAGTCAAAGACCGATGTTTATAATGAATAGGAATAGAAAATATTCATTTACGCAACAGAACAAATCAAAACAAAAAACACACACAGCAGATGCCTATAAAATAAAATAGTAAAGTGGTGAAAAAATGCTTGCACTCAGCATTTGCCATAGGAGCGCAATAGCTAGTATGGCATGGCACATGTTTTCCAGTCTATAAAAAAGTACTCTGTGATGTTTTCAATGGCGCCGCTGCCTCCGGTATGATGGCTATGTCAAAAAATCACCGAGATAATAGGTATAAAATAAATATTGACACACATTCACACAACGCCCTCTATTCCAAACTAAGAAAAGCTTACCTACTATGGGAACTAGATAGCTGATAGAATACTCATATACCTACTTTCTTTTTTTATTAATACATAGGTACTAAGAATACAATATGAATGAATACATACAGACATCAATGCTATACAGTCAAAATTCTAAATCAGCACAAAAAAGAGAGAAATTAAAACTACCAATGAATGTGGTGGTGGTCCTGGTCCTATCATTCTTTGATTTTATTTAGCTCATCATACGTAGAGTTGGTTAAGATATACATAATATAGTTCAAAAGTTTTGTGGTCTGGTTCGGGGAAGTGCTACCTACTACCATGCCTATTTCTGTCTCCAAGAGTGATACTGTGTTCCGGTTTGATGGGTTGGGTACGATACAGCGGCGGCCTTACCCATTGCGAGGCTCCGGGCGGCAGGTCTTTGCGAGGCCCCTTGTCCTTTGTGAAAAGTATGTGATGCGAAAGTAGGTCTGGTTGTTTGGTTTAGGTATAATGAAAAATCAATATTTTTGAAAATTTCCATGGGTTGAGGTGCGAGGCCCCTGCAAGAGCGAGGCCCTGGGCGATTGCCCCGTTCGCCACCCCCTAAAGCCGCCACTGGTACGATATACCTCAGGTCTATGGACGCATGACAGTGCATCGTAGGGCACGGTAATAGCGTGCGTGACTTGCGAGGTAATGCTTGGTTATAGGTAGATCATGTTTTCCACGTCATAAGGCACCATACCTAAGGCAAAATCTTACTTATCTCTTTGTGATATCGCAGGTGAATGGAAATGCGAGTGTACCGTGCGAGATAGCCGCCTCTCATGTCGACGGTGATGCATCTCCAACACTGCTCAGTTGCTTCCATTGTGCGGTAAGATTAATAATAATAATGTTGGACTATCCACACAGCATCTTCTAGGCTAGGCATCAGCCCCAAGCTAAGCAGAGCTTGTGTTATGGGTACTAGATGACTGATATACTTAATACAATACATTACGTATATAGATATTTTTTTATTATACATAGAAAATACCCAGAACACCCGGAATAAATATTTGCAGATCGTACAACCATTTAGCCCAAGGCAGGAATCAAACCCGCAACCTCCTGCGTCGCAAGCAGACATTCGCTCGCCGCGCCACATCGGTCGTCCGATGATTGAATCACAGATTATTGTCTAAGAATTTTGAACGAAGTATGTATAAAATATGTACATGTACCTAAGCTACCTATACCTATTTATATACAAGTATCACAGGCCTCACGACTCATTTTGTTTTGGCTCTACCTTATGCACTGAGATGTGGGTTCGATCCCCACTAAGAACAAACATTATGAACAGTTCTCTGTCTGCGTTTTACCGGATGTCATAAGACTACTTCAGAATACTGTAAAGCTATCTACAACAAGGTTACAACAACAACAAGGACAGTCAAATACATTTAGAGTAATACGATTTTTTACCGAAATTTCTATTTAAAAACCAGCTATGTATTCCGTACAGCGGTCAACGACCGCTACGGCACCGTATACCTTACCATATAAATACCTGTGGTTGTAAGGAGAACAATACAAATAGTCCAGCAGTGCTATTCAACTAAAATCCTGTGAAATTCCGCTCATGCACCACAGAACTTGATACCTACCTACCTACATAGTGAGATGAAGCTGAAACTACGATAAATTTAAGCGAAAGACTATATCTTTAACCGTAGCCGTATTTTGCACGTACCATTATTATTATTGGCCATTGTAGTTGTAGTCTCTGTTAACAAGTAATCCGCCAAACAGTGATGTTCGCGTTGCTGTGTTCCGGTTTAAAGAGTGTGGGTGCCGGTGAAATTTCAGGCACATGAGGATTAACACCAGTAGGTTGGTGGATGCAGGGTAGTGCTTCGTAGGGCACGTACCCAACGTCACGCACGTTAGGAAAGTACGTGCCCTACGAGGCAATACTTTGTTATAGGTGATGGTTTCCACTTAACATCAGGTGGTCCACCAACAGTAGCATAAAAAAAACCTCTCTACCAACTACATTGCCGCATAAAAATACAGGTTTCTTTTTGTTTTCAGTTCAGGAACAGCATCAGAGCCATCCGGAAAGAAAAGCACAGGAAAGGCAAACATGCAACAAACAATAAAGTGAGTTTACATAGTTTCTAGTCTAGTCAAGAAATCATCTGGTTAAGCCTAGATTCAGTTATGACAGATGACAGACGACACAAGAAAACACAAGACAAGACAATGTTATTACATGATAATAAATAATATAATACAATAATAAGTTATACATATTATACATTTTCCGCTCGTTAAAATACCGCTCTTATACACTCCTACGCAATCAGGTCAACCTCGCCATGAAAACTTGAAGTCTGAGACCAGCCTATAAAACTAGATAGATAGATTATAGCTTTATTGTACACCATTAAAACACAAGATAGTAATTAGATTACAACTAAAAACCAGAGGTACTAAAACTAGAAAAGTTTTTTATCCAAACCGGTGTTCTAGAAGCTTATAATTATTAATCTTTAAGTCTTCTTACGCTTTTTGTGCGAACTGTCACTTGCCGAACTTCCTGGAGCGTAGTTTTGACTCTTGACATTTTAGACTTAGAACTTAGCAGAACTTCTAACTCATCAAATGTCCATGCGGAATCGCTACTTTATTTGATTAATAATCCAATTTTACGGCAATTTCTGCGACGCAGAAGGTTGCGGGTTCGATTCCCGCCTTGGGATAAATGTTTGTACGATCTGCAAATATTTATTCCGGGTGCTCTGGGTATTTTCTATGTATAATAAAAAATATCTATGTATGTAATGTATTGTATTAAGTATATCAGTCATCTAGCACCCATAACACAAGCTCTGCTTAGCTTGGGGCTAGGTGATGCTGTGTGAAGTGTCCAGCATTATTATTATTATTATTATTATTATTATTATTATTATTATTAATTTTCCGTACCTTAGGACTAAACTTCATAAAACGTTCTGATGTTCTCGAGTTTCGCTTACCTGGTTATGCCCTCGGATAAGTCCGATTTCTTAGGACAGGTAACAATCTGAACTACTAATCCAGGATCTTAAACTGTCTTGCGACCTTGGTCTGGAAGTCTACTCTGTATTTTTACTACTATATTTTTGTAAAAAAATTGTATTGTGGGCGTTGTAAAAAATAGCTTCACACGAACGTTGTCGCGGGTAATTTCACTTATAAATATAAAAACGAACAAAAAAAATAGCATCACGACCAAGCACGAAAAATATCCTCTCAGAAATGTTAGTACCAAGTACCTACTCGAGCTTCTTCGAGGAAGTCTAAGGGGGTCAGGAAGTCAGTGGTACGATCAAATATTACATTTGGTACATACCCACATTTTGCATAAGTTGATATTCCATACGTGACTGGTTGCAAGCCCATCGCCGCTGCTAAAATACTAACTGGTTTCCTTACGATGTTTTCCTTCCCGTTTAAGAGCACTGGCATTGTGCACATAGATTTTTCGAACAGAAAAATCCTTTGGTGCGCGACCGCTGATTCGAACCCACGACCTTAGTTCAAAAAGCAGTAAAGATTTATATGAAAGAGTTTGTCCAGAGTAGGACGGCATGTCGGCAAAACTAGGCACGGGGCCTAGTTTTGCCGACATGCCGTGATACTTGCGTACAAAGGGAATTTAATGTAGGTAATCAATACTCA
The DNA here is from genome assembly GCA_947095575.1 of Electrophaes corylata. Lineage (NCBI taxonomy): Eukaryota > Metazoa > Arthropoda > Insecta > Lepidoptera > Geometridae > Electrophaes > Electrophaes corylata. Next base: position 6,065,076 of record OX352702.1, read on the forward strand.
CGCCAGTAAAACAAACAAACGAAAAAAACTAGCTAAACTCTGACTAGCTAACTAGCTAAACGTGAATCAAAACACAGTTGAATTAATTCTTGTTTCAAAGGACTAAACTAGGTACATAATAATGCCAGTGTCTATTAAGCCCTACTCTTTCGATCGAGGAAAGAAGACTTCCTCTAAATATGTTCATGAGTGTAGGTAGAAGTGTTGTATGTAGTTGTAGTACCTATATTATAACGTATATGTATATGTGGGAACTACAACTACATAGTATAATATATTCTACGAGGATCTGTTAGTAGCACTACGGATCGGATTCTGTCAGATAACCTATCATCATTGTCTTGGGTCGACATTCTGACAGAATACGATCCGTAGTAGTACCTCCTAACAGATGCACGTAAAATATAGGAACCGAGCATAAGTCAAGTAGTCAGTCTTAACCTTTAAAATCATTCAGTTCTCTATTTGATTGCTTTGTATAATAAATAAATATCTACTAGCATTTGGGATTTCCCAAAATGAACTAATATTTGAACAGGAATAATGTCAGACACTTACATAAAGAGCAGGCCAAAAGTCGATTGGCCATCTTATCATTAGCTAGCAGTAGCATACCTACCTACCTTATACCAATATTTGCCTACTTACCTACTTGAATAATTATGAACGGTACGGTATAACCACTGTACGTAAATAACTAAAGTCTAACTTTCAAAGATCATAGATATAGTTATATATTAGGTAAACCTACTTTATAATATTTTTATGGTATATTTTATAGCATTCATGCGTTGGTGCTACTAGATGGATACCTAATATGAACACCGAGTTTTTGTGTTCACCTATAGGTCGGTGCCCACTTAAGCTGTACCCATAACCTTGTTTAAATACAATGATAAAACAAAAAACTATCGTCATTTCATGAAAATACTCCTTGAGATGAATCTTAGGAACGTAAAGCACGTCCAGCGCATAGTTGATTGGAGAGGGAGTGACTTCACATTTTACGACTTGCTAGCTGTACCTACTCACTTTCTCACTTTTTTAGATGTTTATATTATGACGATAGTCATTATTTTTAACGATGTACTGATAGTTTCCCAAGACAATACCAAAAGTATAGACGCTCTATAGTAATTAAGTGACGTTGGCCAACGCCTTTAAACTGAACCAAAATACTCCTATATGCCTGTCACGTATGAAACTATACTAACACTTTATTGCTGACTGTACAATTAGATAATGTACAATAGATACAAAGTTTACTTTTCACGAGCATAAAATATGTCTTAGGTACCTGAGGCTGTAGACAAAGTATAATTCTGTTACGGACATCGCATCATAAGTTATCGCAACGTAGCGTGATCTATTGTCAACGAGTATTTAATAGTAATAAATGCGGTAACGAGTGTAGCAAAATAATCGCTTTTATCGCGAGTGAACATTGGCTAGGATATGAAATCGTTAACGCTGTAACATTTGCTTACCATCAAAATGTACTACTTACTAGGTAGTAAGTACAAATACATAAGTGCATACTTATCAAATGTAGGTAGGTTACATTTAGGTAGCCTACATTTGATAAGCACATGTATTTGTACTCACAGTGTCAACATGGGAATTCCCCCACTAATACTATGTTTACATTGTCATCGATAGTGTTTGTGTCTTCTAATGATAATAATCGAATTTAGAAAATATTACATTATTAAACAAACCTTTACACTAACCTTCATCATTTCAGTCGTAGGATGTCCACAGATATCGTAGTCCTCCCTCATAAATTTCCAGAACGACCTACTTTATACATATTTTTTTGTTTTTTATCTTCAAATTAAGTTTCCATTTCAAACACTGCTTTCCGATGAGTGTATGCGTGGTTGCGTATGGTCGCGTGATCGATAACCTTTCCACCCCAAGACTTTTTTTCATCTGTTTATAGGCCGTCAAATCATCGAACTAGATGCCCTGCTCACTCACTTTAGTTTGCCCACGAACCTTTTCATTTCTAATTTGATCCCGTAGTCCATAGTCCGTAACGCCAATACTCCATAGGTCGCCGAGGAACATTGAGTCTTTTTTCGAGGTATTTTGCGGCAGACTTGCGAGGAAAACATTTTCTCTAAATAAACTTGCCCAGGTGATAACCGAAAATAATGTTCAGCTTGGAAGTCAAGAAAAGTGACCCTCTAAAAAGAACTAGACCCTCAAACCGTGCTACTCGTTTTATTTTGTAAAACCTACGATTTTGGTTAATATAAGTTTTTTTTGACTCCATAAGCTATCTGAATCCCATATTACAAGCTTTGCTTATTTTGGGACTAGAAGGCGTTGTGTGTGTGTGTGTGTTTATATTTATTTATTTATATAAATATTATGAGAGCCTTATTATATTTATATACTATTTCACTGTCACATTACTATGTGAAACGAATTGTTCCACTCTGCCCCACCAAGGCGCCCCACTAGTGGGGCAGAATCAACAGCCTTAAAATTTGCAGTGGAATCTGCCCCACTAAATCAGTTTAGTGGGGCAGATTCCACTGCTTTAAAATTTGGTGTAATCTGCCCCACCAGGGCTGGCACCTTAGTTTGTGTAGGTAAGTTTACTCATATTGTAATATTAGTCTATTTAAGTTTTAGGTAACTTTGGCAGGGAGGGTTAGATGTGGTAAATGTTTGATGTGATAACAAATAAATGTTTATCTCTATGCACATAGCTAATGTGTTAAATGTTACTAAGAAATATATTCATGGGAAGTTATTATTTGTTTCTTGAATCTTATATCAATAATGAGTTTTTTTTTAACAAAAGCTTTATTATTTTTAACATAAATATAATAATAATTAATAATAATCCTACTTCCTGCTAATATTAAAAATGTACGTTTGTTATTCATCACGCTAAAACGGCTGAACGGATTTCAATGAAACTAACCACACGAATAATGACCTGGATTTGTATGTAGAATCCATTTTATTGCAGAAACGTGTTAGTGGGATACAAAAATTACAATAACATCTCTAACAAATTAAAAATAACAGATTATTATTTATCATTTTGCATGATAAAGTACCTAGTAATATTTGAACGACATTATATAGGTAGGTATAGTTATACAAACAAACAGCCACTGAACTAGTTTAAATACAGACTAAGAAATTAAATCAACTAAAATCAAAAAGAAAATAAAAAATCGTTGGATATTATGCAGCGTTGAAGTGAGAAAGCAACGATCAAACCGGTTTTATTAAAGTTACATTGAACTTAAATATACTAATTTTACAATATGAGTAAACTCACCTACACAAACTAAGGTGCCAGCCCTGGTGGGGCAGATTACACCAAACTTTAAAGCAGTGGAATCTGCCCCACTAGTGGGGCGCCTTGGTGGGGCAGAGTGGAACAATTCTGTGAAACTACCCCCGCCGCGCCGCCCTGACTGCGCACGCGCTATACTATCTACTATACATCGTCCAATTCAAGTTCCGATCGTGACAATCTCGAAATAGTATTCTCAAATAATACTATTTCGAGATTGTCACTGACATTTCAGACAAGCTCAATTTTGACAATCAAACTCTAGTTTCGATCTCGTCTCAGCTCCAAAAAAATACAAGTTAGGCCTCAGTTTTTTTGCCGAGAAAACGTAATGAATAAATATCGACACACTTCCGCGTGTATAAATTGTTTTGTATAGTAGGTAGTCATTTAAGCAAATATCGTTGGTTTTTATGCAAACATCGTGGGTATTTTCATCCAGAACTTTCTTATTATATTCTAACTAAAAAGTTGTTTTACATTCCCTTATTAATTATTAATGGATGTTCGTCACGTTTCGGACAATAATTTATTGAAATTTTGTGATTTTTGTAGTTTGTTTGACGAAGGTGGTGTGGTGAGTGACCGGGGTGTCGACCGTAGGCGGCAGCGGCTGGCGCGTGTTATCGTACTCGTACCAATCACGCTCCACATTAATTCACTAAGCATATATAATTTATTTTAGGCCGAAACGGTACAGGCCTGACTAGTAGAAGATTTTGTAATTTAAAGCTGAGCTGGGCCTGCCACCACTGTCTCTGTCATATACATGATATGCTAGCAAGAATATTTTTAGGTACCTCTTATTGATAGTTTTCATTCGTCAGTTTCAATACATTTTTATCACAAAATCGAACTTACTAAATCATTTGAAAAAAAAAACCATTCTAAAGCCAAGTCGTAGATTTTTGCTTGATTTTTTTGGCTCCGTAAAGAATATTTATGAATTTAGTGTGTCATTATAATCTTTATGATTCAGCTACTTAATTCATAAAATATTTTCAAAGTTTAGTTAAATAAACGAATTTTGAATTAAGTTTAATTTCCATCAACATCAACATTCTGTAGAAGTTCACTGTTGCACATATTAGGTCTCAAAATCGTTCTTCCTGGAAACGTCACATGCGTTGCGATTTTGAGACCTTTCCATTCATCGACTTCCCGCGATCCTAACAATGTCGTATGTCTATGGGGTAGGAGGGCTGATAATTATTTCTATAATACAAAATTTTATTTTATATCACGGAAGTCGGAGCCCACATGCTGAAGTTATGAGGTGAAAGCAAAGAGGATAAGACCGTAATACTGACCTGAGATTCTTAAAATTATGACGCGTTTCCTGAAAGATACAAAAGACATGACCTTTTAACATTATTCCTGTACACATGACTTTTACTAGAATCGAATCGTTGTCGCGTGATATGTCCGGTCATAGCACTTATTTATTGAATAAAACATACAAGCTTTCGTCGTTCTGTGAAAATAATCGGCGAAATGTTGTTTTTTATTCATGTTTCTGATTAAACAAGCAGTATATTATAGCAAGAGGAATGTAGCAGTACCATCATCTATAACAAAGCATAACCTTGTAGGTCACATTTGTTAGGATCGTGCCCTACGATGTACTGCCCCTGAGTTCACCAACTTGAGTCATGCAGGTGCCTGTTACCAACCACACTTACTCTCAGGTAAAAAAATACAAATACTCTTTTGTGTTTTCCGGTGTGTTCTGCCGTGTGTTCACCTGCTGTGTTCCGGTTTGAAGAGTGTGGGTGCCGCTGAAATTACAGGCAGATGAGGCTTAAAATCTTTATGCCTCAGGTTGATGGTCGCAGAGCAGTGCATCGTAGGGCACGTGACCTGCAAAGTAATGCTTTGATAACCACTTAAGATCAGATAGGCCCAAAACAAAAAGAAACGTGGGATTAAAGTTGTGCAGTTATTTTTTTTGTATATTTGTCCCCGATAAGGATCGAACCCATAACCTACATGACAGAAGGCAGAACTACTACTAACTACTACTAACATCTCATGCATAACTAGGAAATTGAAGAGGCATCTCCGATCAATGAATGTAGGTACCATCTTGACTAGGCTCACAGCGCAGTTAGTAGTATCTCTGCTTTCTACTTACTTGTGGGTTCGATCCCCGCCGAGGCCAAACATTTGTGTCATGACCATAGATGTTTGTTCTCTATCTGGTTATATTGTATTCTATCTATGTATTTAGACCAAAATAACCGTATGCACTTGTAAGTATACTATCAGTCGTAAGGGCTGGATGATGTTGTGTAAAAATGTCCACAAATATTTATTTATCTGTCTTCTTCGCAGTGCGGTTAACCTCTGCAGCCTGCATAATAGGAACACTACAAATATGTTCTAACGTCTGGTCAAGGTGACTGGCGTCTGGACTACCTCGGTTTATTGACTGCGATGTCCATATGCGTTCTTGCAATCTCTGTCAATGCATTCAATTACCATTAAATGATCATCCTGTTATCTGGTTGAGGCTAAAGCTGCTGTGTTTGAAACGTTTACCTTCAACAAAACATTTGTTGAAGTTCTCTCGAATCTGGTAGGGCTGAACCTAATTGTACCAACTCAAAAAGAGCTGTGGTAAGTGTAGATTGAAATGGTTATATTATAAAAAAAAACAAATTACATCAGGACACGCCTTCTCAAGAGATTTGCAGGTCCCTTCTACATACGAACTCTAAAAGCTTATTTAACAAACTTTTTCAAGGCTTTCAAAAAACAATAAACAAAAAATATAATAAGACAGCGGCTCGGTACTTACAAAGTAACATAATGTTATATCATAAGTACTTAAACAACAAAATATTTACCTACTTAAATAAATAGGTACCTATTTATGTCTACATATTTTATATTAAAAATAAATCTTTACACATAAATAATAATTAGCAATTGCCTACTCATTTAGTCGTTTTATCAAAGAAATTTTTATATCGATTCGAACCTAGAACGTCTCAACTGAAGAAGCTTCGTGATAAGTAAGACGAGTATGATTCCAGGGTTCAATATTTTGCATAAGTAGGTACTTAGGTTCAAAGTTATAAAAAACATTGTAACTACAAACATTATTAACTGAATTTCCTGCTAAGTTTTCAATGAACCATATTGCCATACCGTTGAAGCATGCTAGTAATATGCGCAGTTCTGTATTTAAGTATGTGCAGGGTATTTCGACTCCGATAACCAGGAGGCAAGCGCGTTGCGGCGGTTTCTAGAGGTCACCATTGACGTCAATGGAGTCACGTGACTGTTTTGTACCAGTACTGTACTATACCTACGAATGCGACCAGATGGCCACAGATGAAACTGTTAGCAGTATGTTTTGTGCTGTAGAGCATGTAACAGTGTCGGATATAAAGGTATCAAAATACAACGAGAGGTGTATCATGCCTGTTCTTTGTTCTGTCGTATTTATTTCAACTCCACTAATATTTAGCTAAAAAGTAATCCTAGAGTTCTATAATATAAAAACAAAAAAATTCGACCTTGTTTCTAAGCAACATGTTGTACTATGATCCTGTGGGTTCTAGGAACATGTTCTTCATGTTTTCTAAGATCGTGTTACACTATGATCCCATAGGTTTATAAAATAAACAGACTGCCCAAATGATATGCAAAATCTTACATTTTCCAAATACCAACTTAAGCTACAACACACCTATTTCGATTACGTAAAATAAATCATGAAATAAATACATAATATTATGTGGCGTGTCTAATCTCCTATAAAAGACTTAAACGCGCTATCTATCTACGGTTTGCTTTTACATATTTGGAGTAGAATGACGTTGTTTATGAAATTAAATATCTATCTATACAAACTATAAGAATATTTGTTCTGACAACGCACAGCGTAAACCAATGGTCGTAGAGAGTTTCAGGGTATATTCATCTTGGTGCGTAGAAGTCTACTACGAAAGGAATTCCCGAAATTCAACCCCAAACGGGTACGGCGGGGGTTGAAGTTTGTATGAACGTATTTACGTTTCTCTAGCACTTATATAAAGAAGTACTATGTATTTGTGTTTTACATTCACATTTTACAAAAACAACTGCTAAAACATCAACCTTGTCTTACTGCTTTGATAGAAACTGCGCTCACGCATAACTTAGCTGACATTCCGCAAAGAAACCGTGTTGAAAAGTATTCTTCATTCCTGTATACATGATACAACACGCGTGTACAAAGGGAATCAATAGAAATAATGTCATAATATTATTCCATGACCAACCTAAAAAAATCCTCCCAGCTAACCTTCGGGCTTCGGGGCCGTCTGTTTTGCCTAGAAACTACTTACAAGGAGTATCTTTGTACTATAGAATATAAAAGTACCTACTATTAATGCTCGCAATCTCACCTAGACGCGCATAAAGCTCGGTCTATGTCACCACAATTTTAATTTTCCTCGTAGATTTGCATGACAGATAATTTCTTCCTAAATATAATCAAATGCTTGTGGTAATTTTGTATAACATTATCTAGCCCGTAACTAGGTAAGTATATCTTGTACTATCGGGACTAAATAACTGATACTGACTGATCGTACTTTTAATTATGTAAATATATAGGTACTTAGAATTAATGATAGCATAATATAGATACGAACATATATCTATATGTTTATACTTGGTGGGGATTGAACCCACATCCTACAGCACATACGGCAGAACTAGTACCAACTAAGCCGTGAGGTTTGTCAGGTAACTTTAACTGTTTTTACTGTCAGCAGCACCTGTCAATATTTGACTCATACGAACATACGTATTGTACGTAAACCAAGCTATTGTATTTACTGGTAATACCAAACATAGAAGGCAGATTGTTTCCAAGTAGCAGTAAAAAATATACATAGACTGATACATATAGTTAACCAATGATGGTACATTGCCAACAACTGATGATAGTGTGGCCCAAAACAAAAAGAAACTGCCTCACAACTTTAACCCTCAAAATATCTCTCAAATATCTAAGTATCAAGGAAGTACCCACAATGCAAATATTACACCTTGCGATGCAATACTTTGTTATAGGCGATGGTGACCACATACCATCTGCTTGTTACATCAGCAAGTAGAATTATTTATTTATTTATTTATTTACTATCTTTAATCGTTCTAAATTTAAAAAATATTTTAAATTAATTTACGATGAAGCTCTTCCGAGGTCAACATACTTACCTATGAACTTGATGAATAAAGGGCAAAGCTGATTTGATATGTCGGCCGGTACCCCCTTGCGTTTTGCAAGAGCAACAACTCATGCCCGTAATACACATGCGTCATTCGTCTAGGTGTCACACAATGACAGGAAAAGGGTCATACAAAACTGTATGAATCAAGCTGTAGTTTTCTTATTTTATTTTATTTATTGTACAGTATATAATATAATATAATGTAAGGTATAATATTATATACAGAATAAATTATTTATTATAATAATTAATAATAAATATATCTGATCACAATAAAATGTTTGCTGAGCCAGAGAGAAAAGGCATCTTGTTTAGATGCGTGAGAAGTTAGTTTGAAGGGTGCTCTAAGAAAACGCTCGTAACTCAATCCCTAATGGGTTTAAGTTTGTATAAAAACAGCTTTACACAAACGAAAGGGGGCTTCCACTGGTATAAGATAGTACACTGTCCTCTCTCTCCTAATTTTAATAGTAAAAAAGATAATTATTTTTAAATGAAGGTATCTTTGATTACAATGTTGTTACTATAATATGTTGCTGTTGCTATATTATTAATCCAATAATTATAATATTACTTTTTGGCGCTGTTTCTAAATAGGCCTTTATGTATGCAATCCTAAAATAATATCATATGCACACATTTGATTACGAAGAATGAACACTGTATTATTTATGATTGTATTCTGTTTGACGTTACACACTTATATAATACGGCATATTCAGCGTTAGCCTGTACAGTCTAAATTAAAGAAAACCTACAATGTATACTTAGCTAAATATATGTACTGGGGCAGTAGACAGTAAATTGGAAACCATTGGAATAAGTCTGCGTCAAATCAGACTACAAAAATCTCTGAGGAATATTGATTGAATTCCTTTTCACGTTAGCAACTTTTGTGGTAAAATAAAATAGTTTTTATGTGCCGCACTCATCATTATGGTCCTATCTATCCTAACATACTAACAAGTGAAAATGTATGGCCCATGCGTCACCAAATTGGAACAAATGAGTGATAATATTTTTAGTGTCATTCACGCGTATGGCTTTTAGTTTTATACGAAAATCATTACCGATCTCAATTAAGAATCCAGTCATCAAATGCATTGATAATGTGAATCGATTAGGTTTAGGTATATACGTGCCCTGTCAGAAGTCACGTAGGCATAGGGCCACGTACCTACATCTGGCGCGTGTCATGCCTAATTAGCCTTAGCTGCAGTTTAATGCAACATAATATAATTTACTTATAAAGTTTACCAAAATGTCGCTATTTTAACCATTTTTTATCTAAACACTTCTAAAGAACTCTTTCCGTTGCAGTTATTTGTAAAAGCGTTAAGGCTTTTCTGTCATGCTTTAGTAGTCATGTTATTCTTGTGGTGAGGTGCAGATAACAGGTTGTGCTACAAGGGGTTAAGCTGAAATAATTACGGTACAGTTTGCATTAAAATGTATATATTCATTTCAGAACTTTGGTAAAACAGCTGTTAAAAACTCTTACATAGCAAAAACTCAAAAATCTACTGAGATGAGTTAACTTATTTTTATATATTAACACTTTATTTTAATTTCGTGTCACCATTTTGAAATTTGCGAATTGCGAACGAATCCAGGAACCATATGTGGCCCTTGCATAGACGCATAGACACAAGGGCCACTTATATAATTTGAAACTTCGTCTTTCCCTTTAGGATGCGATTTAGTGTTCGTTGCATATAGCGGCATAAAAGTATATACTTATAGCATAGATAGATAGATAGATAGATAACACTTTATTGTACACAAGGAAAATTTGTTAAAAACAGACAAGGTTTACAAAGTACAATGGGCGGCCTTATCGCTGAAAGCGATTTCTTCCAGGCAACCTTGGGATGGAGAGTAATGAGTGAAGCGGTAAGGGACGGCAGTGCACAGAGCTATAGAAAAATTTGAGTGGAAAATAAAAATATACCAATATATAGTACCAATGTTAAACATCTAATGGCGTTATAATTAATTTGTGTGCGGTCTGTTATTATAGTCAGATTGATTGCTAAAATACATTAGGACCAGTGATCATTGATCTCATTAACAGGTACCTAAGTGATAGTTGGTATAGGTATCTATTAATTCTATTTTTGTTGGAAGATGCCTATTAATTCTTCGCGTACGTGACAAACTGAACTGTGTCAGTCCATTAGACCAGAAGTGGTTGATCAGTATTTAATCGATTATTAATATTGCTCCTCTGGGTATTTCGTTCGGATTTTCCTCATATCCACAACGCGGGTGATAAATGTTTCAGAATCGTCGTATTGCAAATTTGTATAATTCGCAATATAGAAACATAGTATAGTATCTATCATCAGCACCCATAGCTTGATTTCTCGCACTGGTGTGTTTATTTTCCTGCCTGTCCTGTGCTAGTCTCATCTGGGTCTTTGATCTATCTGAGGTTTCATCTGACTAAAGTTTCCGTTTACGCTTTTATACTTCTTTGTCACTTTGTATGTACTTAACTATATCATATCGCTATCGGCCTAAATAAATCTATAACTGGACATGGCTCCAAATTTGGGAGGAGGTTTGCAATAGTCATCACTTAGTGAACGTGTTGGTGAACGCTTTTGGTGTTTATATTCAATACCGCTTCTGCTACCCATCTGTTGCGTTCCTTTGGCCGCCTTTTACGACATCCACGGTAATTGAGGAGTCTTATTCTAAGTTGGAACCGCCACAGCTCCGGGACCACTAAAATATCATAAACAGTACGGCAATAAGTAAAGAACATTAGTAAACTAGGACTATTTTCATTTAAACTTGTAAATATTTTTATTTATTTTTTAATGATTTCACTGATGCATCTTTTACAAAGTTAAGTACTTTATTCAACATTTTGCTGGAGATCTTAAAAAAACATGGCAAAAGCGTAAATGGTGAGACGTATACGTAAAAAAGCAAAACAAGAAGGAAAACATTGAGGAGAGTAGGTATACCTCTTAGTTTAACGTTTTGGATTTCTCAGTGAAAAGTGTTTCCCAGAAATCCCTTTCTCTAAGATATCGTTGTTCATGTATATTTATCGATGTTTCAAGAATCATCACATCTTCATTCATAGACTGTGCAGTGGCACTGTAGGGTGGAGTAGGATGGAGGGCATTGCACTGTCTCGAACTTTCCTTCCTGCGGGAAAATAATTAAGTAAATTTTTTTGATAAAGTTTATTATTCTAGCAAGGAACAGAGTTCCTAGCCTACAAAGTCTTTTTATTTTCTATCTAGACCGGAATATGTGATTGCTGACCGGTGTGATGGTACAAGCTTTGTTTAGTTTATGGCTAGGTTGTTTCACACAAATGTACACAAATACGTACTTGTTTATCTATTGCAAAGACAACGGTGGACAAACGGTTACGAACCCTCAATCATAGTCACTGCTACCACTAGACAACAACTACTCTCGACCGGAATTGTTAAACCATATTGGTAGGTAAAAAACAATGAATAAATAACTATAGTTTGGTCCACCGTATATTCATGGAAGATTCGAGTATATTAATGCTGTTTCATAAATTACCGCACCCCTGACCGTGCATTGTTCCCGAGTTCAGTACATTACATAGGGCATTGTACTGCCTCCTGGTGCGCCACCGATGACTGTACCTATGTAATTATATGCAGAGAAGGTTCTAGCAAACGTACTACATGCTTTTACTAACCTCCTTCCATGTGTAACCGTTATGAGTGGTGTTCACTTGGGTGTGTAGTCTTGATAAATAAATGTTACCTATCGAAAAGTAACTTGAGTTGAGTAGAAATCTCTGAGCGTTCTCTGGTTGTAGAAACCTACAACGCAGTTTTATTAATATATTTATTTGTTTCCTAAAATTATTCTTTGAATGTATTCTTTGAATGTGCTAAAGTTTTGTTGTGGTACGATAAATAATTGTAATAATCTGTATTTATCTAGTTGGAGCATTCACACTGAAACCACCCGAAATTGTGCCCGACGAGGTTCATAATGTTATTCTAGTAACATTAGACACATTTCATGACTCTTTCAGTGTCCTACAATAAAAGCTCAAATCCATTCAGAGCTTTTAAAAGTTTGTTTGTATTTTCAAGAAACCATCGATATGTTCGCCCCGTTCCTGTATATTTTTTCTCTCGAGAATCACCACAGCCCTCAAGGCATTGTTCCCAGTTCATTGTAGGGCAAAGGGCATCGCACCGACTTGTTTAAAATACAGACGTCGAGGTAAACGCACTTTCCTACATGCATTATTCAGCTGATCACTGACCCTCCATCATATGCATTTCTTACCAACGTGGTCGTTTATCGGCTATTGTAAAACATGGAATTCAGAACGAAAGCTTCTAGTGACGTAGATATGTAGATTGGGAAGGTTCAATAAAGTACAGTCACACGTAGGTACAGTCGCTTGTAACAAGATAGTTAACATTTTTCAAATTAAACTCTTGCTTTGGTATTCAAAAGTACAGTAACAGATTTATTAGATGTAAATACTAAACCATGTTGAAAGTCTAATGTTACAAGAATTTCTCCCTGACTAACTGACTAACTGATGTCAATATTATGTAGACGCACACTACGCATAGGTTAGTCGTCGTAAAGATCTACCATGGTACTAATAAATTCGGCGTAACGTTGAAATACAGTAGTTACTCTGTGTTTTGTCTTTTGCATTGACAGGAAGTTTCAACACTCATTTATTTATTTTGCGGGTGCTAGTACACACGTACAAGATAAATGTACAACGGAATATGTCCATGGGATTTAGCAAAAGTACTCCAAGGGATGAAATATGTGTGAAAATATGCTTAAGCGAACAATGTATACGTTCCTCTAGCCATTTAAAAAGAATAACCATCCTATTGTAGCCGCCTGTCCAAATTTTATGGGTCTCGACTTGGTCAAAAGTCATTGCTCTTAAATACAAATCCAAAACAGTATGTTTGAGAGCAGACACGACTGTTATATTTTTAGACATAGAGCTTGCACATTTATATCAGGACTGATTACACGACGTGGTGCGTGAAAATAAACTATCGTTTCCCAATTGAGGTTAAACATGGGTTAAATTATAATTGGAGCATGACAGGTTCTCATATAAAATGATACGCGTCTGCCGACCACGGCTCAGATGCGTGTCTACAGCAATCTACACTTCTACACTAATATTATAAAGAGGAAAGCTTTGTATTTTTGTATTTTTGTATTTTTGTATTTTTGTATTTTTGTATTTTTGTATGTTATGAATAAACTCAAAAAGTACTGGACCGATTTTAATAATTCTTTTTTCATTAAAAAGCTACATTATCACTGAGTAACATAGGCTATATTTTATTTTGGAAAAAAATAGCGTTCCGTAAAATATTTGGGTTTTTCAGACACAAGGTGTAAAAAATCAACCAGAAAAGTTACTTATTTTGCGTACGCTGCCTAAACTATAAAAGATAGAACCATAAAATGTTCTACATAATTGTAGATCTTATAAATATCTACAAAAAAGTCAGCGGCACACTATACCTATCTATGTCGAGTGAGGCACAACAACCATTTTTTTATTTAAAAATCTTCAATTTTTTTTGGACTACATTTAAACGCATTTATTTTACTCATACTATTAATCCTTATCGAAATAAATTATTTTATCACTAAGTACAGTTCATGTAGATAATATTTGGTCTTCAAATGATTAGAATTGGACGTTTGGTTTTGAAGTTATGGCGAAATTAAAATATTACGTTTTCTGCTGCACGGCCCGTTGCGAAGTGAGCGTCACCAAGTTGGGAGTACGCGTGCAGGGGAGTAGTTTAGATCTATGAGTTAGGTACCCGCGCGGCTCCGACGCGAGGTCGGCTCCCTACGCAGGTGTTTTATAAAAAGGACATTAATTCATAATGTAGGTAATATAGTTTTATGACAAAATCTATACAAATAAATAAAATTGAAGTGTCTGTTTGTAATATTAAAATAACGCTTTTTACTACATTTATAGGAATGTATATAGGTACGATACATATACCAAAATAGCATTTTTTTAAATTTTTGTCTGTCTGTCTGTCTGTTTGTTCCGTGTAATCTCTGGAACGGCTGGACCGATTTCGACGGGACTTTCACTGGCAGATAGCTAATGTAACAAGGAGTAACTTAGGCTACTTTTTATCCCGAAAAAATAACGGGAACTGATATAAACTGCCACGCTGGCGAAACTGCGAGCGGCCGCTATTTTATGCCGTATTAACGCCATCTGTTGGTGACATCGAGTACTACTTCAGTTAAGATTTGTAAGTAAACATGTTCACCGCCCAACGAAGTGGGCACCGGTCAGCTAGTACATAATATATAAGAAGCATATCTACTCGTACTTACAAAGTAGATGCGCTTATTATTTTGGGATCAAATCCAATCGTGTGCATTTGGCCATTTCTAAAAACTATGTGCTCAATGCTAGTCTAGTGCTCTCAAACGTGAAAATACCGTGAGAAAACTGTAGCTTACTCAGCTATACACGTATTGAACAAATTTTCTTCGGATTAGCCCGACTGGCTATGTCTTTCTTGTGGATTAGGATGACTAAGCTGTGAGGATAGGTGCTGAGCAAACCTACTCCTTCTAAAACCCAGTCCCAGCCACTACAGCGTCGCGCTTATCTAGGCGTGTGAGTTAAATGTTGCCCCTGATGCTGTATGAATCATCTACAGTAGATTGATGGTTTTTTTTTACTACAGTAAAAAAAAAATCTACAACTGACCGTTCTGAGATAACGTTTACTAATTGCCATGTAGTTGTGTGTACAAACTAAATTTTAATAATAACTTTTCTTGTTTTGTTTTTATCTTTACCGTACGTGCCAGCAGCTTTTTTTTTTATTTATTAGTAGGATATCCAGCAATGAATACAAGTTTTTTTTTTAAATGTTGTTGTCTCAGAGATGTCTCAAAAAAGGTCAATGATGCATTGTGGGCGACAAACGGATGCTTGAATCAATTATAATAACGAGAGAGCGAGCGCGTGCGCAGCCCACGCGCCAACCGAACACCTCGCCTCAATCAAACTTGATTGTTGTACCTACTCTAAGTGTACTTATAAATCTTACTAGCTGACCCGCTCTCGACTTCGTTTGCGTTTTTCATACAAACTTCATCCCCTTTTTACATCCGTTTTAGGAGTGATAGCTCAAATGAAACCCATACTAAGTTTTGAGTTGAACTATAAGATGCAAATCACAACAACATTATAACTCGGTAGTTTTTGCTTGATGCGTACACGCAATCAAACAAACAATCGTACAAGAAAACCTAATAATTTTTTTTAAAGTTAATTCTTCTTTTTGCCATTTTTTGGGTAATAGTACCCAGATTTCAGAAAAAAAACCTTTAATGTACAGACTTGCCGACTTCTACAGTCTTAATTTTAGTAGGTACATATTATTATGATGTATAATCACAGTACACACATACATTATCATATCATACATTATAACTACAACTTACTATTAATCATAATTTGCGTGGCATCATGACATCATTTTTACTTGCAAAAAACTGTAGTTACTCATATCTTTATGTGCTTGCGAAACTAGTGCAAAAATCACCCTCACGTCATATCAATGTAAATTCATGTAATTAATTTAAATCCAACAGATATGACAGTTTTTATCTTATATTTTAAAATAAAAACTGTTACTTACACGGACTGTAAATTTGAAATATACAATCGAGTCACTCCTTCGCATTAATTAATAATAATTATAGAAATACGGTGTCATTTACATCTTTGCTGACGCATATTGGTTTCATTTGTATAAAATTAGCTCTATTTGCATACCTATACATATACTTACCTAGCTTTAATAAGAAGCTCAACATTAATTTCTGAATAGATTCTGTGTAAAATACTGTCGCATATAGGGCTCTTTGTTTGTTTTTACATCTAAACTCAATATATATAGCCGTGATACCAATAGCCAGAAGGAAGTAGGCCCTCTTTCACCTTCCATGGTGTCGAAAAAGGCACCAGGTATTGGCGCATCTCCTGAGTCCTAAACACCGACACTGTGGTCACAAATCCGCCTCCCAAGCGAGGTAACGGCAGCCCCCCGTCCACAAATACGTGGGAGACCTGTGCCCAGCAGAGGACTTATTTAGGCTGTTGACGACTATACATATAGTCAGTAGACCCTCTTAGTATGGGAGAAGTTTTCCCATGACAAACATAGAGGCAGCACTTTACCTATTTAATAAACTTATTTACTTACACGTCGTAAGTAAAATGAGATAAGTAAGTTTTGAGATTCCTGCACCCGCATGTAGGTATTACAAAGTGGAGAATTAACTGCTTATCTTATTTAAATATTAGTTTAATTAATTTATACCAAAAGTAATGACATCCCAACGAATTTGCGGTTGCTATGTGGCTTGCCAATTAAAAGATAAAATATATTTATTGTCTATGGAAACTAGGTAAAAACTTCGTCGTAGGGTTAGTATTTTGGTTTCTCTAGTTCAGTATAATGAGAACATAAAAAAACATTAGACAATAACACGTGGTCAATTATCAACAATTATAAAATAATATGTATGGATAGTAATACTTTAGTGAATCTAGAAATGTAATCGAGACGAATGAACATTGTTATCAAATATTAGTACAGTTTGTATAACAGTTACGATGTTATACATACAATACAATATACATCGTATCAGTCAATACTCGTACTAACTTATCAATCTATATAATTTAAAGTCAATAACTCTGTTACGGATTAAGACATCCATAAGCTTGTTTATCACAGGCTTATATCGTTGTCTTCGTTCGAGCCCTTAGGGTGAGTTCTCAGGTCAACCGCCCCGTACGCATTACCATGACATTATCTACATTATATTATCGTTAAAATCCCCTGGGGATCTGGGGAGGCTTCCTATGAAATATTAAAACGTGCTGCATAATTCAGCAAAACATCGGCCATGGACCGGTCATTCAGCCTAGGTATGTCGTTCTGCCTCAAAACTTGTATACGAGATTTACAGGATGATTACAAAAATTTTACAGTAAAAAAATACCTAGTAGTACCTACTTAGGTAGATACCCAATCTCTTTATGAGTACAGGTACCCAAGCATGAATGACGACCGATGTGGCGCGGCGGGCGAATTTCCGCCTGCGACATTGGAGGTTGCGGGTTCGATTCCCGCCTTGGGATAAATGTATGTACGATCTGCAAATACCTATTCCGGGTGTTCTGGGTATTAAATATGTATAATAAAAAATATCTATGTATGTAATGTATTGGGGGGAGGCCTTTGCCCAGCAGTGGGACACGGAGGGCTAATAATAATAATGAAATGTATTGTATAAAGTATATCAGTCATCTAGTACTCATAACACAAGCTCTGCTTAGCTTGGGGCTTGATGATGCTGGGTGGATTGTCCACCATTATTATTAAATAATAAATAAATAAATAAACATATTTATATTATGTTTCTCTCTGTGGATTAAGTCGACTAGGTTGAAGATGGTCTATACCGCCTACGTGCTGTGCTAAGTTTACAGACTCCAATGAAAAAATCCTTTCACAAGCACAACAACAGCGTCCAGTGAAGTATAAAGTACGAGCATTTACAAGCTGAAAAATTTGCTTATGCTAAACATACCACCAATGTTGGTAGGTATTAGTGTCAATTCTGTAGATTCACTTTCCTTAACTAACCTAACTTGATACTATAGGAACTTGGTTCCCCTTATCAACTAAAACAACAAAGTTTCCTATAGTTTCAGAACTATAGGCAAGTATAGTTACTAAGATTTTATACTATCCTAAAAGCTATGCACCAGGTGAGATTAGAACCCACGACCCTTCCCTTGATGAATGGTGGTGCGCACAGGGATGCGCTAAACCTCAACGCATAACAACTGGCTATATAAAATCTTTGTGACTTAAAATCTATATAAATAAATTATGACTATGTTCATATTACTTCACAACTACATTGTCTTAAGCAGTCTTGATTAAAAAAAAAAGGCATTCTTAGCAGCTCATCACTAAGCTGAAAAAATCTAACTAGCATAGATATTATATGTTGTATTTACTCTGCAGTCAAATAAAATATCATAATTATTGAGAAGACTCCGGATAGTAACAAGTTTTTAAGTCGTGGTTTGTAAGAAGCAAGTTATTCGGGTTGCCTCATGGGAGTACTAAATATTTCAAATGTTTTATGATTCAAGGCGTTTACAGTTCATACAATGACGTCTTTATCCTGTTTTAGGTGATTTACGTTACACGTTTGCTATCAGTCAATGGGGTTCAATGTATCTTGGCTATTCTATATTCTTGCCTTGTATCCAAAATATTACTTGGTAGCGTAAGTTGTATATACTCTTATATTATATGGGCAGGTTTTTAGATGGAAGTCATGTGTACCTTGTAAATATATATCAAAGGAATTGTACAATTTGCTTAATATCTTTTATAATATTTGATGGCACTTGATTATTATGTTTAAAAGATTATTAACAAGTCCCAGCACTTTCACACCGATGCAATGGTACAAGAAAGTACTACTTAAAAACCGAGACCTTGTGATTTGGGACCAATATTCTCGATTGATAAAACAACAAACAAAAACTTTTTAAAGGCACATCTGTGCGTGAATATACCTAGTTATTTTGACAACAGGGCGACTACTTTGCGAAACCATTACTGCGAGTGTAATTCAAATGTAAATACGAACTTTTGTCTATGGTTTTGCGGAGTAGACTCTCTGGACTTATTTTGTAACTATAATAATATATTTTCTGATATACCATAAATAAACTAAAATTTAGTTAGCCACTGTACAATGAGCTCTGAGTTTCATTGACTGCTCAACGCACTACGACTCAATCGCAAGGCCTGCCAGATTCAGGTCAGAGTGAACTACTATACTAGTAATAATTGATGTCATAAAGTACCTCCTAATAATATAATGTTCTCACGTTAGTAAAAAAAATATTATGGTCATGATGACGTCAATGGTGTTTATAAATAGGTACACGGAAATTGACAGTGTATTAAAATGCTATAATTATTTAAGCCTCACTGTTCAATTGGTAATAGCTCTGTCTTCTGCACTTTAGTTTTGATTCCCACCGGCCTCAACTTATCACTCGACCAAGTGCGAGTCAGACTCGCACACGAGAGGTTCCGTACCATTATTCCTTCCATCTATGATAAAAACGGCAAAAGACCACGTCTGTTGTATGAGAGCCCCCTTAAGTATTTATTTTATTCTGTTTTTTAGTTGCTGTTATAACGGCAACAGAAATACATCATCTGTGAAAATTTCAACTCTTTAACTATCACCGTTCATGAAATACAGTCTGGTGACAGACAGACAAACATACAGTGAAGTCTTAGTAATAGGGTCCCGTTTTACCCTTTGGGTACGGAACCCTAAAAATGACGTACATCGCGGGAAATAATCTAACAACACCTAATGCATAAATTGTAACTAAAGCTGGTAAGGTCGAGACAATAATAAGGTACTTTAACTAATTCTAGCAGCTGCCTGCGGCGTCGCCCATGTAATGGATGCTAGAAAAAAATTACAACACAACACATGAATTTCTATAAAATTATTTTCTAAGGTTTTGGTTTTTTCACTCGGTTCCTGTTAATATTTTGGAATGAAAAGTAGCCCAAGTAGCAATAAATGAGTAGTAGTAAATGTTAATCTAAGTTACAAACTGTATTTGTTCTGAGTTTCATCCAAATCAGTAGTTTAGAGCGTGATTAAGCCATAAACATTCAAATATCTAAACCATTAAAAAATAGCACCAACCTTACAGTTTTAAACCTTATTTTTATAATTACAGTTTTCAGTTAAAGTAAATGAATTCATGATGCGGATAAAAATATTAACAGTTATATATAGAGACTGTCGAAATGAATCGGTTAGACTAACCAGCCATTGAACGGCCGGTTATTCTGTTAGTGAACATCCTTTTACAACATAACTCAGGGGTACATTGTTTTATTATGTTAAGTTTTATGACACATAAAAACTTTCTGGGAAGATGATGATTCGATATCATAAATACATGTTACTGTTTCTTGTGCCTAATTAAGGGTTCACCTGTGTTGTTATCGTACACTTTGCGTGTACAATTTGGCATGTACCTGTACCTATAAAAAGTTTCTGAGCATTGTTCCATTCCGTAAAGTTTTATGACACATAAAAACTTTCTTGGAAAATGATGAATTGGTATCATAAAATACATGTTGATCTTTTCTGTGTATAATACGAGTCCGTGCGTATGGTTTATGATCATCGTACACGTTGCATGAACAATTTCGGTGTGAACCCTGTACATACAAAATGTTTCTGCGCATTGTTCTATTCTCTGAAGTTTTATGACACGTAAAAACTTTCTTTGAAGATGATGATTCGGTATCATAAAATACACATGTATCTTTCTTATATGTAATTAAGGATCCTCGTGTGTGGTTCATTATAGTACACGTTGCATGCACGATTTCGGCGTATACTGGCTGTATACCCACAAAAAGTTTCTAGCTTTTGTTGCTTAGTAAATTAAGATTAGTAGGCTCTTAAAATCTAAACACATAGCTTTGCAGGTGAAATGGTCTTTCCTAGAAAAACTCTTTTATAAAGGGCTTTACAATAAAACATATTCATAATAATAAATAAAGTAGATACATAAGACATACATAAGGTAGACATATTGGGACTTGGGACCTACATAGATCAACTACTTACATCACGTTCCTTTAGCGGGCACCGGAATAGCATGCTGATTGCTTAATTATAACATCATAAAATTAACCATCGCCACTTGACCGATGGCCCACCCATGGTGGTTTTGTGGCTAAAAATAGTCAGATTTCCTGTTAGTTGGTAAGTTGTAGGTGAAGTTTGGCCACTGAGCTCGGTCTCCGGCTTTCCTTATCTTGTTGCTGTACGGAGAGGTTAGAGTAAGACGCCACATTGTAGGTACCTTGTGGACTTAAAAAGACCCGGTTAGAAGATGAGCTACGTGCGATATTTATTTTAGTTTATTCGGAATACAAACAGTGTTACTATCTATGTAAAAACAACTTGTTAACTAGTCAGCAATTAGATGCTTTCGATGCTGACCTTATAAAAAAAGAATGTCGAATGTGTGGGAAAATATGTCGAACTTGACATACGAAGTTTGGTTTTAGACAAATGAGCCTCAGATAAGCTAAGCGTTAGCGATAAGTCTTTATTTGATAAGTTTTTGGCACTGTCATGTTAGCATAGGTATTTAAAGCGCAACTTGTCTATAGGCTACGGTAACCACTGTCCATCAGGTGGGCCGTAAGCTTATTTGTCAACTTTGGTGTATATCAAAAAAACTATTAAAATAGTGTACAGCATTACGATAAACATCAATAGGGACCTAAAAATTATAATCTTTGAGTTTGTGTGAGAGTTTTTGTAACTCTAATGATACCATTTTTTAAGTTCTTAAATGTTACATCTTACTGTAACCGACCGACAGTACCTAAGTACTTTTTCAAGTTTTAATACAAAAAAATACTTGAATGCAATAAATATAATAGTGAGCCCCAGGTCAAATATAAATTAAGTAGTTCATTAATCTTCTCATTCGCGTCACAAACTGGCTTGGGTTTATACAAAGCTTAGCAAAAGCAAAGATATATTTATATATTGATGGATGTTTATGTCTTCATTATCATATCATAAGCCTTTACTAGGGCAGGTCTCTCCCAAAACACGCCACTGAATCCCGTTTTCGGGTCATCTCATCCTCATCCCGTGTTTCCTAGCTACATATCTTATTTCTTGGTGCTTCTTGGTAGTTTATTCACCTACAGACTAATTAATAAATAGTTTTCACACACTGATACTTATATTCAGTTTATAGCTTGTAACGCGGGTGAAGCAAATCCAAACCATATTTAGTTTTATAAATTAAAAAAACTGATAAGTTGTCTATATTGACTACTATTTTTGTGTCATTAAATTATGTCCCATTAGGATTTGAGAATAAAAGAGATTGTACTCAAAGTCGGTCAAATATGAAACACAAAACGTTAGGCAGGCATTTCAAAACCGGCTACCTGTGCATTGACGTCAGCAACTGGTTACGATTTGTGGATTATGTGAAACTGCCATTATTAGTAGCTTTGCAATTACCAAGTGGGTATTTATATTATGCTTATAAAATTGTTAATCACAGTTACATAGATTGTCATGCAAAATTTTAGGAATCCAGCTTTTTTTAGTTTTAAATATCCATTCTCAATTCTTTACTTTTACAGTGTTAGTGGAAAATCAGCGCGACTTTGTCAACGTCCACGCAACGTATTTTCGTACTTCGAACTTCGCTGCAGCCCTGTAGGAGTTGCGTTTGATGGACCTCCACCCTCTCCTTTCATTTCCTACACCCCTAGATAAATATACCCTGAAAATTATAAGTCTGTATGACCAGTGGTCTATGCTGAGCGTTGTCTATAATATGTGAGTCAGTCAGTCAAGACGAAGATTATTATAAGTGGTTTAATCATTTTTGTCTTTGGTTTTAATATAAGTTAAATACCGAGTTTAGCACATGCTTGGTATTCTTGGGCACAAATAGTTTTTACGATAAAATCTTGTAATCACAGAAAAGTCACTGAATACCTAACTGATAATTAACATAATATTTTTTGTAAATTGTAGTATTTCTTGTTGCGGTCATCATACCTGACCAACCATACCTCATCAAAATACATACATACCTGCAGTTTGTATTAAGATATTTTCCGCAATATAAAGATCTACAAACAGAGATTTAAATGCAGATGAGTCTCCTTGGTTTAAGTGGTAACATACGTACCCCTTGACTTATAAACGTTATTCAAATTAAGTCACTGTTTTTATTACTTCTTGGTAAAAGATTATCTTTTGACAGGTTTTCATAGGCAAAGTTACACACTAATAGAAACTTTCAAAAGTATACTTTTTTTTCTGCTTTTATCTCTCTCTATGCTTTTTTTTTTTCTTCATGCTGAGAATAAGATCGAAAAAAGTCACAACATGCATGTACCTAACCTTGACTACGTGCAAAATGGGCGAATGAAAAGTGGGTAACCGGTATGATCCGGCAGCCTGCGTTATACATGAACGTGTCCCATATTGCACATCAAAAGAGTCATTTTCCCACGCGATGTCACGTTCGTGTACATTGTTTGTAGGTACATACTTGCATTCGCGGAGAAAGCGCGGTCACCATTGACGTCAATGGCAAATGCTGCGATTGCGTTTCATAATCCAAGAGCTCATTCACATAAGTCAGCCATTATGACTTTAGCACAAGTTTCTGACTATGACACTGACACTAGTCGCCAACTCGAACTCGTGGACGGGCAAGGCTAATATAAACTCACTTCAAACCGAAACTTGGCAGCAGGAATAGGCGTGGTGATAGTACTATCCTGGACGAGCTTTACTACTATTAAAATGTTAATATTTTGGATAGAAAAGGGATATTTACCATGATTTTTGAGTTTGATTGTTTCCCGATATTTAGAACTTTTAACTTTCCGAAACCTTTTGTAAAAGCTTCAGCTACAGATCTAAGATTTTAGATCAAAATAACCTTTAATTCCTTCGATCAATTATACCCCTAGATGACGGGCCACAGACAAAATCATGGCTAAAAGCTGTCAGAGAGAGTATATACAGCTTAGACAGTTACATATGTTTACTAACGAAGTGAGAAAAAAAATTATATACAGTTTTAAGTTTAACCTATTTACAACCATGTTACCTAGTAAATAATGTCACTAATTGTCAAAACAAAATAAGAGCTCGATTGAGAAGAAGTAACGATTTGAGGATGTTGTATTTAATAATCTCTTGTGTTACTTTAAGATCAGACCATTAACCAAAGGATTCAAAGGATTAAGGGATAATTTTGTTAAGATGCTTGTAAAACCAGTCAGTACCTACCTAATTAGATTCGTGATATCAATGAGTTCAAGCTTAACTCGGAGGACTGGCCTGTAGTACAGCGAACTTTAAGCATACAGATTTAAATCATCGGCAGGGCTTCGGATAAGATATACAAGCCTGCCTCACGTTGAATGAAGTTTATAGTAAACACAAATATTCATTGAATAAACATAATAACCAAATTCATGAATAAGAAGCTAGCTTGATGGACAGACTTGCGTTGAACGAAGAACGTAATAAAAATTATATTTGAGCCTGGAGAGTATCGTCTCGAGCCTTTTTTATATTTGTAAGAAGAAAGACGTTACGCTTAGTCCAACGTATCAGACTGCTGTCTGGTTGCAACATAAAAGAAAACAGGAAATAATAAGAGGAAGGCGTCATTCTGTACCAGTGCTTACAATTCATACATGCAGCCAACGATTCCTGGTTGTAACGATCACAAAGTAAATTCAATAAAGCTTTATTACGGAATACAATTAATGTAAGCAATTTAAGTTCCTCCTTGGCAGTGCCAGCGTCAACACCACATGCATGGGTTGTGTAATGTGGAGTCTACGCAAAAGGGTCCTTTAGCAGTCTGCGCACGTCTACCTCCAGCTCCCCGTAAATTCATACAAATCCAGCAGTAATGTATGCTAGTGACGCGCGGCCACATCGGCGAGTACTTGATCTTAATGCAGTTTTATTCCTTCTTTTTCTATATGATATGATTCTGTTGAATATGGACATGGGACTGCGTTTTTAAGGCCATTGTATTCGGAGGGATCAATAAACTACCTCTATATCATTTATTGTGAGGTTTACAATTTCACACTCTTGATTTATTTGTCTGGGTAACGAATAGACAACGTAAAAAAACACCATAAAAAATTATAATGATTCTATCATCATAACTATTGGCTATTATAAAAACTGAATGGATTTTTAAAACTTGAATGTGTACTAACATTAATTTAGTATGCTATGCAGAAGTGCGAGTGCTACTGTGGTACAGTTTATTCAGTAAATAAATGAAAGGACCTATTGTATACCTATCGAGGTAGAGAATATCGTTGTTTGAAACATTTTTTATTCTGCTTTAATTGCTTAGGTACTGTGGCTATTTTTGTAGCCAAAATTATATGGGAGTGTATTGTTTTTTCATTATTGTTGTTTATTTTTGGGTATACCTTTCACACGCTGTGGCTCAATCGGTTCCATAGTTTATTCTTTGCACTGCCTACATCTGTATAAAATAACAACGCTAACAAAGCATTGTTTTCTCCTATGCATAAACATTCTCTTATTGTTTTGTTCCGTGATTACTTGATGAGAATCAGCTACGGATATGCTCTCAAAACAATGGAATCTGTCAGTGCATGTATCATCTTCATTCAAGGGCCTCTTCTCTTTTATAATTTGTTTCGACTGTAATTTTATTGTAATTTCATTTTTTTCATATTTTTTATCTTTTTTTTATTTTTTGTTATTTTATTGACATTCATATTGAACTCTTTTGTAATTTAATTTTTATTTTTATTTTTAATTTGTTATTTGATTGACATTCTCATTAATTATTTTGTTTTTGATTATTTCTATGTTTATAAATTAATTGTATGTATACTATGTAAATTTAAATATTGCACGCCTAGAATTAAGCAGAATACATTGAAACATATAATATAATAATTGACATCTTTTTAACATGTATTTCAAGCAATAAATATTCTTTGACTTTGACTTTGATCTCTTCACCACACAGAGGCATCTGCTGTTATTAATCTGGTCTGGTCTGGTTGTTATTAAATTATAACTAAAAAAAGTTGTGTACAAATTTACACGCAGCATCTAGTCCCAAACTAAGCACAGCTTGTACTATGGGAACCAGATGATTGATGATATAATACTTATATACTTTTTTTTTGTAAATTCATACTTAACATACAATATAACACCCACACAGAGAACAAATATCTATGTACATCACACAAATGTTCGGTGAAGATTGAACACACAACCTAGCACATAAGGCAGAACACAACGAAGGACTCTCAAAATTATTGTTTGAGTATACTTACATATATCATTTATCACGATGAGTGCTTCATCATGATTATCTCTAGTGTAAACTAGAAATCCAATTCTAGTAACAAAATATCATAAAATTCAAGTTTCTATCGTGTCAATCTCCAAATGGTATACTTTTAAACTAATATTTCAGATA
The DNA here is from genome assembly GCA_947095575.1 of Electrophaes corylata. Lineage (NCBI taxonomy): Eukaryota > Metazoa > Arthropoda > Insecta > Lepidoptera > Geometridae > Electrophaes > Electrophaes corylata. The sequence continues at coordinate 6,091,827 of OX352702.1, forward strand.
GAATACAATATAACACTCATACAGAGAACAAACAATGTTCATTGCACAAATGTTTGGCCTCGGCTGGGATCTAATCCACAACCTACAGCGCAGAAGACAGAGCTACGCTAACTGAACTGTGGGAGCCGTTATTAAATTACCTCTCGTCGTAAATCATGAGTAGACGTTTTGAATTTCCTAATCTACGAGGAAAACCAATATGGTATTCCTGATACGTACCTAATATTACTGCATAATTGCTTCTATAGCTTTTTTCCTTGAAATCAATGAACCTCTGACTTTTGTTTTGATCAGCTAGGATATTCTGAAAATAAAATTTCAGGCGCATGGTGTGTACGATTTTACCAAGAATATTTTGTATTGTTGGGTTTTCCATTTTATATGAATGTCTAATGCTGTTGTCTTTTTATTTTGAAACAGCAGTTTGAAAATTGCTCACGGAAATGTAGTCCTTATCATAAGTAGTTTAAAGTTCGGAGAAATAGTTCTTGACTTTTCTCAGCACGATAACCTAACAAAGATTCTTATAATTGGTAAAAATACCAATCATAAAAATCTTTGTTCTGATTGACTGACATATAGACAACGCACGGCCTCAGCCACTGGTTGTAAAAACTTGAAACTTGCAGGGTATATTTTATCTTGATGCATAGAGGTATAGGTACTAAGAAAGGAAATCCCGAAATTTAAAAGTTGAAATTTGTATGAAAATAACTTCACGCGGAAGAAGTCACGCACGTTTCGCTAGTATAATATAGATCTCAAAATAAAATATTTTTTTGTAATGTCGATATGCATCCCAAGCTTACTATTTAAGCACGACCCTGTGGGAAATGTAAACAAATAAAGAGGGTCGCTGCTCGACCTTACCTACATGAATAAACCATTTCCTATTGTGAAACGAATATTCTGGAAGGACTAGGCTATCTCACTGTGAAGTTTACTCCCAGAAGGAAGCCTGAATGAATGCTCAGAAAAGTCTAGAAATAAGTGTGTGTTGACGTCAATACAAACATACATATTACATTTTCTCGATGCAAATATAATAATTATTTAAACATTGTTTAATTATACATTATCTATATAAGTATTATTCTTATTTATAACGCGCTGGTTGCGTAGACATTTGAAATTTCCGGGGTATATTTGTCATGGTACGTAGAGGCGTTAAGAAAAAAACTCCTGAAATTCAACCCTAAAAAGAGTACAACGGCGATTAAAGTTTGTATTAGAATAGCTTCACGGCCGAAGTAGCGAGCGTTTCCACTAGTTAGAACAGATTTTATATTTTCAGATTTTATGAAAATTTAAATACTGTATTGTTTGTGACAATAATAATACATAGGTACATATTTTTCCAGACATTAAATAAGAGAACTGCGAAATAGCTTAGGTATAAGTTTCGTAATGTATTCTAAATCTTATTCACTAACCTTACACTCATATTTTAACTACCTACTAAAATATGACGTCTTATCGGAAAATTAAAAACCAGCGTTATATCTTTTTTGCCTGATGGTTATTCCGTACACTAACAAATTTGATAATTATGTAGGTACTTGTAAGCTTGCAGATATAAGAAATGGGTATCTATATTATCTATTCAATACCAAAATATAGCTTAGAGCACTGGTTCTAGCGACTCGAAATTTTCAGGATATAATCGTCTTAGTGCATAGTGGTGTACTAAGAAATGGATTCACGAAATTCAAGTCCTGAATGGGTACAGCGATGGTTAAAGTTTGTATGAAAATAACTTAATTCACATATATGTACCAAAGAATTGCCTAATCGTATGTAAAATATAGCCTGTACATTCGTTGGCTATAGTCATGGCGGTCTAAAAAACCCGTCCTCATAAGTGACCGCTGTCTCACTTAGCTAAAGGATAACAATCTATATTTTTACTGTGAAAGACCTTTACCTATGAAACAAACCCAATGACCGTTGCTTTTAAAATTCCCAAAAATGAATAGATTCATAGATTTCCCACCTAGTCATTTAATAGGAAGGAAAAACGGAACCAAGACAGGTATAATACTTGTGACGTAGTAATAAATAAATTACGTAACATTTTAAACTTGTTTTGATAAGAGTAAGAAGGGGAATAAACCATTCAATATTACCGGAAGAATATAGTATTTACCATATATGCAGTTGTCGGACGACTGTTACGTCGCATTTTGTAAGTCATTCGCTACCTACTTAAAGGTGAAATGTTGACACTATATAAGGGTATCTACATATCTATTTTGGAACTTGCGACTTAAGTCCTGAAATATAAGTAAATAATACGTAGTACATAGCCGTCACAGCTCAGTTCGTTAGCCTGGCTCTTGCGCTCGTTCGTGGATTCGATCCCCACCGAGAACAAACATTTTGTGATAAACTAATATTTACTCTTTGTTTAGGTATTATATAGTATTCTAAGTATATATGTAGTTACAAAGAAAACATATAAGTATTCTATCAGTTATCTGGTACAATAAGCTATGCTTAGTTTGGTGCTAGATGATGTTGCTTAACAATGTCCACAAATATTTAATTGATTTAATTACATAGGCATTATTAGTTATATTGTATGGATGTCAAAATACACTCTTCAAACAAATCAATTATCATCTGATGGATGCAGATAAATGATACAATAATGAACGAGGCAGTTGAAGCTGAGCTGCTGAGATTAATAAATTCCAGATTAACCCCTTGATAATACATTAAAAAAAGCAAAGCAATATTAGGTTTTTACGTAGCCAATGAACTTTCCTGAAAAAAAACCTCTCATACTAAAGAAGTTCATAATTTTCAAGTCAATGGTGTCGTAATCTAAAAGTATAAATCGAAAACGTTATTTTTTAAAATGTTTTTTTTTTGTTTTGTCAAATTCATAAATTTTTGGTACCTAACCTAGCTGTATCATTATTTAGTGTCAATACCAAAGTGCGTCACAGTTTGAGTTAGGAAAAAATAACAAACAAAAAGAAAATGCGTAGTGCTTACGATTTATGATTGTGACGATAGTTGAGTTTAAAGTGTTACCAGGTGCTCTGAAATTTCTGTTTTTGTATAAAGCAGAATTTGTTATACAATTTATTAACCTACGTATACTATGCCTTACTCCGTGGACTTATATTTGTCATTCATGATTAAATAAAATACATTACCTTGTTACAAATTAGGTAGATAATGAAAAGTATACAGCGAATAGATCTATTTTTACCAGGGAACAATAGAAGTTAATAGTTATTATAACAATTGGGATGGCATTGGATTGTTGTATCAGTCCATGCAGATGTGTGGGCCATCCTTAAACGGAGCTGCCTTAAGTAGATTATTATGAAGTGTTTCTACGTGATTCCTTATGTAGTAGGAGATACAATGGCCACCGACGTCACTAACACTGACCGGTATTTTTATAAGAACAATATTTTACATAGCCGTTTAAGGTTCGCCGCACTAACCAAAATCAATTAAAAAAAAAAAAAAAATTATTTGTGAGCGCATTTAAGTTTGGTTTGACGTCATCGCGAGTGTTTAACTTCACAAACGTAAAAATGGTTATTTATTAGATAATATCAATAAAAAATGTGTGTAAAACATTCAGGTGCTTAATTTAAATAAAAACGTCCTATTACATCTATACCCATTAGTCATTTATCATTTTTTTTTTTTTTTTTTTTTTTTTTTTTTTTTTCGAACGGACTAAAATGCTGGTATAATCGCCTAGCGATTTCCGACAGCGTTACCGGGCTACTGGCGAGCGCAGAAGGCGCTACGCCATTACAAAATTGGTTTTGTTGGCAACGAGCACAAGGGCACCACTTAGGTACGGACCTCGGCTTGGGCTGTTGCCGGAGAAGGGAGCTACGGAGAGACTCTTCGCCCTGAAGGGGCGTTAACGGGGAGACGTCTTCGACCCCGCCGCCGGGGTCGGTGTGATTGTGGAGTGTTTCCTGTGTCCGGACTCGATGAAGCGACCTCCGCCGCATTCGCGGCGGTGATCGTGTCATCTGGGTCACCTAAAACGTGTCTAGGTCTACGGAGGGTACGTTTAACGGGCGGATCTACTGGATAATCGGGTAGCGAGTTAATTAAGGGATTCGGATGGTGGGGAGCCGAATCATAAAACCGCCTGGAGGCGCGTTTCATGAATTCGGCTATAGATTCGAGTTCGAGATCTCGATGAAGATCGATATTACGCATGTACCACGGGGCACCCGTGATAGTGCGCAAAAATCGATTTTGAACTACTTGGAGGGGTTTTAAATTGATCGAATGAGCGAACGCTACGGAGGCGTAAGTCATGATAGGTCGTATGCAAGTTTTGTAAAGCGTCAACTTATTTCTAAGAGACATTTTACTCTTCTTGCATACGAGTGGCTGAAGGCGCGAAAGAATAAATTTGGCGCGGTTACGTACAGTGCGTACGTGTTTGACAAAGGATAGACGACAATCAAGGGTTACGCCTAAGTATTTAGCTGACTTCACCCAGGGAATGGGTTCGTCAAAGAGAGTGACGGATCTGGAAGGATTACGGTTACCCTTTGAAAAGTACACGGCGGCACTTTTCGTCGGGTTAACCTCTATCCGCCATTTACGGAACCATGCACCTAGTGCATCGAGAGCCTTCTGCAGCCTTATACACACCCGATCGGCGTTCCGATCGGATGTGTACAGGGCTGTGTCATCGGCGAATAGGGCTATTTCCACCTGATGGGTGCGAGGGACGTCGCTGGTGTACAGCGTATATAGGAGGGGAGAGAGAATGGATCCTTGAGGGACACCAGCTCTGATAGGTCTAGGGTCCGAAAGGGTACCCTCTACGCGATAGCGAAAGCTTCGATTGAGTAAAAAGTCTCGTAAGATTAGCACGAGCCTGTCTGGCACTCCGAGTTTGGATAGCTTGTAAATCAAGCCATTGTGCCAGACCTTGTCGAAAGCTTTCGCCACATCGAGAAAGATTGCACCAGTATCTGCCGGCCAGGTATGGTGAAATCGAGAGAGCACGTGCTCCGTGATGCGGAGCACTTGCTGGGGACAAGAGTGTCTAGCTCTGAAGCCAAACTGCTCATCGGGTAGGATTTTGAGCTCGGTAACGTGGGACCAGAGACGATTCAGAAGGAGTCGCTCGTAGATTTTCCCCAGGGAACTGAGGAGACTGATGGGGCGGTAGCTAGAAGGCTCTGTAGCCTTTTTGCCTGGTTTGGGGATGCCAATAACGGTGGCTTCCTTCCAAGAGTCGGGGAAAGTGCAAGTTGCCATAGCCGCATTGAAGATGCTGACTAGGAGGTAAATAAGGACGGTGGGGAAATTCTTAAGCACCCTGTTGCTGATGCCGTCAGCACCAGGGGCTTTCCTCGGATGGAGACCCTTGATAATCGTCTGTACCTCAGAGGCTTTAATCAGGGGAAGAGGAGGAGCGCTAGGGGGCTGAGAGACTAACCGTTCGACTTCACTGTCTACCGTAGCGAGGTGTTCAGGGTCAACGGGAGCGAGACTAGGGGAGCATTGCGATTCGAGGCTTTCTGCTAGGCAGTTGGCCTTTTCATCGTCTTCGAATGCGGGGGTCTGATTGGGTCGGGAAAGAGGGGGCATAACGGAGACGTTGTCGGCTTTCATGGATCGAGCGAGCGTCCAGTAAGCCAGATGGCTTGGCTCGATCCCGGAGAGCTTTGCGTCCCACCGTTCGTCCCTAAAGTCGCGGATTCGATTCTTAAGATTGCGTTCCACTACACGATGCCTATGCCGGTTAAGGTCGGAAGGCCAACGGCTATACCGACGGATCGCGGCATTCTTCTCCGTGATCAACCGTCTCACATCGTCTGGCAGGGCCCAGCGGTGGTCACCCGCCGCCGGTACCTGTTTCGACAATCCGCTAACAGCGGTGGTGACATGGTTGGTCAGGGAGTCGACGGCAACGGTAATGTCATCGGGGGATAAAATATCGTCAGGGATCCTATCCAAGCTGGGTGAATGTATAGACCCAAGAGCTTTCTCGAGTTTATGCCATTGCATCACAGTCTTGGTAGGAGGGGTCGAGACGGGAGGGGAGCCTAGACGCATGAGGACAGGTCGATGGTCTGACGTCAGCTCATGTAGCGTTTCTATAGAATGCAACCGAAGAGTTATATTCTTAAGCAACGCCATGTCTAGGGTGTCGGGTCTATACCCAATAGCAGTGGGATAATGAGTGGGAGTCATCGGAGGGATGACATCGAAGTTAAGGGCATCGGCTGCGCTCTCAAGACGCCTGCCGTTCGGGGTAGTGACGTGGCAATTCCACATGATATTTTTACTGTTGAAGTCTCCAGCCAGAATGACGGAGCTTCCCAGACTAAAGAGTGAATTTAAATCGCTTTCGAGCATGGTCTTAGATGGGGGAAGATAGCAAGAGGCTATGATGATCGATGGATGACCGGTCATCGCTAGCCTGCAGACAGAGGCTTCTAAATTGGACAGGGGAGGGGTGTCTAATGGGATGCAATGCAGAGACCTTTTGAAATAGATCAGGGTGCCGCCTAATCTTTGGCCTATTCTGTCATTGCGGATGGATTGGTAGTTAGCCATTCGGGGGATTTTAATAGAGGGCTTTAGGAATGTTTCCTGTATTAACATGATATCGACTTGATGACGGGTCAAAAAGTCGTGAACTAAGTCGCGTTGATTTTTTAAACCGGCAGCGTTGAAAAACGCTACGGTGACGGAATGGGGTTTTAGTCTCTCCTTTTGTACTAACATATTGGTTTTTTATTTTGTACGCGGGAGGGGGAACGGAGGGACCTAAGAAGTTGGTCATTTAGAGCAATATAATTTGCGATTTGAATCGGATCTCGCATATTTTGCAGATTTCTTGTGAAATCATTGACTTGATCGGAGTAGTGGCCTTCTCCGTATCCGAAACCGGGTGGGTAGCTCGACCAGGAGGGTCGGAGAGCTACAGGCGGGGAGCCGTACGCAGGCATGAACGGCTGCTGGGGTCGGAGGAGGGGAACTGCCTGACGGGCAAAGTTGGAGGTAGGGAGGGGACGGTTCCACGCGTTGTGGGACGGAACTGGCGCGGGTACTACGGTCACCTTAGGGGTTGACTTAGAGTACTGCGGGGTTTTGGGAGGCGCAACGCGCTCGGGCGTCCTCTGTGCCACCTTTTTGTTCACCCTAGGGGCCATGGGGCAGCCGCGATAGTTCGCGGTATGTCCCACAGCCTGGCAGAGCACACAACTAGGTGGCTCAGGTTCGTCACGAGAGCGGGTGCAGTCAGCGGTGCCGTGGTCACCCAGGCACTTGACGCAGCGCGGTCGGGAAAAACAGTTACGCGCAGAGTGGCCATAAAGTTGGCATCTGTGGCATTGGGATGGGGTGCCGTTACGGTGGGGAGTCTCCACCGACAATCCTGAGAGGCCATTGACGGCCTTCAGGTTGAAGATGGCCTTTCCCTCTCTAGTAAGGTCAAGTACGACTAGAACCAGATCAAAGGTCTTCTTTGATCTGGCGCCGTACATGCGATGGACTTCCCTGACGGGGAAGCCCTGCAGGAGGAGGTCAGCTTTAATCACCTCAGTGGAGTGCTCCGCAGGGAGGCCGCGGATGACGACACGCAAAAGGCGTTCGTCTTCGAGCGCATAGGTGTGGAAACCTATGCGTTCGTTACGGAGGACAGAGGTGAGGCTGCGGTGAGCCGCTGCTGAGGGCAGCTGAATTTTAATCCCATCCCGGGTGCTACGGGCATGGGTGTAGGGGATGTTCATCGCCTTACAGGCAGATGATACGTGGTCCCATTTTTCCTTCTGACGAAGGAAAATGGGAGGAGGGGACTTTTCCTTCTTATCGGCAGGGACCGATTGAGAAGGTTGGGTCGGGGTAGGAGGGCGGAGGGCCTGAGCCTTAGCGGGAGGCACGGGAGCAGATTTGGCCAGAGGCCTCTTCCGCTTCGAGCCAACCACCGTAAAGCCGGCAGCTTCGTCCTCTTCGGACGAGAAATGCGGTGAAGCCGCGAAGGAGGAAGCCTCCGTCTGAATAGAGCGGGGGCTAGGAGCCGCATCCATGGACTCGCAAGAGTTGTCGTGCGACAATCTCGAGCTTAGGATGGGCGAGCGGGTACGCATCGGCGAGCGAGAGCGAGTGCGTGCTGGTGAGCGCGAGCGGGAGCGAGAGCGCGATAAGGATCGAGCGCGGGGGAGGGGGCGGGGGCGAGGGCGAGGCGGTAGGGGTGAGGGGGAGCGGGGCGAGTCGGCCACTACAACGGCAGAGGTCGCCTGAGGGGCATTTGCGATTACGCGGGGCGCGGGTGCCTGAAGGGCCTGAGGGGGGAGCGCGGGTGCTCTAAGAGCCGAGTTCTTACACGCGGGTGCCTTAAGGGCCGAAGGAGTTTGGCGCGGCGCGGATGCCTTAGGGGCCGAAACTAGTTGAGACGCGGGTGCCGTAAGGGCCGAGGGGGCGTTGCTAGATACGTCGGAGGCCTGAAGGGACTCCGAACGTGTCTTTCGCGATTTTTTGGCCTGAAGGGCCGGGAGGGCGCGGGTCGCGGGAGGAACTGCAGAAGGCAGCTCCTTCGCTAAGTCGGTCAGAAGCTGCGGGAACCGACGAATCACCGCCCGGATGAGCCTAAGGGCATCCTCCGGGCTGGCGATATCGCCGAGAACTTGCTGCTCCATCCTCCTGAGGGGAAACACTCAGGAGGTGTGTATGTGAGTGACCTTCCCGCCGGGATAGACAGGAAGGGGTGAGGCCTCAATGTCCTACCTAACTCGCGTGTCCTACTCGCCGCTTTTTTTCTTGCGAGCAGGGTGTGTCCTAATAGGTCTGGACAGTCGACTAGGAGATCCCCCAAGGCCGGTGGTTCCAGACCCGTCCGGATTAGGCGTTCCTCTGAAGGAGGAAAACCGACGCTCCGGGTCCACGCCCAACCAAGTTCGTTAACACCGCAAGGTATCCCTTGGTTGACCACTAAAAGGTGGATTTGACTTGTTATAGCCAAGAAACAAGGCGTCCTGAAAAGGACGTTGTGACGGAACTTGTTATAGTCAAGAAACCAAAGCGTCCTGAGAAGGACGTTGTTTCGGTACTTGCTATAGTCAGAAACCAAGCGTCCTGAGAAGGACGTTTTGCAAAGAAACAAGTGCAGGCGCACTGAAAAGTGCGGATAGGCAAGGCCTATCCCACGGAGCGACGCACAGGTAGCTACACTGTGCGCCGGTAGCACGATGCGGGGCGGGCTGCGGGCGCGGGGGCCGGCGGCGGGGCAGTCCGAGCGGGAGCTCGGAGCGGGCGAAGAGACGTGCGTACTCGGCAAGCGAGCGGAGCTAGTCATTTATCATAATTTAATCCATATAAATAAGTGGTAGGTTTTGTAAAAAAAAAGACAATGCGGTTGAGTGAAACATGTCAGGGTCGCAAGACGGGCTGCGCAAACGCAGATTAAAGGGTCGTGGCCTGTCTACTAACCCGTCTGGCACTGGCATCATGCGTCTGATAAACCGTTACACAATTCTCAATTACCTATCACCAATCAACTTGACGCACTAAGGTTTTTACTGTGTTTTTACTTCAAAAGCTATTTGAAACCACGCTATAGCCTTCCTTTCGACAGTATATTATGTAGTTATAATTTTTTTCCAGACACACGTTGCGCAATGATGACTCTACAGTTTGGCAGTGTATGGCCTAAGTTAAGGCATCGAATCGTCGTGTCATTATAAGTGCTTGTAACTATATTTCATAGGGAAAGTTATGTAGGTAGTATATATAAATTGACAAAAACTTGGCAATTTTGGGCGTATAAAACACCACATGTAGCATGAAGTTTTCTATTGAGATCAATTTGTAAGATTTTAGGTAATTTTTCGGCGGTTAGGCGGTATACTATACGGGAGTGCTTATGAGACTTCGAGATCCAGAGGAGAAATGGCATATTTTTAACACCGTCTAATAATCCTATGGCCTGTTCTCGTCTCACGCCGCCTTCTCTCGACTTCAACTAGAGTAATGTAGTAAAAATCCCTTCCTTCACTATACCTTTTTTTAAAAGTATGTTGTGCACTTTCTATAATCCGATAAAAAAATTACCAATGGCAAAAATACGGTACAAAATCTTGAATTTATCAACCTACTAATCTCGACAAATGCCGATAAAAACCCGTTTTATCGAGAATTTATTTCAAATGTAATTTATGGTTACATCCACACTTAGGCCATGTTATGGGAAGTGTCATTATTTCGCATGAGTGCGTGCGTCGTGTTGTGTTCCACGTGTTTTCAATGTAGCAAGTCGTGGTGATTATCCTACGTCATTTATGTAGATCTATTGAAACACTGAAAAAAATACAATAGATATGACTCACATAATCGTCGATACAAAGTATTTATTCACTCCATAGTTTTTCAGTCATGAACTCTAAGAATGTGTGTGTGTACACAACTGAAGTAGAGTCCAATTTTTCAGTTTAAAATAATTACATCATTTTCAATATGTTATTTATCCGTAAAGTTTAGGTATCTCTACTTATATACCTACCTACTAATTTGAGTGAATGCACAGCCAAAACATCAAAACTTACAAAAGCAAAATACCATAAAATATATAATCAAAGAGTAACGTTACATGTGCCATCGATTTCACTTACTTCCATCGCTTATATCGTAGCATTGCCTCGCAGATAGCTAAGCTAAGCCTCATGTGCTTGTAACTCCACCGGCACCCACACACGGTAGCTTTGCTTGTCGGCAAAAATAGGCATAGTGGTAGTACTTCCCCGGACGAGCCCTTCACTAAGAGTGTGAGGCTCCTAGTGAAGGGCTGATACTATATTTATTAGTATATAATTTTCATCAAGATTTGGCATTGTTTTTAATTTGTTACTAAGGAGAAACACGATAGCATACGCGTGACTCAGAAAACAATTTAGTAAATTATACGAACAGAACATCAAGTACTACTTACTCGGTTAGTATAATTATTAGCATTGTAAAGCATACACGTGGGAGCGCACGATAAAATTCATTCATTGCTTATAGTTCATCATCATTTTAAAACGTCTACTTTGGTGAATCTAACTGCCAGAAGCAACCCTAGAGAACAAATAACAAAGAAACATACGCAGCTATTAGGATTCTATATTTCTTTTCAAAGGAGCACTGGCCGTGTCCTCCGGCTTGGGACCCTAAAAAAATGTGCAATACCAGTATTGTCTAATAGCAAAGGAAAACTCGTGAGAAAACCAGCTGGTATATTCTACCAGCGTAGATCTCGAAACTGTGATATGTTGAATGACAAAACCGTTGTTTGATAAACAGGGTAGATTACTTTTTTAGTCGTAGTAGAGCTCTTTGTAAGTTTGTCCGGGAAGCAATACCACCGTACTACTTTTGATGATGGTCGCATTACTGCATTCCGATTTGAAGGGTATGGGTGACCGGTGCTATTGCTGGCACTAATACAATGCCAAATAGAGCGTGCTTTAATGTTTCTTAACACCCACCATGTTCACCAGATCTTTGTTCTTGAAGGGGATCGAACCCATAATCTATAGCACAGAAGCTGTCTACTGAGCATAACCTCGCAGCTGGTAGTAGTGAGGCCAGTAACTATTTAGTTTTTTTACTTCCTTTCTTTTCTTTCGTTACACACCAACCCCTGCATCCCTTTAGTAGGTAGTTGAATTTGAGAAATTCCTTTCTTAGAACTCCTCTACACACCAAAAAAAAATTATTTACTCTGCAATTTTTAAGTTCATACGGCCAGCTACTTAGGATTGGAGTTGTCTTAAAATTTGCATATAACATAGATTAGTTATGTAATATATCTACATTATAAAATAGCATGTCCAAGTCTCGTGAGGATCACTTAGTGATGTAGTTGACATTACTGACACAACCCTATAAATGAGGTCAGATAATTTAAAAATATATTTAATTAATAGCATTGATTAGTTGAAAGAACTTAGGTGATCTGTTTATGTTTATATACATTAATAGTGGGGACTTTGAATACTGATAAAACATACACTGCCGTTCGAATTTACTAAGTAGATAAGTACAAGCAAAGCGGAAGCTCTTGCGCACTAGTGTAACTATTAATAACTACTTACCTATTAGTAGTTCGCCAGAACACCCGAATAAATACTTGCAGATCGTGCAAACGTTTATCCCAAAGCGGGAATCGAACCCGCAACCTCTTGCGTCGCAAGCGGACATTCGCCCGCATAACATATTATAAAGAGGATATATTATCAAAAATAGAGATATATTTTCAAAAAAATTAGGGATCCTTACTAAAACCATAAAACCGTTCGGAGCCGGGACGCGCCGCTAGTACAATATGAACTTAGTTTAATGCTTTGTTAAAGATCTTGCTAGTTTAAACCACAATCGATTAAATAAAACCTGATTTACAGGAAATGTAACATATGACTTCTGAAGACAGCTTGTTGCTTGTCCCGGGTTATCGCATCTGGCTGTTTCCACCAGTGTACTCCTATCATCACATGATTGAATGCATGCACACGTATATAACAAGCATTACATATATAATTATGAACACATTTACATAATAGAAAGAAGTATGTAATTATACGCTCAATTACATCATTCAGTTTCGTAGCCCTCCGTAGACCGTCTACGAGATTAGTCGCTTAATAACTTATGGCCTCACAGCTCAGTTGGTAGTGGCTCTGACTTCTGCGCTGTACGTTACAGGCTCAATTCCTATTGAGCCTCTGTGGTATCCATAAGTGCACAACTGGATTCAGACGTGATAGAAATATTGACTTGAAAAGGGCCGTACGGCCCGACCGAGAGTGTGGAGGCCCCATAGAGAAACAAATGATACATAGGTTACCTGACACGTACAAATGAAATTACAGTTAGTCATAGGTATCATACGAGTTCAAATCGTACTTACAATACCTAAAGTTATTTTTATCAAGATCGTGTTGGTGACATTAATTTACAAAATCAGGATTTGCGTCACAATGGTTTAAAAATAGTATTTTATCTGTCACACGTCTTCGAATGGAAATTTCCTCAGTGCTAATGAATGATATGTCTGAAGTTCTGGAGTAAACATTACGATATTTACTATTTCATTAGTTAGCTGATAAGTGGTCTAAATTCGGAAAAACTTGTAAGTTAGGAAAGCAGAGGCTTGAAATTGCAAAGATCAACAATAATGTTGAGAAACGAGATAGAACCATCATAATTTTATCCATCCATTTTGTGTCAAAGTCTATGTCTAAAAGTATTTATTCATTAATCAGTAATATCCGCAAGGATCATCTTGAAACGTCTTAAAGGTAGGTAGATCTAAGCGCCAGTTTCTCGCGACCAAGCCTATAAGAACTGGCAAGAAACTTACGGCTTGGTTCCTACCGATTTTTTTATATGATCCTTCTACTAATTAATAATTGTAATCTCAGTAATATTAGTTTCCACATAAAAACTATGACATGGTATTTAGCTTAAATGAGTCGACTACTGAAGATAGACCTCCCCATATTTGGGTACTTTCCATAGTCACCACGCTCGACAGGCGTATTCTTAATACCATCCTTAATACTCACCACTACCGACATCCATGGGAAGGGAGGGCTTCTATTCTAGACCGAAACTATCACAGATTCTATAACAATATAATTTCTAGTACATAGTTCTGCGAACAGTCGACCTCGCAACAAACTTATTTAGTAGAAATCTATAATTGAGCAATTTACTGCATTTCTAAGGTCTGTTCTGCCCATTATGTGAAAGATCTTCATCAAATCTCTTTAATGAGACCCACGTATCTATATCTATACCAATATTATAGAGAGGAAAAATTTGATTGTTGGTTTGTTTGCATTGAGTAGGCTTCGAAACTACTGGACCGATATGAAAAATTATTAGGCTATATTATATTTTCAAAGAAATTAGGAATAGATAGATAGAAAACTCTTTATTGTACACCACAACGAACAAAAAAAAAATACATAATATACAAGTTCTTAAGCTTACTAAACCCATGCGAAGCCGAGACGGACTGCTAGTATCTAATAAATGAAAAGAAAACCATCGACCTGTGATCCCATAAGGTGAAATAGTCCTAAAATATGTATACAAAGTTTCGTCCAGATCGGTTGTAAACAACCTGTAGAGTGATACTAACAAACTGACAGAGGAAAGCCAATTTTGCCAGACAGTGAAGAAGAAACACCCCATTCCCTGCTCGGTAATTAACATTTGTGTTTGTTTACTTTAACATTTTTAACACATATGCCTATACTAGACAAATCTACCAGCTGTAATCTGGTTGTAATAGTGCAATGAATTTAAATGATAAATATTTATGGACATTTTTACATAATATCACCTAGCCCCAAACAAAGCATAGCTTGTACTAAGGAAACCTGACCTAAATACGTTTATTTTTGTAAATACATACATAGATTACATAAGAATTGTTTTGTTAAAATAATGTAGCTTCATAAGTTCATAAGAATACAAGACAACATACGTTGCGCATACTTCATGGGTAGGTATAGGTATCTTTAGAGTTTGCCCTGCATCTTAAACAGATGAATGCAAATAAATAAAGTCGTAGAATGGCGCCATGTACCGTACTGATATTGACGGCAGAACCGGTCTAAACTGCCCACATTGATAAGCACATGTAAATGATATCGTGCGTACTACGAATAATCAAATGTAATTATAATTACTTCCATATTTTAATGAATGTTTCATGCGGGTCCCGGTTAAGTTGACCTTCTTTCCTGATGGGCTACCCATCTTATCAATCAACTCGTGGCAATAAAAACCTATCATAAATTATAACAATTGTAGAACATTGAATGGAATAGATAAACTAGAAAGTTTAGCTAGTAAAGATACCTACAAAAGATATGCACAAGATCGAAAAGGGTGGGTAGCCCTACGAAATTGAGTTAACGTAATTTCTTATCTATCAATTTTAGCCGTTATTATAGAACGATTAATTATAACTTTTTAAACTATTATGGTTTTGATCAATATTTTGGATAGAAACGGGATATTTACCATGATTTTTGAGTTTGATTGTTTCCCGATATTTCGGCACAGTTGCATGCGCCATGATCACGGGTCGAACTCCGTCGAAACAATCAAACTCAAAAATCATGGTAAATATCCCGTTTCTATCCAAAATAACGATTAATTAGTTTGTAATTAATCATGTGCGCAATGCCAGTGCTCTCAATTAGTGAAGGAAAACATCGTGAGGAAGCCCGTGGTTTAGTCAGTTCCGCACGCAGTATAAACCATGCTTTTCTTGTGGATTACGCCCACTAAGCTGTGAGTATGGTAAGCTGCTGGGCAAGCCTACTCTATCTGAAAACTCTGTTCCAGGCATTACAGCGTACTGCGTCCCGTAAATAGAGAAATAAGTGAAAAAGTTGCTCCTGACTCTGTATAAATCATCTACAATAGATGCAATCGCGTGTTTTTTGTAGGTATAGGTAGAACGGTTAGACATTTAAAAAATTTAAATAAGTATTAGTTTCAATATTTAGTTACTGTAGGTACCTACCTGTCTGTTCACGTTATACTATACACAATATTTAACATTACTAGATATAATTAAAATGTAGGTATTTAACGAATTGTGTATTATTTTTAGATAGCGGTTATGGCATCGTTTCGGAGTCGGTCGAGGGCGGGTTGTGGTCACTGTGCTCAGATTATCACCGTATCATTTAAATTGCGTCATTTTTACTTTTAGTCAAGTTTTGTAAGTTCTTAGTTTGAGATGTGTATTACGGGATTACCATGAAATACTACAGTTTGATCTAACTACACTGGCCTGCAAAACTAAGTACTACACATAAGATTTTTTCTAAACTATAGTAGGTAGTTAGAGATAAGAAAAAACGTTTTATAGTAAATTTTATCAGTTTTCTTTGAAGCTAAGTAAGCTATACATTCGTAACATTTTTAACTTAAAAAAAGATAAAACAATAAAAATATCCGTTTGTGAGCCGTTGTCTAACTTAGCTTTTGTAACAAGACTCATCGACCAATTTCTGAGGCTCTAGACTATCTCTGTACCTACCAAATTTCATTTAATTCGGTTTAGTACTTTAGGCGTGAAAGCGTAACAGATAGACAGACAGAGTTACGCATTTATAATATTAGTAGGGATTACATTATTTTTGGAGTCTTTTTTATTTCGAATGTAGGATATACCTACATTTTGTGCAGAAAGTTATTGCATTTTTAAAAGTGTGATTTTTAGTTTTGCGGGGTCTCTGAGCCTCTTTCAATGGCTCACGCAATTTCGATGGGCTCACGATTCACAGAATTGATAGGGTATATTTGGGGCACCAAGGAATTTGACGAGATTAGAAATAGACGTGTTGCTATTTAAAAAATCATCACGTGCGTGTACTTATTTGTAAGGCATTCACGAACCATTGACGTCATCTCCTAACTTACCTCCATCCAGGGTCGACCCACAAATACTAAGTAAGTAGGTACCTTCACAATCCTTAAAAACTTTGCTGTGCTTAAATTACCCCACAATACAGATTTCTACTAGTGTAGGAACCATTATTAAAACATGTTTATTTCTCTCAGCTCTCTTGGTGGTCAGTTCTTTATTCTTGATGATCGTGATCACCATGTGTCGTTCTACAAATGTAGACGATTTACCTCCAGCGACTTTGATTCTCAGTTCTTTATTCTTGATGATCGTGATCACCATGTGTCGTTCTACAAATGTAGACGATTTGCCTCCAGCGACTTTGATTTGTAGCCATCTGCACCATACTATGGAACGACGTTTCTTTGTCTCTAAGCTGATAAGGCCAACTGGTTCTACTATTAAAAAAAACTTAAAAATAAAAGTAGTATAGGTATTTTAAACTTTCGCGATTGGAACACATATTGAACACATAATATTACACGGGTGTTTTTTCAAACTACGTAGTCATGGTCGCGATCACGTCTATTGCAACATAGCCGAAACGTCGGAAAAATAAATAAAAAGGCAATACACGATAAATATCGATATCACCCATGTAATATATTCAATAAAAATAAAAGTGTATCAAATTATACTCAATTCTAAAAAAATGATACTGCTGAAACCAGGAAGAGAGGGGTCCCTTTGCCGCCGCCGCCAGGCTGGCCGTGTTAATTGATAAGGGTAGATGAAAGCTAATAAGGACGCTGCTGCCCAACCGTAGCCTTTTCTTAGTTGCTTTGCGACATTGACATGTAGAGAAGAGATGGAGAAACCACTAACTGCCATTATAGTATGTATAGGACTGTAGCTATAGGTGCTTGCATGCTATAGCAATAATATATACTAACTTATATGTTATCTCAAATATTGTTCGTTTAAAACGCATGCTTCTCACATTCAGTGCCGCCAAATGCCGAAGTCGTGACCACCGTCGTCACATTGAACTTCACGCTAGAGAGGTTCCAATCAGCAGAACAATTACTAGTTCTAAAATAGCTTTTATACCGACTAGGTAAAGTTTGTATTTGTTGTGCTTATGCAATTATAATTCTGATCACCTCATTTCGTTTATAAGTTTGGTAGGTACCTATCTTATCTATGGCCTGACCACGATTGACGCATTTAATGATAGTAGGTATTTCGTCACGCAAAATTTGGTAAATATTAAAGTATTTTAACTTGGGGAGGTACTTTTTTACAGATATTCATTTTGGTCGCGAGGAACTGGCGCTTAGATTCACTTAGATTTAAGACGTTTCAAGATGATCCCTTCGGATATTACTGAATTACTGATTTTGACTTTGGATATATTTTTATGTCATCTATCTTCCTAAAGGGTACCATGATCTACCTTTTACCATTATGAATTTATTTAAATAATCTTGAATGTTTAACTAAAAATATTTCGTTAAGAAGGAATAGTGCACAGCCAAGTAAGTATAGAACCTGATTACGATAGCCGTGCTATCGTAGATCAGAATCTACGACTGTCTATGGAAATTTTTGCCCCTTGCCTCTCGGACTGAATACAATTGTTGAACTCCCATCCTTGCCTCATTTACTACTGTGCTTCTTGTATCCTACTACCTGCACAAGAGTTGACCTAAATTAACCTACGGATACTTGCCTGGTTATGGTAAATTTCAGTAATCAAAATATGGATAGATAAAGCAGTGGAACCTCGCGTGGCTTCGTGCGTGTGTAGGTTTTCATTTAAATTTCAACACCCGCTGCACTACACCCTTTTAAGAATTGAATTTCAGGAATTCCTTTCTTAGAACACTCTTACACGCCAAAGCTATGCCTTATCAATTTCATGTCTTTCTGACCAGTGGTTTAGGCTGTGCGTTGTCTATATCAATTGTTGTCGTTGTCAATCAGGACAAATACTCTTATAAGTGGTATGAAGAATATCCATTAAATATATAGCTATAGTATAAAACGTCGTTGTGTGTAATGTATTTCGTTGTGCGTCTTAAAGCGGAGATCGCATCCGCACTTCTCTTCATCTTTCTCCAAGAAGCCACATCCAAATGACTGATAGATGTACCTTGCCTACCTAACCTACATTTGACCTACATAATAAAATAAATACATTAAGCGCTGTTTAAATGCGGAGAGTTTTGGGGCGAGAATGTGCATACGATTATCAAATGCGAGAATTTCCTGGCGATCTCGCGCGACGTACGATTTCTTTACACGCGGTAAGTTTTGTACATCTTTTTTTGAATAGCCGCTTTTTTGAGGAGAGAAACACGTCTCGTCTAAACGAAGCTTACCATCTATTGTAATAATCGAGGACATCAAAAGTCATCAGTTGAGTTTTTCAACATATGAACACATTGTGTTCATAGAATTCATTATACATTTCTTGTACTAGTCTTTACCTAGCTATGTTAGAAAAAATATTCTACAAAATCCGGTTAAGCTCTAATCAGCATACCAA
This sequence comes from Electrophaes corylata, assembly GCA_947095575.1. Classification (NCBI taxonomy): domain Eukaryota; kingdom Metazoa; phylum Arthropoda; class Insecta; order Lepidoptera; family Geometridae; genus Electrophaes; species Electrophaes corylata. Next base: position 6,110,741 of record OX352702.1, read on the forward strand.
CCTACCTTGCATTATTATGTACATTTCGTATTATCTTAATGGTTTTAACTTTTACTACCTATCAGTAATTACCATTAATTTTGAACGGACGTCAGAGCCATGACCTACCATAATGAAAGTTTAATGTAAAAGAAAGTAAAAAGATTAAATAGCTCATTCAAAAGTTGTCTCTTCATCTTACCTTGCCTTGAGCTATCTCATGATTATTATGGTACTTTGGTTTGACTGCGTCGATACAAAAGTTACTAGTGTATAACTTCAATCACATGCACAGTTAGGCAGCATAAGTAACTAACCTAATGAAAAGTTGCTATAAGTATACTTTTTTGTATGAAAAAAATGAATGACTTAATTAAACTTCATGTTTCTAATTGCGGGTTATGAGTAAATAATTGATACAAGAACGTAGTGCTTTTTGTATGCCACAAAAACTTGACGGAACGCCAACAAAACTGCTCAAGGCGTTTCTCTCGTGTCGAGCTCGGTCGCGAGTCTTATCTTGTATAAGTATAACTTTACTATCAGCAGCTGAAATCATTATATACGTCATCAGTCTAAATGTTCATCAGTCTGGCATGTTTGCTGACGCACACGTAAAGGACTTTTACGCTGATTCGCAGTAAAATAACATCTGTAAAACGCAGGATGCTGGGCGGCACCAACAGTCTGATAGGGGTTCTGGCTGACAGACATTGCAATAAACTGCAAAGGCACTAAATGTCAAGCCTGCCTGATCAACCCTTGTGCCAAAGAGATGTATTATTTAAATTAATTATGTTATGTGTACCTTTACTGTCTGATTTTCTGAAACTGTGTTGTCTTATTTTTATTAATTGTGTCCTTGTGTCTGAATCGATAAATTAATTTAATTTAATTTTAAATAAGCCCATACTAGACACAGGTCTCTGACATATTTGGGGGACCATGTATCACCCCGTGTGACAGGCGGATTGGTGACAGCAGTGTAAGTGTTTAGTACTCAGGAGATGCTGCTGCCCAGCTCGGTGCATTTCCATAGTCGCCTCTTACGGACATCCATATAAGGTAATGGAGGTATGCTATTTTTAGCCGGACCACAGCAGTGGTGGTAAGTATTTTAATCAGCCTAAGTACATTCAAAATTCAACTTTATAAAATATATGACGATAAGTGAATCAATCGATAAACGTATGTCTAACTAAACTTTTGAAAGCGAGTCGATTCGTGACAGAACGTGGTTCCGTTTTTACCATTTGACTTAGGAGCCCTAAAATGTATATGGCTCTACCTGAACATAATTCTGGGTTCTTTATAAGTACCTTTAGTTAAATTACCTACTTAATTAAAGCAGCGTTCGTGCTGACTCTAGTTTTAAGCCATTTTGAATTAAGGAAGACCTAACTAATACCTTAGTAGACTGAACTAACTGGTATAATAATACCAGTTTGCATCAATCATAATTAGTTAGGTCAGATGGTATAGTATAAAATCGTAAAACCGTGCATGCCTTTTAGGTACCTACTTACTGGTTATTAGTTTTTTTAAAGATATTTTTAGAACGTAAAGATTTTTAATAAAAATGGGGTGGGTAGAGTGTGAGTGCTGGTTCAGAAAAAATATGGTTGACAATGAACTTTGAAACGTATGCTAGTGTAGTAACGACTAGTTTAGCGTGCAATAAACTGAAGTCACTGCGTGGAGCCAACCCGTCTATAAAAAGACTACCTAACGGTTATATCGAGTGTACGGGAAAAGGGACGCTTCGAGAGTTAGTTCAGAGCAGTACTTTCTGTATGTTTATAACTTTATACCGACCATTGCTTCAATAAAGTGCAATAATTGTAGTGAGGTGAATTTGTTAAATTAAAGTTAAGTTAGTGGAATAATGTGTAGGTAACTGGAATATTAGGCAAATGCATACAACTGTGAATGCGTGTAGTGTTGAGGTTATGTTGACAAAACAGCTTTGGAATCAAGTGAGTACTACAATATTAATACAACAATATATACGTTTACCTAGTAGCGTACATGGACAATCCATACATGGTTAATTTGCGGATTTTACGCAGTCTTGGTTGTTTAGAGCAAAAGAACTAAAGGTGCTTGAGTTTTGACATTACATACCTACGTAGATAAAAAAATACATAAAACACATAGTCAAACTTTTTAATTTGATTTAATACTTGGACGGGAAACTATTATTTGTATTATATAGAATATAGTCGTATTATACTGAAAGTGCTGTATTAGACGAGTTATTACCTACGAGTAGACAATGATATTACAATATAGTAAAACATAATTGGAGTAGATGCATAAACTATTATTGGCGTGATAACTACAGCTGTAGGTAAATATGCCTAGCAAAGCGAAAAAGTATTTGGACATTTAAATATATTGTATAAACCTACATAGTCACTCGTCTTTATATTCGTGTCCCATGTGATGTGATCAAAGCCAAGGGCAAAAGATAACGCGAGTACTTTTTTTTATTTTAGGAATGTAGTTTTTCAAGGATATCCGGCATTTTGTTTAGTTGTGTTTATATGTTATAGAAAAACAAACATTTGTCTTGAACTGTAGTTATCTAACTGGTTTAAATGTTAATATTTTCACGTTATGTCACGTAGGCCACTGTATTGCTGTGGTAGGTATATTTTAGAATAGCTCACTTCAAAGTCGAGTTAAAATCAACGTTCACTTTCATATATAACTCATTTAAAAAACCGATTATCGACGATTTTTTTAATTGTAAACCTCTCCGGCTTATAATGAAGCTGTTTCAATTTTTTATTCGTATTAAGGACAGATATATTGGCAATATGCAGATCTATATTTAAACTGGTGTAGGATTTAAAATGGATTTTTGACTTTGTTTTCAAAAAGTACCTAGGTGTCTATTATTAATATTCGGCCTGATGACGTGAAGACACTAGTACTTTTCAATAATTCATTAAATCCAAATTCTCGTGAAATATTTTACAGGATGCTACAGCTCTTTAGTTTGCGCAGGTGTCGTATTTCAGTTTATGCATAAAACATAACTGATGACAATGACCGAGAATGACCGAAGTGCAATTTGTCATCTGAATTGATGGAGGCTATTTATTACATCCATGTGTATCTCAGATAGCTCGTATATTATGTATGGCAAGTGAAATCGCAGGTGACTATATACGCTCACGCAAAGCTATTTCAAAACAAAATATAATCCTAGCTGCATTTTGGTGTTGAATTTCAAGAATATATTTCTTTGAACACATCTACGAACTACCATCATCTTCATGCCCTTTCCTATCGCACTTTATGTGTGGTCGGCACAGCATCATTTCTTTCCCTTTTGCCAGCCGTCATATCCGTACTCACTTTTTTCATACCTATAACATTTTTTACACAGTTCATCTATATTTTCTTTTGTCTACCTACATGGATGGATATATCACTCTCCTAGTTACATGGCTTTCATAACATGCCCGCGCGTACCATGCTAGCCAATTGCACCTCAATCTTCTACTTTTTTTGGCTACGAACCAAGAATATATAAACATGCCCTTATTTCCAGGATTCCAGTTTCTATACGACAAGCGGCTACGACTGTGCGTTGTATATGTTGTAGATGTTAGTCAATCAGTCATTGACAATAAAATAAAATACATTATAGATATATTTGCGAGAATTTAAAGAGAATCAAGGTGATATCGTATAATATTACGAGGTAAACAGCTACTTCCCTACAACCTACACGTTTTGATCATAGAAATGTTATCTAAATTAGAAAATCATGCGCGTGGGTGTGAGTACCTTATCTCCTAATTTTCGAAACCGGTTGAAGCGATACGTGCGCGCCAAAAGAAAAAAAAAAGTCATTACACCAATGTGAAATGTGCGATTTTTTTAAACGCATGAATGTTTGGTGAAATGTACGTTTAAAACAGTAGTAAAATACAGTGCGTCATAGCAATGCTTTTTTAATCGCGAATATATGCTCACAGATTATCCATTATGTAGCTATTACAAAAACACGATATCTGTAGTCGGTGTGTGGGTAATTAATTGAAGTAAAGTAGGTGTTCCGGTCAATAACAATGTACCGTCGAGTTAATTAACCGGTGTCATGGCGTGACAATTTATCCTCAACTGCGTGACTCTCCTTTATAAGTGTACTATATTTTAATAAATCTGCGTGATTCTTTTACAATTTTATTATACTTTAGCAGATGCGCATGGATCTCCTGTATAAGTTTACTATATACCTTCATAAGAATTACAAAACATAATCCACAATAAGGCACCTACTGTTACTCTATGTTCAATTATTTTTAAAGAGTTTATAGGTATAGTGGGTGCTTAAAAAAATTAAACCAACAAACTACATAGCTATTTTCTTGCCTTTATTTCTTACTCATAGCACGAGCAATCATTTCATGTCCATTATTTGATCAAAAAAAAAATACGTAAGAACACGTTTGAGGTTTTAGACTAGGCAATAGCAAACTGCCTATAGGCAGCTATAATCTAGCTTGATATACGTCTTCGCATAGGTACCTACTTGAAATTTTGTTTTTTAATGACACTAATGTGTAAAATGTAACCCGTTTGTCCAGAGAAGACGTAGGTTCGTAAAGTCGCACGTAGATAATAAATTAGTTATTATTGTTAGTGATCTTTTTTATTCACTGTTTAGATAGTAAAACTTGTATGAGGAATTGACGCATGTTCTCTGTTAGTTCAATGCTATCAAGTTTTATCAAATGTTGATTTAAAACATAAACAAATTGATGACCCCTTACAAATTGATTTTAATTATATAATCCATTAACGGGGCCGTGGCGCCGCCGCCGTAGCGAGTTAGCGCTCGTGCGTAGGTAATTAGATGAACTTTCAGAAAGCTCTCTAGGTATTGTTATAGTGGGTAGATATGTGCGATATGCGTGTTCCGGTGTAGTTTACAGTAAAAGCAGGTCAGGTCGGTGGCCCGCGGTCTTGGTGAAGCAGGGAAAGTCTCGCAAGCGTTTCTAGTTTCTTTTTGCAACAGCGACGAGTTGGGTCCGCAATCCGCATGCGCGTGGCTGTAGTGTAAATACGTCAGTGTTACTTCGAACCTACGTTCACTTCGGACGCGTGATTCGCGCTCTTGTCTATGTCAGCTTTCAGTGTATATGAATAAACAGCGTGTGATTGTGTACCTGGATTGCGATGAGTGGAGCTGGTCTGGCGTCCCGGACCGCGGACCCCCTGCCTAGCGAGCTACCCCTCCGACTTTACGTCCGAGCACTTCGCCAGTACCAAAAGCTGCTTGATCTGAAACGAATATCGACTAAAAACAAAGTAAGCTCACTGTCACATCCTCTATAAGCTCCATACATAATTCATAGCGTTTTACCTTGGTTCATTAAATTCAGCATCTTTTGACTTCTATTTATCTTATCGCAGCAGTTTACCGGGCTCATTGCCTTAATCATGTATCGTCCTTTGTTTATTCTTGGTTGAACTTTAAAATATGGACGTTAAGATGTATGCAAGATGCATCCTGACGTAAGTAGTCGACAGTTTTACCTCTACCTATGACTTAATACTTATCCAATACGCTTAATTTGCGTCCAAGGCACTTAGCGGACTTCAAAAGGTTATAAAGCTCATTGAACGTATGAGTAAGTAATTTAAAATACCTAGTTCTGTTCTTTATGTGATATATTTCAAACTATGATTAGAGTCAGTTACGGTTTGTTTTACGTTATTTGTTTCATGTGCTGTGATGTCTACTAAGGGCTGTAACCTTATAATTTTTTTTTTTTTAATACAACTTACTCATAAAACAAGTGGATAGCCCATGCTGGTCTCGTCACCCACAGTAGAATTTATGTGCCCGTAATTTCGCCGGCGGCATCCATACCGTTCAAACAGAAACACAACATTTCTGCATTTGATTTCCAAAGTTTTAGGTATATTTATGTCTGATACAGGTAGTCAGATGCACAGCATTTGAGGGCCAGTTATATTTAAGGTATCAAAAATAAAAAAGGCATCTAAGATCCCAAACTCACAATCAGGCATGTCTTTCTTTATTTGTGGCTGATGATGCATACATTTTGATGATACATGTTATACTACATTATTTTTATTTATTAATGATACAGGCGTCCCTCAAATAACACTTCGCAACGAGTGCCTGTAGACTCTACCTACAAGCACTGGTGGCCCCAACCGATATATTCCCGATCGAAGTAAAAAACAAAAAAAAATAGATTTTCTACGCTTAGTTTATTTGGTTGTCGGTGGGTGTGGTGTCGGTGGTACAATGACCATGTTCTTTCAGGTAACTACTGAATATTATCCATAGTCATGATAATAATGACCCTAGATATCGTTTCTATAATTATTCTGACAACCATCTTTATCAGGGTAAAAAAAACGTTAATAGACAACGCACAGCCTAAACGCTGGTCGTAGAGACTTGAAATTTTTAGGGCAGGTTTGTCTTAGTGCTTAGGGTGTACTTTAGAAACAAATTTCCAAAATTGAAACCCTTAAGGGATACAGCGGGGGTTGGAGTTCGTATGAAAATATAGTTTTACGCAGACTAAGTCGCACGCGTTCCGCTCGTTGCCTATAATTATTTAACTATTTAATTGTTATACCTATTAAATATCATATAAGGGCCTTAAATACCTGTGCATGGTTGTTAGGCTGTATCAAAACTCATAACCACAGCTTTCTTATCGTGAACCGTTCTTATTGCTTTACCATGGTATGCAAAACAAACAAGATTTTATCAGAATAAAAGAAACATGCTTATCTGTAATTAGTCACGCTGAAGCTGAACGCAAATAAGTAGGCAAAGGCAATTAATCTCTAAAAGGCGCATATTTGTATGGAAGATTCGTAACATAAGAATCTATAAGATATTTTTACAAAAATATCTAATCTCATGCGTTGCGTGCGTCATGATCTTAGCTTGAGTTTCCTTTTGAGGAGTCATTAGTTCCACTGCACTCAAGGCAAGTTTTGTAACAAGATAACTAGGTCTCGTAGATAACATTATTTTGTAGTATGGGTTGGTTTTTTTGTGTAATCCTAAATCACACAAAAAAACCAAACCAAGTTTCTTGTCTATTCTTCTAAGTGTCTGTTCCTTGACCGCGAGGAACTGGCACCTAGATTCATTTAGTTATAAGACTGTTCTAGGTCTAAAGTTCTGATCAATTTGATTCCATAGAGTAAATGTCTTTTGAATTTGATTTTAAGTCACACAGCTCATAACGGATTATTTGACCACTTTTTATAGTTTAGTTTTTAGTACCTAGCTAAATAATAAATTACATCCATAAACTTAGTGATTTATTTTCTAATTAAATTAATAAGTAAAAAACTAATTTGAGACATTTACAGACAGTAACAAATTTTATGTTATACGATTAGGTTCGTGCGTGGCCTTGTCTTAACGAATCGAAAGTCATCTATGACGGCGGATAGATGTCGATATCGACCGAAGGTTCCGACCGACGACGTTGCGTTACTTGCGATCAATTTTTTGTTATCTACCTTGCGATATACCACTTCGACATCTATGACAAGCGTTTCCTACGTCCGGCCTACAAAATATTACAAAAAATTTAAAACAAACCTTTTTTTCCATAAATTCCGTTGAAAATCAAAACACAATAATGTAGTTTATAAAGAGTATTGTTTTTTCAAGTTCAAGCATTTTTTCAAAAAATAAACTATTAAAGTAAAAAGTACCAATAGGTACATTTTTGGGGTTAATTTTTTTTTTATTTATATTCATATTTTGAAATTAATACTGATAAATGACTTTATAATAATAAAGCTAAAAAAAAAAAGATAAATTCAACCTGACTGATTTACATACCCTGATGAGTCCAAAGTCATATGTTTTCTTTCTAACAAAACCATAACATATTATGTGGAAACGAAATTGTATGCGGGTCATAGAAAAACGGATACGTGTTACTTTCCGCAATCGTGTTGGTAGTTCCGGTCAGAAAGTTAGCATCCCTATCATTAAAGGCCTTTTACATCTATGTAAGATATAAGCACACCTAAGCATAATAATAATCAGGATTAGATATTTGATTTGTGTCTATCAAAATATCTGTACCTACCAAGTATGTGAGTGTATAAAATAAGTGAATTTTAAAACACTATTACTGTTTGATAGTTTCTATAGTGCTTACCTGCACCTAAGGAAATCAAAAAGATTTTATATATAATCCAAAAAAATATTTCCACGAGTGGAGCTTTCTTACTAAAACCCCTACTAAAACTATTACTGTGTTATTCTTTAGCAGATAGTATGTGTGATAAGCGCAGGTTATTATACTGAGTTGTCCTAACAAACAAAAGTTTCATCAGCAATAGAACTAATGAGCAGTTCTCACTTGTATCTATAAAATAAAGTTCTATTGAAAAATCAGAATCAACTGCTAACTGTTGCTGGTGACCTCGACTTAAGTCCATTTTCCAGTGATAACTTAAATCCATCTCCCAAATATGCAGTTACTTGCTATTGTTAGAAACTGTACCGAAAATGATTCCGGTATTAAAATATTTCCTATAAAAAGCTACATTATTCGGGAGTAACATATACATATTCAATGTACGCGTGCGAGAGGCGGATCGCTAGTAAAAAATAAAAAATAAAAAAACAGTGACCGTTCCGTATTTTTATTTAATTGGTCATTGGTTAAATTATATCTGAAATTGCTATGTAACTTGAATTGAACTAGACGTATCTGAATCACCAGTACGATACGTTTTTCTCAATATTTTATTTGATTACAAACTTATGTAAGTGATATTTTACTTATTTTCAAGGCTTTCAAGAGTATTCTGCTATAAAACAGGTTGTGTTGACTTGTATCATTGTCAAGGTAACGTGTGAAATGTTAAATTAAACAACAGTTGCCGGTGGCTAATAAAACAACGCCAGTTAGCTGAGTTTACTATAGCTGTATTTTAACGAAACATCCTATTGCATATACTATGTACACACTAAAACTGATTAGTTTCCTCACGATGCTACCTCTCATTTGTATAAACTATAGTAAAATGTTTACGATTCATTTAGAAACAATATATTAAACGATTGATATTAACACACCTACCTAAGTAATGCTATATAATATTTCGTTTTCATTGTGGTGTGTGCAATATGTTTTAGACTGACAATAATCCACTTTAAATTAGTTGCTAATTTAAATACGTCCTCTAACTAAACGGTGATTAACTTCCTGACTACTACAATATACTACAATGGATATAACTATTTTAGTCACTACGGTCTGTGGTATAAGTGAAATAAAGGATGCCTGAGAGAGATCGCTTTCAGTAATAAGACCGCCCATTATTTTGGCAAATTGTGTCCTGTATCATGTTTTTGTGTGGTAAACAAGTTTCTTTCTATTATAAGTAATCTATTATTATAGAGGAATCTAGCTATTAGCAAGTATTTTGTTAAGCTTAGGAATCAAAATCATTCCGTTGTCCAAGGGAAATAGTTTTTTACTTGGCTTGGGAGAAAATTTTATTTAAATACAAGGTGTATGCAATTAATACAACTTGTTCAAATTGAAAAAAACACAGACCCTTAAAAAACGTTATTCTTTTTCGGGTCCTGTGGCATGCAGCTGTAATTTTGACAGACAATTTTTAAATTGCGTCTGCGCTCGGCTGCAATTCTTTGCCACTTCGTCTTCTGCGAGCTGTACCTATAGTTTAAATATTTGTGGGCTTTGGTACAAATTTCTAGATAGCTACATAAAGGTAGTATCAAATAATAATTATTTACAAGATTTAGTGGCAGTAGTGCCAGCAGTAGTTATTCCGCTATACTATTTCCGAATAAAAACATCGTGATGAGATCTTTAGCTTCTACCTTATAAGGTTCATTATAAGCAGTTTTTTTTAGATTTGCCGACTGCATTTTTTTATGTACATGGATTACAGAGTGTTTGTTTTTTAAAATCAAGTATATTCACATTGGATAAGGAGTTTGTTTTAGCAAATATTAACTTTTAGTGTTAGAGTCTAATGATCAGTATGTTATTTGTAAACTGATTATTGTATGTGAATGTTTTCAAGCCTTGTTTAATAATAATAATAATAATGCTGGACAATCCACACAGCATCATCTAGCCCCAAGCTAAGCAGAGCTTGTGTTATGGGTACTAGAAGACTGATATACTTAATACAATACCTACATTACATGCATACATATTTTTTATTATACATAGAAAACACCCAGAACACCCGGAACAAATATTTGCAGATCGTACAAACATTTATCCCGAGGCGGGAATCGAACCCGCAACCTCCGCGTCGCAGGCGGACATTCGCCCGCCGCGCCACATCGGTCGTCAACGTCGTGTTTTAACGGTACCAATAAAAAAGTAACAATATTTTACAGTAATTTTTAAATGGTGACTATAAGTTAATTTACCAACTGATTTGATGATTGTTGAGCTTTTCATAATTTGTTAGTTTTTATAGTTTTACGGTCGCTAAAGTACTGTATTAGAAACATCCCAAGACTTATTTTCAGCAGGTCATTTAAATCCTCGATGGTGAAGTTGGTTATCGCATCCCCGTATCAAAGGAAAGATTGTGGGTTCAAATTTCACTCGAGGACAATAATTTTTGAGAAAATATAAAGTCTTTGTTGAGCTTTTGTTATGTAAGAGCTCTTAGTGCACCCGAATGTACCTATCCTACTTATAATTGTAAAATTAAGGCAATACTCGTAGTAGTATTTGTCAGTGGAGATGTGATCATCTTCCTAACCTATCCTAAGCTAAGTGTCGGAACAACAGATTTTCTTGTATGTCATTTGACGACCGATGTGGCGCAGCGGGTGAATGTCCGCCTTTGACGCAAGAGGTTGCGGGTTCGATTCCCGCCTTGGGATAAATGTTTGTACGATCTGAAAATATTTATTCCGGGTGTTCTGGGTATTTTCTATGTATAATAAAAAAATATCTATGTATGTAATGTATTGTATTAAGTATATCAGTCATCTAGTACCCATAACACAAGCTCTGCTTAGCTTGGGGCTAGATGATGTTGTGTGGATTGTCCAGCATTATTATTATTATTATTCGCTATCTCGGGTCTCACTCCTGTCTTATTCACGCTATGTTTCGTATGTTTTGATGCACTGCTCTGCAACCATCTAACTGAGGCATGCAGATGTTAAGCCTTTTGCCTATAATTTTGCCGGCACCCACAACTTTTAAACGGAACACAGCAAGCTGCTTGGCGGCAGAAATAGTTATGGTGGTAATACTTCCCCGAACAAGCCTTTATCTAAGAGTAATAATACTATTTTCTAAGCTAAATCGCTCGTACTCTTATGTAGATAGGTAGGTACGTACATATGTCCAAGTATTGCTTTTACTTATTAAAACATAAGAATACTTATCGTTTCATAATGAGTGATTAAGTAAATAGTCTCACGCGACGGGGCGGGGCTTAGATAATAATTACTAAGAAGATATAAAATATCTTAATTATCTAAACTATAATAGAGAATGTATGTTTGTTTTCATAATCTTACACACGTACACTCGATAGTTAATAGGTACATTAGATATATTTTAGTTTCGAATGATGTTTGAAGACAAATTATTGAAAAAAAAAAATAACGTCTCTGTTGTAATACGTGTGGGTTTTTACACCTTATTTTCATAACAACAACTTATACTAGCAAATTATTACCTATTTAGTCTGAAGTTTATATTTTTTACTCAGTGACGTCTAGTTTAAAATGTGGTAAGACCTAGGCCCGCTTGCACAACGATCACTACATGTATGTATTTAGCAAGCCCCTAAACGCATTTAGAAAGATAACTATGTTTAACATCTTGCACAAGGAAAATTAAGTCGCTTTTACGTTTACGCTAAACATTTTTATCTTAGTAAAAGTGGTTAGCTAAATAAAATTCAATCAGATTTAACAACATCTTTATCGATATTTACTTTTATGTATATTGTATTGATATAATAGCGGTTAAAGTTACTTTTGAAAAAAAAAACACCACTCAGTTATGCCCGATTCCAATATCTTACATGCGTCCGTTAGTATCTCTTAGAATCATGCTCGTCGGATAAACATGAGGTAAGAGTTTATTTGACAGACCCGTGAAACTACCAGCGTACTTGTATGGTATTGGAACTGGGTATTATTCTATGTAATAAGTATAAGTGATTTGCATAACTGACATGTATTTTTTAAGATTTTTATTTACTTGATAAGACACAAATCTCGTAACGAAATATCATCAAATTCAAATTTCGAACATGTCAATCTTCAAATGGTATTCGTCGAAACTGACATTTTAGGCAGGCCCAATTTCTACAATCAAGTTCAAGTTTCAATCTCATCTCAGTTCTAAAATAAAACGTGAGTTGGGCTCTCTGTATGCATGCTTGTTGCTTGTCACACGTGTACGCGCAAGCAACATCGTACCATAAACTAAAAAAATAAATAAAAGAAAAGCTGACTTCGATAAACCAACTTAGGTTGCTTTTGCAACGTCTCAATTCTATTCTTGAATGATACATTAGGCTCTAAGTACTTGCCTACATTCTGCTAATCTAATTCCGTATATTGAGGCTATCGCTATTGTTTACCAGTGCTCTATGACGCAAATCCTTTACTGCCGACCTAAATACGTTTAATTCTTTCTATGCTAAACATGTACTTGCCGACTATGAAACATTTTGTAGAAATATGTGGTATTTTGTATTGCTGTAAACATAATATAGGTAGTCAGACTGTGTAGCTCGCTATCAATGGTAGAGCAGGTTTAAAATAAATTTACTTACATACTTATGTACTCATATTTTTTTATTACATTTGTCACTGCGGCTATAAGCTCTATTGTTTTTTATTATAAAACTTGCTGATGATGATGAACAGGCATACGACCTGATATAAAGGGGTTACCATTACCTATAAAAAAGCATTGCCATATTCGTTAAGAACGTGTACTACTGCTCTGCGTCCATCAAACCTAGGCATACGGTGCTACATAGGGTGCTAAGCCTCATGTGCGCCTAATTTCACCGGAACACATCAAGCTGCTTGGCAATAGAAATAGGCCTAGTGGTAGTACTTCCCCGGATGAGCCCTTCACTTAAAGCTCTACTAACCATTTTTAAACCTATTTTGATCGCCACTTGTAAAGGTGTCGCCCTTAGACGATAATTAATGTAGGTACCTTGAATATAATAAGTACTATGACATTATTACAGCTCAAAATGTGAGACTGTTTAACTAAGATGTTTATTTTTCTAGTAATAAAACCCAGCAAGTAGTTGCAGTGATCATAATAATTACAAACACCCAAGCAAGCCTCTTATGCACCTTTTACATCACATTCATAATAACGGAAGTAGGTTCTACTTCCTCCTTGGCACTTAACCCATGCTGTTAATACGTACATATCTAATACAATATGGTAGTCATGATTATAAAGGTTGTATATATACATTGTTGACTTTGTACCATACTATACTGCTATATATATTACACACTAACAAACGTGCGCGACTTCGTCCACGTGAAGTTATTCTTATACAAACTTCAACCTCTGTTGTACACTTACTCCTCGTAATTTAGAGGTTGAATTTCGGAATTTCGTTTCTTAGTACATCGCTACGTACCAATTAAATATAGCCTAAAAGTTTCAACTCTCTACGACCTGTGGTTTAGGCTTTGTTAGTGCGTTGTCTATGTCAGTCAGTCAGTCAGGACAGATATCCTTATAATTAGTAGGTATAGATTACTATTATTAATGTTTTATATGAAAAATGGATGAAGTTTTTTGCCCAACAGTGGAATTTGGGGAGCTATTAATGGGTATATAATAATATTGAAGAAATAATATGATAAATTATTATAGGCTAAATATTTTTTTATTATTTTTGTATTATCCATTACAAACAAACAAGCAAAAGATAATTTCTCATAATAGGTATTCGTATCAGTTATCTAATATAGATTAATAAATATTTTCACATATATCAAAATAAAGTTTGTGTACATTAAAAATAACTTACTTACTCGTAAACTTACCTACAACAATAAATTCAAATGAAAAAGTTATAGACCTGTTAAAAGTTACAGCTACAATTCAAATAAGCAGTTAAAAAAGCTGATTTACTAAAGACAGATAATCATCTAAAGTAGTTAATTTAACTAGAAATATTTTTATTAAGCGTGGGCAACTTTATACGTGTGGCACCGGACTGTCTCGAGGTCATTGAAGTACGGCTTGAATCAATTTGAACCTACGTCACAGAATACACAACAATACCAGCGTACCTCATCATCATTATCATTCCGAAGAAGTTCAATACTAGACATAGGGAAGGTCCTCGGCCAGACATCAATACGTTTTTTTTTCATGCTACTGCTAGTAGTACAGTCAGCTGCACTAGAATGTATACAATTCGTAACTTTCAAAACGGTATCAAAACCTTATAGTAAACTCTTTAACAGTAAAAGCTCATAAACTGTGAAATTAGCTTATATGTTCACATTTTTTTTTTAATTTTTGCCCTGTTAATATTAATTTTAACGCTGTAATACCATTCTGTAAGCTACGAATTGTATACATTCTAGTGCAGCTGACTGTACCTACAACAAAGCATTGTCTCGAAGGTCACGCACGTTAGGTACGTGCCCGATGAGCACTATCCTGCGTTCACCAACCGGAGGTATACTGGTGTTAAGCCTCATGTGCCTGTAATTGACTGGCACCCCCACCTTTCAAACCGGAACACAACAAGTTGCTTATAGCGGCAGAAATAGATACGGTGGTAGTAATTTCCTGGGTGAGCCCTTTCATAAAAAGCTCTACTACTACTACCAGAAAGAACGATTTAGATACTTTTCCATACACTGACTCTCAAATCGTCTGTCCATAGGGTGGAAAGAGATTCTTACGCTTTGTCCTCTGGTTTGTAGTAGCCATTCGAGAATAACCTATATTCCCCAGCAGCTGTCGATTTTAGAGCTATATAGTATGCCCATACTACTTAAATTCTGCAAGTTAGTCAGTGACCTGGCTCCTCTAAAGATTTCTTCATTTCGTAGCTAGCAACAATATATCACCTAGCGTACCAACCTACTTAATAATATGAATACCAAAACATACAATGTGTGTTCAGTCTAAAATAAAACCTGTTCTGGTAACAAGTAAACCAAAATGCATGACAACAAGCATAGGGATGTCGAATTGAATTTCTAACAATGACGAACCTCCGTCAATAGTGAATAGATCCGGCCCGTTTCTCTACTTTAAATAAAGTTCATCAGGCGCCGTTTCGCCGATTTGTCACCACATAATTATATCCTAATGTGTAAGCCGGACGCACTTATTTGGGAAATTTGTTCTTGGGCACGTCATCTCACACTCATCACTTATTGCCTCAATATGGTTTCCAACTATGCAAAGCTTTCAGTCAGTAGTCAAGTGTAAACAAGCTAATCTGCCATTATTTTATTTATAAATAAATGAGGTCCTAACAGGTGCTACAGTGCTTAGTAACGTCAGGCGGCCTAAGCTTTCATACCAAATAAATCTTATCTATTCAAACGAATTCTTTTGTTTTAGCCACCTTTATTCAATCAAAGTCACATTTGATTAAATTCACCAATTGAAAATAGGAAACTCATTTCATAGCTCTTCACCATTTCTAAAACTGGTGTTTCCAAAAAGAGGTTTTAGAAACTTAAACGTTTACGCTACAATACATCTTTGCTGTTTTTAGGTATGCTTGAATAAAAGTCTATTTTGATATTATCATTTTTAACATAAAACTGTACTTTTGTAAAGCAGTAGAATAATTTAGCAGTTAAGATAATTTATAAGATAGACACCAAGTACTAGTGAGTAAAAAATATTTTGTACATGAAAATGTATGAATAATCAGAAGAACCGGTCAAGTGTGGATGGAGTTGATCACAAAAAAATGGGTACCAGATCAATTTGATAGCAGATTTAGATATGAATTTCGAATACATTATACTAATACTAATTTGACGGACGATCAGATGGACAGGTAGGCTTATCGAAGGTTTTATTAGTATTCTCTGCTGGTACCGATGCTACTGGTGATTATAGTGAACTCATTGGAACCTTTACTGAATTTCGACGACCAAAACTCATCGATGGGCGATGCTACTGCTATTAATGCTATGCATACTATCTCGGTTTCATCATGAAAAAGAGTGATGAGTAGTAGGTAGGTATTGCGTGTAAACGCAAACACTCCCGGATAGAAATTTACGAATAGATTTTTAAGAGAAGGGTTCTAATGAAACACTACTGAATGTACTAATTCAAAATAAGTCATATAAACTTTAAATAAATAAACGTTACTTGTAATTATTGATTTACGAAATTTCAATTAAAATTTTGGATCATTCTTGGCTCATAATTTTCAAGTTATTTCTAATTTAGATAACGATGAGACAATTTCATGTCATGATTATCTATCGACGGACGTACATCATCAAATATTGAATTAATCACTTCACAACGTTTGTATGGATTTGTTTTTTGGAATCTTTGGAAAGTATCACACCTTATTCATAACTATTCTATTAAATCCAACGACCACCCAATCCAAACCAGACCGACTTGATATAATTTGACTTGAGTAAAATCTATAGGGCGTGTTTATACGACGCGAAAGATTTCGCGTCGAAGAAGTCGCACCTTCATAACTTGCGTACTATTTTATATCCAACAAGTAGAACGCAATAGCATGCAAGGCCGTTTAACGGGATGCATATAGGTACTCCGATAAGCCAATGGAACCTCATTTGAGTGAACTAATCTTTCAACAACACAGCAAGTGAAATGTATAATGAACTGTATTATTTATGAATGGCGTAATATCCAGATAACACTTTTAGCTAGTTACATAACTTTTATCACCAATAAACGTTTTGGGTGCACGTGTTACGTAGGTATTACATCAATTCGTTATTAGTTAAACATAGAATCAATACCCTCTGGAATTATTGAAATTTTGGGAGAAAATCAGTTTTGTTACGAAATGTTGCGTAACTGTCGAACATAAGAATAATCGGGCGATAAGAAATTATAATTTCACTCAACGTGGCAGACACAGCTTATTTGAGGTAAATAATACATTTCCAAGTATTATACAACATTTCCAATGTCCATTTTAATGTTTTATGACATCAGACAAATACGTGATTTTTCTCGCGTTAATCTTTTTTCATTAAAACTTTACACTATGGTGCACCAACTTTATGGATTTAATGTCAGAAATACACCAAGACCTTAGTAAGACCCTGGTAATATCAAGTCTCTACGGCAACCGGTGGTTTAGGCTGTACCTTGTCTAAATTTCAGTTGATGAGTCACCACAAATATTCATATAACTTTTATAGAAGTAACAAATCAAGCAGCCAAACCTTATGCTCAGGGGTTACTTACCGTATAGCTTTAATTAAGCAGTAATGGTAAACCATATACTACTTGTACGGTGACGTACACTTTTATGTAGGTGACTGAGTCGGCATTTTACTCAGCCTCGATAGTTTAACCTGGTGAGACCCGCTTGTGGGAGGCCAGGCCAACCGATTCGTAATACAAACACAGTAACAATCACAGTTTAAACCACAGGACACTGAATGTAAGGTTCGAAGGACCAAAATGTACAGTCCAGTTAGACTGTACACTACTATACTATGGGAGGTCCACCTTATCTATTTCTGCTGCCAAGCAGCTTGCTGTGCTCTGGTTTGAAAGGTGTGGGTGCCAGTGAAAGTACAGGTACATGAGGTTTAAAGATACTTCGTATCGTAAGATACGTTTCTAACGAATGTGACCTGCAAAGCAATGCTTTGTTAAAGGTGATGGTAACCACTTCACAATAAGTGGGCCATATGCTTGTTCCATCAGCAAGTCCAAAAAAAAGATTTAGTGGTCCAGACTGTATGGGCTCTAGGTTCTCGGCTATAGTGAAAGATGAGAGATCACGGAGGATTGATGGCAACCGTATTTTTTTTTGCTGTATTAATTTACTTTTGAGTTTGGTTAGTAGCATGGTTATTATAATGGTAGGTACATCCGTAAGTATTTCTTATTCATAAAAATACAGCAGCTCTAAAACCTTGAAACATCAGAGTTCACAACAGGTTCACACAATATAAAAACTAGAATTTAGAAAATTATTCCCACACATTACATATTTGGAGGATACCTGAATATTTCAAAAAGTGTATTGATCCTAGTATACCGAACAAAACAATATAAAAACCAGGCAAAAAATCTGTATTAATATTAATGGGGACAGATACGAAGATAAATTTTAAGCTCGGTTTGGAAACGATATTTTTGAATAATCTGAAATGTGACGTAGGTTTTAGCCTCGACAAGATGCGCCCTATTTCGTAACAGCATTGGTACCTCGAGCCGAGTTGAGCTAAAAGAATCGCAGTTGCTGGTCGCAAACACTCAGTTTTCTTTAAAGAACGTCGAGTAAACCCTTATATATAGGTAAGATATCCTTCTCCGTAGTTAGAAGTAGAGTAGTTATAAGCAGAGAATTAAAAAAAAAGTATTATTGCTCATGTTTGGTATCCTACTTAATAATATAATTTTTTACGAAATATTCAACGCGAACGAAGCCGCGGGTAAAAGCTAGTGAGTAAAAAAAACTACAGGTATGTTATGTCAGATACATCAAACATATTTAAGTGACATATTTTCCAAATGACAGTTAGGTTTTATTTCCGAATGACCTGGATCTTTCATTTTATTTCAATCTCTTATTTCACAAAAGATTGCAGACTCCCTTATCAATCATTGGTCTTTTCATCTACAAAAGATGGGTTATATAATAGAGTTATGTTAAGTTTTATGAACACTATCGGCAACTATCGATAAGCAAGCTTAAACGCCTACTTTGCGATAAGTTCTTCTTAAACACCCAATCGTAATTCGTACCTCAGAGTACTGGTAGGTACCTACTTATACTTATTTTAGCTTTTGTTATGTTTCTAAATTAGTTTGAGCTAGTTTTTTTTTTCGCTCTGGCATCTGTCGTTACCTTATCTTTATTTTTCATTATTCTATGTGGAAACTTTTAATTGGCCAATTGTACATAGCTGTAAGTTTTCCGAAAACCAATAAAATAAATAGAAAAAAAAATTCTGACGCAAAAGTGGTCCTGTAGATCGTCCAGGAGTAGAAGATTAGGCCAGGTTTTATCGTGAACAACGACATCGTCTGCTACTGTTTACTCAGATCTCTTATTTTAGTTTAGGTTAGAAAGACAAACAGTGCTATTACTAAATATCTTTTCTAAACGATCATACTTATATTATCCTCCTTTAGAAACCCTGTTTTAATCATACTCCGTCTAGTTTGTTGCATTGATAATCACGTTCTTACGGAAAGATAGGTATAATTCAACCTACCTACTAAAAGATTAGGCAGATAAATATTGGAACGTTGTATGTAAAACGATAAAAACGTAGTATTTCGAGTTTCCGACGTTACAGAAGTTTTATTATTTTAGTCACCTATTTCTCATATCGCTTCTAATTTTAGTTCTTTACCTACCTATATGACGAGGCCATAGGTCAAACAGGGCTATACATTATGTTAATCAAGTGATCCCATTTATTTTAATTACTTTTACTTAAAATTAGCAAATTAGTTTTTGTGTTTTTCTTACTGGATCTATTATTCACCCCTAGGAGTTTTCCAAGGAAAAATACAATATACAAGGAAAGTGCGCATGCGAACTACTTTGTTATTCAAGGTGGAACCTTTGTCAAATATTATGCTAATGGGGCTCAGGGTTTGTAGATAGAGCGTCTGTTATCTCAAAAACTAATATTAACTGTAATATAATTTATGGAAGGAGGATCTAATATACATCGCAGAATTTTTATCAAGGAGTCAGGAACGATAGAAAATTCAGTAAGTAGTAGTAGTAGAGGTCTTGGTGAAGGGCTCGTCCGTGTAAGTACTATAGCTGATTCTGCCGCTGGGTGCAGGTGAAAATACAGGCACATTAAATTTATCACCTGTATCACCTGTAGGTATGCCTCTGGTTGATGAACACAATCACTGCATGATACGGCACGTTCGTTTTTCCGTCAGCAGGTTGTATAAAAAAATATTATAATAATACCTACCGTAAAACGGGGTCAATGGGTACGAAACTGAACTTTCAATAACCATTTCTCCGTTTTTTTTCATGAAACTTGTGTGGTTTATAATGTAAAAACTTGAGTTAAAACAAGTACTTTAAGATAACATACAGAAGGAACCTAAAATATCAATAAGCCCCTCATAATTGCTTAAAATGTAGGCTATCCCTATTCAGACGGTTTTAGGGGTGACTAGGGACCACATACTAAGCAATAGGGAAAAAGTGTCAGGGTTGTCACTCACCCAATCATAGGTACCAAGGTAAGTAGGTAGGTAGATAAACAAGTAAAAATTAAAATTTAATAGGTTTTATTAAAATAAACTAAGGTACGTCTTTATTGTTTTATATTATACTTATATACCTATTTATACAAATATCTATTCTATCTTTATCTTTATTGTTTTATATTATACTTATTTTATATTAGTATTCTTATTTTACTATTTCATTACAATCCGTTCAGCCGTTTAGTAGTTTTAAGATAACAAACAAATAATCAAAACAGACTTACTTGTATGGATAATTGGGGTTTTGAAAAAAAAATGATTGTTTTTAATGTATTTTAAAACATTATTATTAATAATATTGATATTTAATGCAAAAAACTTAAAAAAATATATTTTTCAATTAATAATGAACATAAAAATTTAGAAAATTTAGAAAAAAATCACGTGACTGTCGGCGTGTTTTCGGTACTGGATTAAAAAAATATTTTTATTTTGAAATAACTTTTGAATTACTGCGAAAAAAAATAAAAAAAATAGTTTTGTTATAAAACTTAAATATTATGATCTTTCTATTTACCGCAAAAAAAAAAAATATTCAAAACCCCAATTA
This sequence comes from Electrophaes corylata, assembly GCA_947095575.1. Lineage (NCBI taxonomy): Eukaryota > Metazoa > Arthropoda > Insecta > Lepidoptera > Geometridae > Electrophaes > Electrophaes corylata. The sequence continues at coordinate 6,131,783 of OX352702.1, forward strand.
TAATAAAGACCATAATTATTGACGACGACCGATGTGGCGCAGCGAGCGAATGTCCGCCTCGCTGCGCCTCGCGGTTTCACCCGCAAATATAAACAAATCAAACTTTATATGGTTGTGACAACCCTGTCCCTATTGACCCTTTACTGTCTAGAACCACTCAATGCTCGTCACTAGTAACCAATAATGGCGTCTTTATTGATCCCGCGACCATCCCTAGGCACCCCAGCAGCAATCCCTAGTCACCCCTTTTTTTTATAAAACTACCGGCTTTGATTTATTTCCGTATATTGTAAAAACTAGCACTTAAATTGTACTTACACTATGCAGTATGCTCTCCAAAAACACTAATTTACTCGATTTCAACTTCCGACGATCGAAAAAGTCTGTATAAACTTAGTAGGACCAAAGTTTTGAAGCACTAAAAAACACCGGTATCAGAGCAGCAACTTCAATGGTATTTTTTTAAATTTTTGGCTATCTAAAAGTCAAACTAAAGTTACCAGCTCACCAATCCAATATTCTACTACAACTTTCTACCAAAAAATTAAGAATTCTCTGTGGTTAGGTAGCATAATTTTTAATGAGTATTTCAGTTTCGGTTTTTTCCCGATTCACCCCGTGATTCCTATTGACCCCGTTTTACGGTACTTAGGTATAATCTGAAATCCCGCAGCAATAAACAGTTACCTATTTCTGCCGCCAAACAGTGATGTTCGCTTTGCTGTATTTCGATTTATCACGGTTCATGAGATACAGCCTGGTGACAGACAGACAGACAGACAGACAGCGGAGTCTTAGAAATGCGGGGTCCTGTTTTATCCTTTGGGTACGGAATCCTAAAAATAAAATCTGCTCGAAAACATAAATAAGCAAAATAGCAGGTCGTCAACAGGATACTAGCGATGATGATTGCCACTTCCCCCTTCCGTGGTGTACCCTGAATTTTAATTTAGTTATACTCGCGTTCAACTGTTTGACAGTCATTTGTTGCAACGTCCTAAAAATACATAATATAACTTCTCAGGTTAAACTACTTCTCCGGTCTTTTTGGTAGTCCAACGATGGAATAGGAATGGTGGAACCAATTCGCAAAGATTATAAATTTTGGATCCTTCATATATTTTGGATTGTTTTGCTTTGTTTTTTTTTCTGATTTATTGAATTATTTTCCTTATTGACATTGTATATAATTAGTTAGTTGATCTCCTTTATTTCGATGACTACTCTATTGTATTAGGTCTAAACCTGTAATAATAGGTGTAATGTTTGCAAATTAATTAATAAATAAATAACTTTTTGGGAAATATAAAATATTTAGTTCTGCACGTTCTGCGAATAGTATTCTGTAAAAGATCGATAGGCTAATATTATGGAAATAGTAAGTTTTTCTATTAAAAAAGGTATGTACATTTAAGAGAACGCTGGACAGTGCCCAGTCACAGTGGAAGGAAACCATCGTGCGGAAACCCGCTTAGTTAGCTCTGCACGTATTGACCATATTTTTCCTGTGGATTAGACTGAAGCTGTTGGCTTGGTGCTTGTCAAGCTTATTGGGGTAAATAAAGGCATGATTAAAAAAAATACAGTGGAATACTACAGTAGATGCAAAAGCCGGTTTTTTTACTAGTAGAAGTTTAATTTATTAAAAAACCTAAAAATCATCTAAAACTTTACGAACGCTTTTTAGAAGAAATGTGAAGACTTGAAACTTTTGAAGGTATGTTTAAGAACACAGTGGGGGTTGAAGTATGTATGAAAATCGCTTCACTCGAACAAAACGTCCCGCAAGTTATTATATAATGACGTCATAGTGATAAGTCAGTAGCATTGACTTCTGCTATATCATCACGCGGTACTTTGAGTACTTGTGGTTAATAACCATTACCATACCAGCGTACACAATAAGTTAAACAAAACTATTTGCTCTCGAACGCGTCTACTCTTTGCATCATAATAGTCCGAACTTGTTTTGATCGGTTGATGATTCATTAGGAATTTAGTAGTTTATACCACAAGTATGTTACGGGGAACATACCTACGAGTAGGTATGTTCCCCACATGTCAGGCATTTACGCCATTTTTTTTACTTGTAAATCCCGAATAAAAATATCAAAGTTTACAATTATTTGATATTGACAGTTACTTTTTACATGCTGTTTTTATACTTGGTTGGTAGATACTAGTATTGTTGGTATTTAGTTAGCAGTAGAGCTTTCTACTGAAGGACTCGTCCTGGAAAGTGCTAGCATCATGCATAATTCTGCCGCCCAGCCGTACCGGTAAAATTATAAGCACATGAGGCTTAACACCTGTATGCCAGAGGCAGTGCAAGGCAATGCTTTCTCGTAGGTGATGATCTACTTGTTCAATCAGGACTCACGCACGAAGGGTTCCGTGCCATTATCTATAATAAAAACGGCAAACAATCACGTTTTATGGGAACCCCTTAAATATTTATTTTATTCTGTTTTTAGTATCTGTTGTTATAGCGGCAACAGAAATACATCACCGATGAAATTTAAACTATCACTTTTATACCAGACAACCTATTTCTGTTTGTTTTTATATTACTAAACCTTTTCTACTGTCGTGGAGTAAAAGCGTGTCCTCATGACACATAGGCTTTCTCCAATTCTTTCCACTGTTGTCTTTCTCATTCAACTCTAATCCATAACGGGCCTGCAACTTGTTTGAAGTCGTCGGACCGTCGCTTTCGTTGCCTCCCTTGGTTCCTTTTTGTGCATACACGAGGGGTTTACTAGTAAAGTGGCTAGTCCATAGTGTTTAATGATTTTTCTGAGCTCTTTTCTGCTGTACTAGATAACCTACAAGAAGTCAACTACCTTTGTCAATATGTACCACCTTGGCCCTGTTGCGCGTTTATCCTCACAAGTGTTTCCGCTTAGCCCATTCTGGTAGCTATGTTATTTTGTATTCGCGAGCATAGATTTCCGCTTGCCGATATTATTAACATCTGACCCCGAAATGTACTACCTCTCGGTATTAAAATCTGAGTACGCATGCTCCTAGGAAACGGTGATCATAACACAACGATCCTAATATAGCGGTGAGAATTGTAGTGAGGTCATATAGCGAGAGACGCGTGTTTATTTTAGAATGGTTGTTAAAAAAAACTTGTCCTAGTCTTGACTGACTGACTTATAGAAAACGCACAGCCTAAACCACTGGTCGTAGAAACTGACATTTTCCTTTATGCGGACAAAGTCGTGTGCATATCACTTGTCCCTATAAAATACGTAGAGCTCAACTTATATTTTCTAAAAAGCAATTACCTATAGCACCATCCGATTATTCGAAGCGGCTATACAAAGTAGGTAGTTATAGCCTTCTTTAGAACTGCAGGGTATTTGCAAGACGATGGACGTGTAACTAATTCATATGTATTTTAGTAGGGAAGTATCACAAATGTACAAATGGTATGTCAATGTGTATGGTACAAATTGAAACCTACTAAGCGAATGTTAGTCATGTTCTTCTTTATATCTTGGACAAAAGTTTAATATACTCCGCTATTGTGGAGAACACAATCGGAATGGAAGTGATGAAGTGCTTTTACACTGAGTCAATAGCACTAATACCTAAATAACTATACCTATTATTAGAAAATGTATGAACGTATTAGTTATTAGGATGAGTTGAACTCTTGAATTGCTCTACTCATTAATGACTTAACTATTTGGTATTGTGTATTTCTTACATTTTGCAGATACTTATAATATAACTATACTAGCTGACCCGCTCGCGACTTCGCCCGCATGAATACAGTAGGTTTTCATACTTTCAAACTTCATCCCTCTTTTTGCACCCATTTTAGTGATGACAGCTCAATAAAACCCATGCTAAGTTTTAAGTTAGAATACAAGCTAACTAATTCTGCGAATCGCATTAACGTTAATTCAGTAATTTTTACGTAATGCGTGTATAAACAAAAGTACAGACATTTTTAAATTCTAAGGCTCGATTTCATTCCATCTCTTTGCCTTTTTTAAGTAGGTACCATTAGCAAGATTTAAAGTACACACTTTTCGACCCCTAAAGTATTATAATAGGATATAGAAGACGAACTTGTAGGTTGTATGAAATTTGTGTCGCCTGTGGGCAAGGCAACATTTCATCACGATATTTTCCTGCGCTCGGCTTATTGTGAAATTATCCGTTTGCTTGTTTTGTTACATCGCTCCTACTCTCAAAAACGTAAGATATACATTAGGTGCCTCACACACCTAACCTTAACTTACTTAATAACTTAACTTACTTAACTTACTTAATACAAAAATGGCTTTATCTCTAACTTAGAGATAAAGCCATTTTTGTATTAAGTAAAACAGTCAACAATATATAAACATTCTTAGAGACTCTAAGAATGTTTATATATTGTTGACTGTTTTAACATGGACGGACAGAAACGCTACTATCTTAGCGTTGCTACGAATCAGAAAAGTTTAGTTTTAGTTTAGTATACGGGAGACAAACATAATTAAACAATCATAAACTAATTAGGTAGTCTATATGTTTGCATTCATTCAGAAACCAAAGAAAGCGATGAGTCATATTATTAAAGCCTCTGCACGGATCTCGAGTGTAGTTGCGATATACCTGCAATAATCCTAAAGATGTTTAAAAGAACAGTCGATACTAAATTACACTTTGATGAACTTACTTGAATACTTGACTTGTTTTTTTCCAATTTATTTGCATCAATTGCACGGTGGCCGGTGAATCATCAATTAAGGCGGTTAGTTTTGTTAGATAATTATCTTAACGCGCGTTTTCCGAATTATTGCTATTATTGCAATAAAGTTCAAAATAATAATCCGCTCTGCACTTACGACCGTGACGATGTCCGAATGTGAGAAAAATAATAGTTTCTTACTGTTAGATTTTTTTTTCTAAGGATTTTTTCACATGCCGTTGATGTTGGTATAAGATTGCAAGTTGTAATGTTTCGAACATTTATTTACAAGGTAAACTACAGCAAATATATTACTATACTAATGCAAGTATGTAGGTACTAAATACATATGAAACAATAGAGCTATCTGCAGACCGTTACAAACAAACTAGAGACTATATTCTCTAGTTGCACTGATCCAAATCAGTACCGATCGGAAGTGTCCCCGAAACCCTGACTGCATTGGTTTATGATTGTATTTTTTGTATTCCTCGTGGAGAATAATAAATAATAATTAATCGTATTTGTGGACATGTTTTACACAATATCATCTAGCTCGAACTGAGAGAATTATGTACGTTTTTTTGTAAATACATACATAGCATACAATATAACACCCAGACAGAGAACAAACATTTACGTTTATCACACAAATGTTTGTCAACATTTATGTTTATCACACAAATGTTTATCCTTCGTGAGGATCGTACCCACGACCTACAGCACAGAAGGCAGAGCTACTACTAACTAAGCTGTAAGGCCAGTTTGGCTGGAGCCTCTGAATTTGATTGACATGTTCTGAGGCCTTAAATTTAAAGCACATATTGCAGTCGGCTGAACCAACAGCAACACCTGTGCGATAAACGACAAACATGCGTAAACGAACACGCTCCTGCGTCATCCAGCCAATTTCGACACAATATTAAATAACACTCACTATGAAATATTACTAGCGTTTACCTCCAGGTTTCTTCTTTTTTTATGCTACTGCTGGTGGAACAAGCATATGGCCCACCCGATGTTAAGTAGTCACCATCACCTATAAATCATTGGCTTGTAGGTTACGCACGCACGTTAGGTACGTGGTCTACGGTCCCTGCGTCCACCAACCTGAGGTGTACTGGTGTTAAGCCTCATGTGCCTGAAATTTCTTTATCTTGGACCTCGAAATTACATGCACATGTAGAAGTACAGCTCACATTAACATTATTGAACAAAGGAGAAAAGCAAGAAAATTGTCTGGCAAAATTTATTATCCTCTGTGTCATTTTGTTGGTAGGCACTCTTCTACAAGTCGTTTTTTACAACCGAACTGAGCAAAACTTGGTATAAAGGTTTAGGGCTATATATTTTTTTGCTCGTCGGAGATTTTTTATTAGAAGGGTACTTCCTCCAAAAAGGGGCAAAAAAAGGGCTATTGAATATATTATCCACCTTATGAGATACGATTTCGATGGTTCTTATTTTTTATTTGAATTCATAAAATTCATTCATTTTAAGTTGGTTTCATAAAAATTTGGTGATGAGGATATTCGGCGTAATGAGCAGAATAGCTCTTAAAAATGCAATAGATTACTTACTTTCTATAAAAAAACTTTCTACGTTTGTTCTAGGTCTACTGTTCGCAGAAACTTATACCAAATATAAGTATCTTTGTCCTGATTGACTGACTGACTGACATTATAGACAACGCACAGCCTACACCTATAATCGTAGAGGCTTGAAATTTTCAGGGTACATTTGTTTTAATGCGTTATTAAGAAGGTTACTAAGAAATCACTTAGTGTGCAAAGGATTTATTTACGTTTGACCTCCAAGAGGTTAAAAGGCTTGTATAAAAAACTTACAAACTTGAAACTTTATCAGCTACTGCAGCACCTGCAACCACATTCAAACGTACTTCAAACGTACTTAAAACTACAGTACCTAACTACACGGACTTTGTCGCGGGTTACAGCTATTACTAGTATAATACTATAATTTTACTAGTAGTAGAGCTTTTTGTGAAAGGGCTAGCCCGGGGAAATACTACCACCGTACCTATTTCTGCCGCCAAGGAGTGATGCTCGCATTGCTGCTACAGGGCAATGCTTATAGGTGATGGTTACCACTTAACATCAGATGGGCCATACGCTTGTTCCACCAGCATTATCTAAAAATACCCTGCAACATTGTTAGTGCTGAAAAGTAAGATGCCATTCAAATCCATTCATTAAGTTCTAAACTATTTATTATATGTGATGTTAAAATGCTATTATTAAAAACGATGTAGGTTAGCCACAACATTAGTTGTTTGTTTTTTAGGGTAGGGACGAGTAACAAGTAACTTAGACAATTTAGTTTCGATTTTTTTATTAAGTAGGTACACTTTTGTATTATTTCTGCAGTGTAAACTGCATATAGGGCATACAATATATGAAATATTAAGTAATAAATTCTTATTTTGAACAAAGGCTTATTATACCTATGACGTTATTTTGCCCATTGATGAATGTGATTAGTCGACATTCACAGTATATTTATATTGAGCGATGATATTTATGCTGGTTTCACATTCGAAAGTGCTAATTTATCTTTGTCTTTTGTGCACGATTTTGGACCACCTTGAATATGAATTTACGACGCTTACGCGCCGCAACTGAACACGTGCACTTATCGAAAATTATGAAATGAAAAAATAAACACAGGCCTTCGTTTACTATGGGGACACTGTAGATAGGATTTTGGATAGAGTAGGCTTACTTAACGACTAAGAAACGAGTACTTACTAAGAATTGTTGAAATTCAACCACAACCGTTTCAGTACAGGGTTGAAGTTTGTATGAAAATAACTTCACGCGGACGAAGTCGCGCGCGTTTCGTTACTGATGTACTGACTGAAATATAGAATAATAGAATAGACTGAAAAATAGATCCTACTATCAGAATATGCATTAGGCCGTTTTATAGTTTATTCAATTTAGCAATATCTAGATATAGATTCTATTACTATCTAGGGAAACCGTAAGTGCTTCGTTTAATACAAAAAAGTGCACCTGACACTAACCCATAATAACTTTTTACGTAAGCATATACCTTATACCTTTCTATGGAAATTTCCCACTCACAGGCCAAAATAAAAAAAATAAAGAAAAATACACTGTTCGAATAGAGTGGCATAAAAAAAATGTTAACAATTTTATCAAATACTTACGTAGGTATACACTTTGCTTTTCGAAACTCTATTTTGATCAAACAGTTGTTTTCACTATGTTTTTTCACATCTTTGCTACGGGTTCAAAAATGAGTAGGTACTTACTACTTACACTTTTGTATCAACGAAATATTTCCATTGGATTACGACATGTTTTTCTACTCAATCCAAGGTGAAGACATATTTACCTATCGGTAAATATTTCAAAGAGATTTTTGTAATTATCTAAAAATAAGTTCAGTAGCTGCCGCTTCGCATCTCATTATAGTATCGACTTGACAATGTTACTCGGACATTATTGTGTACCTATACTATATCAATGTAATGTAACATTACAACGACAGGCACAGACGTAAAAGGTAAATACCTATTTATAAACGAATAGTAATTACAGACACAAACAGAAAAGAAACCAGCTGTTATTAATTTCATTGTATTACTGATTTTGCTACTCACAACAAGAATACCCGGTTTTTATTCAGCGTATTCAGCGTCGAAAAAGACAATTTAGGAAACTGCGTGACGCTCTTTCAATATAAACTTCAACCCCGTTTAGGGGCTGAGTTTGGGAATGTCTTTCTTGGTAGGTACACCTCTACCCTCCAAGACAAAGCGTCCAAAATGGATAAACTGTTGCTCCTAGTTTTAGTTTTATAACACCTTTATGTACTGTTACGTAATAAAATATTCTTATTCTTTTACCCTAAAAATAGCAAGTTCCTACGTATATATAAATAGATCATATAAATAAATAATAATAATATAAGGATAATATTGGAATTTGTAAAACGTCAGTTGAATAATGATTTGGATTCACAACATTGCGTCGTCCTACATAATAACTCGTATTCGCGTCAGTTCTTGCTCACTAGGACGAAACAGTCACCAAGGGGCAACCACCTTTTGACACATACCTGCCCCTTTCTAGGTACGGGACGCTGAAATGCTTGGGATATTTTTTGTAAATAAAAACCCATAGGTGCTCGCCCGGTTTCAAAGCCACTATGACATTTATAGTGCTTCAGTATACCGGGTGTAATAAGACCATTTCCGAATACTCTAGGAACGTGTAAAGTTACCTGCAAGGTCTTATAGAACCACTTAGCTGACAGTTAATTTAAAATTTAGAGCAAATGATTTTTTTGCTGAAGTCCTTATTTATCAACAGTGATGTATTACGTACAGCCCGGTCATTGACCGTCCGCGGGCCGGGACAGCGAGGGCAACTCACCGGTCAGATGATCGAGTTTCATTTAGATTGCTGTTTTTGGTTTTATGTCGTTTTTACGCGTTTTTAAATAAGATAATTAGGTAGGTACTTACGTTTATTTAACCATGTATTTTCGATATTGATACCGAAAATACAGAAAAAACTGGGTTAAAGTGTATTATTTTCGCGTTTTATTATTTTATGTAATCATAATAGGTTTGAATGCGCATAGTTTCAGTTTTCGGAAGTAGTCTTATTACACCCAGTATACACAAACCACACCTTGTATATAATATTTAAATATATTTGCGCGTGTCTAGTAAGCGCAAGCTGTATAGACATAATCACTAAGTACTTATATATTATTTGATTTGGACATTATTAGCATGCCGACGCCGCAATTCGCAAACATCGGAAAAGTACGGGATGCTATAAACAAATACTATACAATATTGTATATTGTGTACATTATTGACGTACGATGCAGAATAACGTTTACTTTTGTTCCCGATATCCTTTGTTCGGTATCTTACACGAGGATCGTCGATTTCTTTACCTACATTTAATTTGCGTATAGGAGGCATCAAAATACACTCTTGAAAAACAGGATTGAAAGAGGATTGTTCTTTATTTAGTTACCTCTTGAACTTTAAATATATCCTTATGTTTAAGTGTTCTTTGTTGTACTTTTTTGTAGATATAAAATATATCTGGCCGTAGTGGTCCTGGCTTAAAATAGGACCTTTCCATTACCTTTCATGGATGGCGTAAGAGGAAACCTATGGAACGCATCAGTATCTCCCGTGTAGGAACTGAACACCAACACTCCGAAATACGCCCACCAATCCGCCTGCCAAGCGTGATTACTACTGACTATGGTCCTTCCAAACTTGAGGAAGGCCTATGTCCAGCAAACGACTTATTTAGGCTGATGACTACCTAGGTCACAGGTAGGTATATATTTTAAAAACAAAATGTACTTTATGGTAAGTATATAAATAGTCAAATAACCGCAAAATGGTTTAACAGGTACCACTTGGAGGACTTGAACAAGATGACCACATCTTGCTCTAGTTTTGTAAAGTTATTGCTAAGCAGAGCTATATATACATGGAAAATACCCAGAACACCTGGAATAAAGATTTTCAGATCGTAGAAATATTTATCCCAAGGCGGGAAACGAACCCGCAACCTCTTGCGTTGCAGGCGGACAATCGCCCGCCGCGCCACACCGGTCGTCAAATTATATATATTAGCTAGAAAGTCATTTTCTCGCTATACGATTATTCTTATACTAATACATAATAACCTACTAATCATAAAATTAAAATACTTCTAATAATAAGTTTTTTTTGCCACCACCTCCCACATTTGCTCAAATGGGTATGTGCTGAATGTGAAATAGTTTGGTGCTATAGGAAATCACGAGTGGTTACAAAATGCTCATGCAGTCGTATTTGTTACATGCAGTTTATGCACCTTATATATATTCGCAAAGCCGGCCTTGAGACATGGCTCTGCATTATAAGTTATACCCATGTAACATTATAAACCACGAGCGGTCTGCGTAATACACTACACCGCAGCTGGAATACGCTGCTCCCGAGGGAATAGGGATGTAGGTCGGGAAGACCGGACGAGTGCCGATAACCTAGTTTTTTTTTTATACAACTTGTTGATGGAACAAGCCAATACAACCGGTATAATACAATTTGTACCGGTGCAATAGTAATTAATAATAGATTATTTCAGTTAATACAGAAACAAGCGAAGATTCCGAGATAAAATTTTCTTTTTTTGCGAGTTGCCTATGCAGCAATCGAGTTGTCTGCCTGATGTTTAGTGGTTATCATCACCTATAAAAAAGTATTGCCTCACAGGTTACGCCCATTAAAAACGTGCCCTACAATGCACTGCTCTGCGTCCATCAACCTGAGGCGTACAGATGTTTATCCTCATGTGTTTGTAATTTCACCGGCACCCACACCCTTCAAACAGGAACACAGCAACCTGCTTGGCGGTAGAAATAGGCGTGATACCACCTACCATGTACTACAAGTACTATCATTCCCTGGACAAGCCCTTAACCAAGAGCTCTATTGCTAGGGGACATACGCCACAGAGGATCGGGCACGATTTATTATAACATTTGAAGCGTATGCGTTCTCTGTTGTACCTACCTCAATACCTTCGTCTAAATATTACACTTGATACATACGAGCATTTTGTAGTAGTTAATATTCTAAATTAGAACAGTTGACAAGCCAGTCGCCGCTGATAGAATACTATCTGGTTTTACCACAGTGTTTTCCTTCACCGTTTTAGAACACTGGCATTGCGAAACATAGGTACATTGTTCGAGTAGAAAAATCCATTGTCCCTCCAGCGGATTTAAACCCACGATCAAAAGGCGGGGTCGCTCCCACACACCACCACTGAAAGAAAGAAAGCCTCGCAAGTCGGAGTTTTTTTATGGTTTCTGTTTTTTTTCGTTGAAACATGTTATGGTCGTCTAGCGGGTATTATGAGAACAGACGTGACTCTAAACCACTTCCGAAATACACAAATAATAACAAAAAACTAAATTAAAAAAAGTTATGCATGCCTACATGTATAATGACTATGTCGTTGGATAGCACTTTCTGCACAGGGTTCGGAAATATACATCGAATAGATTTACATAACTTTTGTTGTTTTGGATATACGAGTATATCACATTATTCTGTATCGAATGCGTGTTTTGACAGCTGTTGGTGTCCCCAGATTATTATACCAAGAAGACGTGCCGTGTGCAAAAATCTAATTATACGCGTCATGACTGTTAAACTTGGAAGCAACACGCTTCATGTGTTCACTTGCAACTTCAATAAGGTCCAAATGTGAGAAATAGCTTTTTTTAAGGTTCCGTACCCAAAGGGTAAAACGGGACCCTATTACTAAGACTCCGCTGTCTGTCTGTCTGTCTGTCCGTCTGTCACCAAGCTGAATGTGCCCTACGTTGCACTACTTTGCGCCCATCAACGTAAGGCATACAGGTGTTAAGCCTCGTGATGTGTTAAGTGATGCTTTCAAACCACACCCTCTCTTTGTTCATCAAATATTTAGAGGCATAGGATTAGGCAAGTTTACTTATTTTCATTTGTGGTTTAGGCACCTACTAGCTGTATTTAGTACACTACTTAGGTATAGGTACTTGTAGGTATTACTTATAGGTATACGTATAGGTATATCATACACAATTGCAAAGCTTTGAGTAAGTTTTCAGAAAAACAATGAGCTCGTAAAAACTTACCTACGATTGTTAAAATCGGAAGATTTCGTTTTATAGGCAGAAGTTACTCCATAGTAAGTAATCCGACTATTCGGGAGTTAGAAGTGTTACATTCCTACGCCACTATCGGGGTACTATGACCGACCTATGTAGGTACATTACTGAAGGAGAGATCACCCATTTGTCAAAAGTCACACGGTCTAGAATGTATTACTTACTACTTAGAAAATTATTCACAAGTTGTGGTCAGACGTTCTTATGGTAATCGGTAGCGTTTCTAGCAAGTAATAGGTACCTACGCAGTTAAATGTAAACTTCATTATAAATTAAATAACAGATCAGAAGCAACTCAAGATAGATTTAAAATATAGGCGCCATTTCCTCACGACCAAGCCTACAGAACAGGCAAGAACTTACGGCTTGGTTTATTAATTTTTAACAGGTAATTATTATTTTTGCTTTGCTTAGTTATTTTTTAATTATTTACTTATAATTATAATGCTGTACAATCCACACAGCATGAGATAGCCCCAAGCTAAGCAGAGCTTGTATTATAGGTACTTATATACTTGATGCAATACATTACATACATAGATATTTTTTATTATACATAGAAAACACCCGAAATAAATATTTGCAGAACGTGCAAACATCTATCCTAAGGCGGGAATCGAACCCGCAACCTCCTGCGCCGTAAGCGGACATTCGCCAGTCGTGCCACATCGGCCGTCAACTTATAAATGACCCATTGCATTTAAAAATATATATCATTTACTAAAGAGATGCACGCGACTTCATCCGCGTGAAGTTCAATATCATCACTATCATCGCGCGAAGTTATCTTCATATAAACTACCGATATCACTATAGTATTTATTAATATCATGAGTGTTAAACAAGAAGAGCATGTTTTCGAGCTTATAAATTTATACATTAGGTACCTACTTCGATTATCTTCTTCTAGGCTTAGTCGCGAGGTATCTAAAAGTACTAATATTATAAAGAGGTAAGGATTTGATTGTTTGTTTGTTTGGATTGAATAGGCCCCGAAAAAACTGGACCGATTTGAAAAATTCTTTCACCGTTGGGAAGCTATATACACTATCCCCAGGTGACATAGGCTTTATTATATTTTCAAAAGAATTAAGGATCCTTACTATTACCCGTGCGAATCCGGGACGGCCCGCTAGTTACTGATTAAACTTAAAGCTTTTTGATTTTGACTTTTTTTTGAGGTAAATAATGCATTTTTTTTTTATACTTTGCTTCGCCAGGCTCCGATTTGTAATGGCGCGGCGGCGGCGCGGCGACAGCGCTTAGATATTTGTTATTCGAATATGGCGCTGCAGTATCTGAAACAGATTTTTCCATTACCAACATCGTTTTACATTTTGTTTTTCTTCATTTTGCACGGAATTACAATAAATATTCGCTTATTTTTAAATAGTAATACATTGTTGCACGCAGCTTAGTAACAAAAGTAACAGAATAATACCATATATTTAGGTAGTATAAGCAAGTGTATACATTTTATGTGACTATTTGATGTCTAATAGTGAAAACCTGTCATTCTTCTGAGCTACTTCTAGGCTCGCTTGCACAACAATTGGATTTAATTTTATTTAGCTGATCACGTTTACCTATATAAACATGTTTAGCGTAAAAGTAATAGTGACTTAATTTTCCTTGACAAAAGGTTAAACGATTTCAGCTTCCTAAACGCATTTAGTGGCTCGTTAAATACATTTAGTGGTCGTTGTTTAAGCAGGCTTAAGAATTTAAGTAAATTTACTTTAGCTGGTGGTTTTACTTAGAAACACTTTGGGTACTTACTCAAAAACGTAGATCAAACTAAAAAAAATCCAGTAAATTTTGAGATTTTAAAGTATCAAGTTTGGGTAGGTACCTACGTACAACAGCACTACAGCAAAGCGTATTAAAATTTAAATTTTGTTTATACCTACTTGTATGTAGGTACCTACTTGTTTTAAAGACTCATTACGGAAACGATGCGCGTAATTTAATCCAGAATGTGACGTCACCTAAGTACTTATATGAGGTAAGCACCTAAGTCTGACTGTAAGTAGGTTTAGACTACAAGGGAAACGGAGTTAATTTTCTAGAAACCAACATACTGGATTTTCATCTACGGGAATATAGGACAGTATGACGTCACAAGATATGAATGAGGAGTGAGGTAAGGACTTCATTTGCGTCACTGTCGCTTTCAGGCTTGCCTACCTATGTATACACTGTGTCGTAAGGTAGGTAATCTAATCTGCCTTCCTTGTTGTTTCACGGTACATCTTCCAACATTCGTTTTGGTCTCATTTACGTATAGTGCCTGTTACATTTATATTCCAATGGATGGAAAGAAATACCGATATAGCTAGGTATAGTCAGCTGCACTACAAACTATACAAACTAGAAGAATCTTTTGCCCTAACTGACTAATTGACTGACTGACTGACATATAGGTAACACAAAGCCTAAACCATTGGTCGTAGAGACTTGAAATTTTCAGGGTAGGTATCTATAATGCGTAGTTTTGTGTATTATGAAATGATTTCCCGAAGCTCAGCCCTACCTAAACGGGTATAGCGGGGGTTAAAGAGTGTAAAATAACTTCTCACGGACGAAGTCGCGCGCGCTTGCTAGTACATAATACGTGCAGTTCGGTAACGGAAATTATTTCGAAACGGTATCATAGCAATGCAATAAACTCTAATATTCAGTAAAAAGATAGTTATTGAGTATTTACCTAATAAATATTTATAGCAATTTTCCTTCGGAGTTCGTTGAGGAGGGTCACTGGCAGCCTAAATTTTATTTTACTGTGTATATACCTATTCGATCTGTTGCGTCATCTGCCATCTTGATTTACATTTTTGTTTATTGAATAACTCGTATATTTTCAATTTTACAGGAAAAATTGCTATTATTTAAAAAAAATTATAAACAAAGTTGCTTAAAATTCAACTTTCTACAATTTTTATTCTTATAAATTTTTTGGTACTTAGGTAGGATCAATATTTTTCAATTAAGACCCCTAAGTCGGAAAATATCGATCGTAGGAAAAAATATATGCGAACCAAAGTTGTAGGAAATTTAATTCTTAGCAACTTTTGTCAAAACAATTTTTCGTGTGAAATTGATAAGAAACGAGCTGTTAAAGCGGAGGAGAATGAAACACAGCCACCACCAAACCTAATCACCATCTCTAATCACTTTGATTACTTACCTATTTAGAATGTTATAAAATCTTGAAAAGAGAAACATAATCTCCAAGTTTTCATTATTGTTTGGGCATCATTCTGTTTGTTAAATTCCCCACAAGTTTCCGTAAAACAATTAAGAAGCGTAAGAACAGATGCAAGATACGAGTGTGGTTGCTGGATTAATCAATGCGGTATAAGCAGGTTTACTCGTAGTTTGAGAAAAATTGAGGCGGTGCTACAAAACCCGACAAGATAGGCGCGGGCGCGGGCCCGGCGGTGGCGGCGAGGAGAGCTGCGGGCGCTGCCGACGTCACGAGAAAGCCGAGGCCTCTATAAAGGCTCGCCGTCCCTCCCACCGCCACACTCGCAGGCTAGCTCTCGTTGCCGACCGCACGATCGCTCGCCACCGCGCTTACTTTACTCGCTCGTTATCGCTCACTTGAGTCCGCGCTTCCAGCAAACGCACTCGTACGCTATGACTGTCACCAGCAAGATGAACAGTGTTTCCCGCCAGTCGATGCTGACCCGTTTCGGCCCTGGCGGGCTACTCTATGCCGCAAATAAAATACTAGCGGTACGTCATCAAAGTGTTAAAAGTTACTGTGAAAGTGAAAAAATCATTTTTGGATGTTCAATGTGCGTTATAAATATGTGGTGTTTGACGGTTTACTTTTGGTTGTCCACAGGTCGCTGTGCCTGGCAAGGAGGAGAACCGCTGGCGAGGCAAGGATGAGATCACGCTGTTCAAACGCTGGGGCCGCAATGCCAACGGCCCAGTGGAGTCGGCTCCCGCCGCTGCCACGCCCGCTCCTCCGGCTCAGCCATCAGAACTGCTCAAGTTTCTAGCTAAAGTAAGTATAGCAACTTTTTTCAAGAAGATTTGCAAAAAATAAATACTCAGATGCCCTTGGACCTTAGTTACTAAATTATATAAAATACCGTTTATATATAATTAATTATATTAAATAACGGTCATCTTATTACGCAAAAATTACTACTTTTTGTTAAAAGCAACCACCTAGTAAAACAATTAGATGAACTTCCTTAAAAACTTGTCACGTTTTATATTATTAATTAAAATCTTTTAATTCTTTTACAGAATGCATTAGAGCTATCAGCCCCAGCGTCGGATGCTCTCTTGAAATCCCGTTCGTCAGAGTGGTTCCAGCTGGCAGGGCATCCCGGCTCCCTAGCACCCGCTGGCCCAGGCACAGTGTGGAAGAGACGCGCGCCCGGAGACCACCCAGCACACCACCCTGAGCGCGAGACCTACGAGGCACTCACTTCCTGTCCACACATGCGTGCTGCCATACCCAAATACTACCGCGAGCTCAACTACGGCGGCGAGAGCTTCATAGAGCTACAGGACCTGCTCCACGGCTTTCGCGACCCCTTTGTCATGGACGTCAAGATGGGCACCCGCACATTCCTCGAGGATGAGGTCAGCAATGCGCGCGCCCGCGCTGACCTCTACGAGAAGATGGTACGGCTGGACCCTGGTGCGCCCACTGAGGCGGAGCACGCAGTCGGTGCTGTCACCAAACTGCGTTACATGCAGTTCCGCGAGCAGCGCTCCTCGTCCGCGGAGCAAGGATTCCGCATCGAGGCAGTGAAGCTGCCGGGCCAACCGCCTTTGACCGACCTACAGACGGTGCGTGAACCACACCAGCTCGCCGGCACGGTGGCTCGTTTCCTGCCCGCCGACGAGCGTGCACGTCGCGCTATCGCTATGCGCCTCCGGGAGATCCGAGACCTCTTCGAGCGCTCAGACTTTTTTAAGACACACGAGATTGTCGGCAGCAGCATTTTCATAATTTACGACGACGAGCGCGTTGGGGCTTGGCTGATCGACTTCGCCAAGACGAGACGCGTTCCTGAGGGCAGCCGAGTGAACCACCGGGGCCCTTGGGAGCAGGGGAACCACGAGGAGGGGTTCCTGTACGGGTTGGATAGACTGATACAGACGATAGAAACTGCGGAGCTTCCTAGTCCGCACGAGGGGTCGCCTTTGGAGCCCGATGTCTCGCGCTGAACAGCGGGCGAGGGACCCCTGGACTCGCCACCGTCGTCGCCTGCAGCGCGTTGCCCCGTGTCGCCGCAATGCTCGCCCTTCTTGCTTCGAGCCGAGATGCTCAGAAGGTGAACACATAAACTCGTGTTTGTGCATAAAGAGAAACTGCGATTTCATCGCTTATTTATTTTGTTCTAGTCCCTAATGTAAATAAATTCTACCTGCTTAATTATTTTTATCAATATAAATGATGAATAGTAAAATCCTATTTTTTTTATAATCCACGGTACCCAGCGTAAAATTTGTAGGAAAACTAGGCACTATAGAAATATACATAGTACCAGTATAATAATCAGATGAGAAGAGAAGATGTGATTATTGGAAAGATATAAGAAACTTACCTCGTGAAAAAGTAATGACAGTAATGTTAATACAGTCAGCTGCACTAGAGTTCGGAATGGTGTCTAGTCACAATAAATATGTAGTTACAATCTTGACAAAATATATATAGGTAGGTACTCCCTTCTCATCTCAACAGCGTTTTACTGTACCTAATAAGACCTAATAGGATATCAGGTAGAGCAGGTAAAGTTATAAAGGTAGGTAATGTTTAGTTGGGATTAACTTTGTGCGCTGTAGGTTGTGGGTTCGATCCCCAGTTCTCATAGAGAACAAATAATAATAATAATAACAACTGACATGTGTCGACGATATAGGTAATAGCAACTTTCTGCGCTGTATGTTGTGGGTTCGATTCGCGTACACAGTGAGAATAAACACTGTGTGAAAGACTTATGTAAGGTACCTTACTCGTAGATGTTTGCTCTCTGACGGGTGTTAAAAAATTAAAACTGTCGTAATACAAGCGTTACTTAATTAAAAATATCCAAAAACTTTACTGAGACACCACTTACAGAGATACTCTGACAACATCTATGAGACAACGTCTAACAAATACTGAATAATGAAGCCTTTTCAATCTACCCAATTGGATGGGATCGGTTGGGAGTGCGTCGTACGCTTCGTGGCATTCTTTTCAAAGTTATTGTACCTATGCTATAATGTATTTCATGTTCCGATCTATTTATAAATGTAGATATGTATTTAAGTTCCCCTCATAATACAAGCTTTGCTTAGTTTGGGGTTAGTTAGCGTTTTGTCAAATGTGTGTCACTTTTTATTATCCCCTATACCGACAGGTACCTATGTATTTTTAGATTTTCGTAAGCTTCACGTAACCACGAATTAACATTATTTTGATACACTTAGCGCCATCTAGTTCGCACGAACTGCACTAATAATACATGAAACAGTTTGCAGCTGTTGTGCATTTTTTTATATTTAACTATTTTCTGATGGAACAAGCAAATTGCCACCTGTGATGTACCTAGTGGTTACAAAACATTACTCCGCAGGTCACATCCGTTAGGAACATGCACTGCTCTGCGCCCATCAACCTAAGGTATACAGGTGTTAAGCCGCACGTGCCTATCATTTCACCGGCACGCCCACCCTTTAAACCAAAACACAGGAATGCGAGCATCACAGCTTGGCGGCAGAACTAGGTACGGTGGTAGTACTTCCCTGGGCGAGCTCTTAGCGTTATATACATACATTATTTATTAAATTGTAGCTGCTGGTAAACTGTTAAGAACTAAGGCAATCAAATGATTAATACTAAATCTTGACCATGGGGTCAGAAAAAGTATCTCTTCTTTCTGTGCAATGACGACTTCGCAAAGTCGCCACTACTCCCTAAGCCCCATCGCCTCTAACCATGGCCCTAACCTAACCACCTAACCACGAGATTGCGTTGGAAAGTAAGAGTGAGCTGGTGCCGACGACGACCCATCCAGGAGTAAGTGTAACTGCGGAGAGATACACTATGGAACGCCTGCTCTTGTTCTCTCTACCCGACCACCTGTGTACACGAGAAGACCTGTACCAGGCAACGAGACGCGCTTTTGAAGTCGCCTCTTACTGGGCTCACATTATATCAATAATTAGTTTTAGCCAATGACTCGAAAGAAGAAGGTACCTAGTTATGAGCAGAAAATAATAAAGAAAAATGTTCCATAGATTATAATTAGATTATTTGATACAATACATAATTTTGACATAATTAAAAATTAAAACTATACTGATAATCGTAATCAAGTAAATTAAGAAAAACCAGAGGGGTCATTATAATGACCTATCAAATGTTACAGGATGTTAAATAAATAGAGGATTTATTAGCTTCAAATAATAATAGCTGAATCAAGGGAATATCTCATAGTTTTCCATTAATTTTGGAACCAGGAGGTGAAAATCTAATAAAGCTGGATAGCTATTGCAATAAATGACTAATTTTGTAACAGTACTCCAGTAAAGATACAGTACACTAGAAAGCACAAAATACAGCATACAGACAGACAGACAAAAATTTTAAAAAATACTAATATTCATGCATGTAGTAAAAAGCAGTTATTAGTTGTTTTAATATTACAAACAGACACTTCAATTTTATTTATTTGTATAGATGTATAGAAATGGCCCTGGGCCACCAATATGGAAAGATTGTTTAAAAGTATTTTTGGATTGAGGTAGTAAGGGCCTGTCACTTTTATTTACCATCCTGTACATAACAACTTCTATAACTGCACAGTGCAAGCGACTTCGAAAAAATCGCTACCCCTCACAGTATAAAATTAAATGTCAATATTTAAACATAATACTAATCTACATAATAACATAAAACATATTACTTATGTACAAGTTACAATGAATCAACCATTGTCAGATTTTTCTTAGCCTTGATTGTCCTGCAACTGTTGACTTTAGTTGCAAATCGCAATGAGTTAAGAGTTTCACTAAAGCATTCATCAAATTGGTTGACATTTACCAACATGAGTGTTTTAGAGTTGCCTCCAAGGCTGGGCATCAACAAGTGCGTTAGCTTTGAGTTTCGGTACGGGATATGGGATTGGTTGGTCTGAAGGGACAGAATCACCTTAGATAGCTCAGATAATGATCTGTTGATGTGCTTCGTTTCATCCATTCTCTGTGTGGTTTTCCCACTCTCGGAACCAGCCAAGTCTACCAAGTTTAGGTTACTGGTGTACTTCTCTTTGCGCTTCTCGTTGATTGCCGATATTTTAATTTGCGCGACAGAGTGTGAGCGAGAGCTGCGCTCGTTGTTAAGTGTCGCAGCGGTTTGTCTGTTACGTTGCGCAAATATCATCAACCTGATAAAGTCGTGTGAGCTCTTAACTTCCTCTTCTTTCAAGTTGGACACATAAACATCTGAACCTTCTTTATTGACCATTTTTATGTCATGGTTCTTTTGGTCTTTGCTTGAGTTCAGCAAGTCATAGATAATCTCATTGTAAATTTCCAGAAATGAGGCTCTTATGGTGAGCTCCCAGCCCATTCTCTTCAAATCTTCCATACACGTAAATATCATATTAAAGGCGCGAGGTATGATACCATATTGCTCCTTCCCACAACCACCTTCCATGGTGTATGTTTTTCCAGAACCAGTTTGCCCATAAGCAAAGATGCATACATTATACCCATCTAAAGCAGATTGCACCATGGCAGAAACCTCAGTAAAAACATCTTCCTGAGAAGAATGAGGTGTGAATATACCATCAAAAGAGAATGAATGCTTTCCTTTGCGTGCAGAATTCAATAATTCAATTTTCTCAACTTCTATGGAACATGCATCAAGCACATTCAAGTTGAACAATGGCTTTGTCTTTTCTGATTCTAGCGGCGGGCGCACTCGGCAGTACACACGGATGTTACCCTTAAGATCTTGAATAGTATTTCTCAGATCTCGCTGCTCTTTATACATGGATGCCAATATATTTTGCAATGCTTCTGCATCACCTTTGTACTTGGTGATTGATTCTAAAGCCTTTTTATGGTCAAGCTGTAGTTTGTCATATTGCACAGATACTTTTTTAAGATCATCTGTCATCACTCTCAATGCTTCAGTTTCTTCTCTGAGACTAGTATGACGTCTGGTCAAATTATCAAAATCTATTTGAATCCTGTCGAGTTCTGAAGTCTTTTGCTTCAGATTATTTGTAACTTCTTCAAGAAGTTTCGTTTTGCGGTGTAAGTCTTCATTCTCATGTTTCTGTAAATCAAAGTCCAGTTTTAATTTATCATGATCTGAACACTTTTCTCTTAAATCATTAAGGGTTTTCAATAGCTTTTCTTTTAGCATATCTCTTTCAGAGGTGTAACTCTGGACTGAGTCCTTAATTTTTTCATAGTCTTCAGATACTTCTCCATGTTTGTCTTTCAAATCGTTGAAATCGGTTTTGATAAGTTTATGTTTTTCAAGCAAGTCTTGGAATCTGGCTTTGTAATCATATGGAGGAATTTTTGGTGCAACTGTAGTTTTTTTTTCAACTTTATTGAGTTTTGCTGGAACTGAAGGGACTGGCACAGTGGCTGCCCGCTTTAATCTTGGAGCTGGAGCCGATGTTGTTGGTGCATTTCTCAAAGGTCTTGTGTGGTTCAATAATAAATTCTTCTTGTCTAGATCACTCAGTCCATTGCCTATAGTTCTTGTAATTGCACGATTCAGTGGTCGATTTTCTTTAGATCCAACTGTTGGCATTTTAGGTATTCGGGACATTCTGAAATAAATTTAAATGGTATAATTAGGCAGAGTCATGTATAATAATATAATAATAATAATGCTGGACAATCCACACAGCATCATCTAGCCCCAAGCTAAGCAGAGCTTGTGTTATGGGTACTAAATGACTGATATACTTAATACAATACATTACATACATAGATATTTTTTATTATAATTACAATGGGGACCCGTCACAGTTTTTTCTATGAATGCAGTTTTATAGGCCTTGAGAAACTAAAACATAAAATGCAAAATTTTTTTTTCTACGGCCAAAACTGACTAAGTTATGGGCAAAATACCGAACGAGATTCACTGACCGCGCGAACGGAAGCGATGACGTCACAATGGCCCAGCGCTAGCCGCCAAACCACTGCGCGCCCCGCGTTTCTGTTCGCGATACTCGTCCGACACGGAGCGTAACGTCACCAAGTGATTTGATTAGGTTTTTATTAGAAGGTTGTTATTTTAATATAACAAATGAGTATTAGAAATAAGGTAGATATCGGTTTTGAGCAAGCGCAATCCGATAATCTACCTAAAGTTGATACCTTCATGGTATTTGATTATCTTAGTAATCATTTAAATTACACAAGCGCTGAAATTCATGGTTGGAAACTTCAGAGGTAAACAAATCTCATTATCAACCTAATCAGAATAACAGGATAATATGTAGGTAGGTACACATACTTGGACTAGCCTATAAAATACCTAAAAGTTTTAGGTTAGTCAGCCAGGGAAGTTGTGTTTGTTGTTGTAACTACCTACGCTGTTATTTTCAACATTGGTATGTAGATAAGTATGTAGAAACTTAAAGGTTTAAAGAAAAATATTATGTAGGTATAAAATAAATAAAATTAGACTTAAATACTTAATTTGACAGGAATGTACCTACCTAAGTTCTTTGGACACGTAATTTAGAGCTATGAATAAACGAAAGCGTTAGGTATGTTAAGTTTAAAATAAGCCCTAAGAATTTAAATTATATTTTGTCGTAGGTTATACCCAGATTTATTTAAAAATTATACAATAAATAATCAAGGTCAGGAATACAATACAGGAATGCAATACTTCCTTCTTCAATCTAAGCATTCCTCCCACAAGCCTATACTTGACGTAGTTCTCCATATGACGACCGATGTGGCGCGGCTGGCGAATGTCCGCCTGCGACGCGGAGGTTGCGGGTTCGATTCCCACCTTGGGATAAATGTTTGTACGATCTGCTAATATTTATTCCGGGTGTTCTGGGTGTTTTCTATGTATAATAAAAAATATGTATGCATGTAATGTATTGTATTAAGTATATCAGTCATCTAGTACCCATAACACAAGCTCTGCTTAGCTTGGGGCTAGATGATGCTGTGTGGATTGTTCAGCATTATTATTATTATTATCAGCTTCCACCTAAAAATATAATAAATTCAGGTATATATTTTTTATTTTTTATTATATATCACTTTTGCCCGCAACTTCGTTCGCGCTTAGATTTACATAGGTAAGTACTTCTTTTTCATTCACTTTGGCTACAGTTTTATTACATGTATAGATAGATATCCTCATCCTCGAGGGTACGACGCCAGAGGCATGGAGCAGGAGTGTGGTGGTACTGTTCTTTAAGAAAGGTGATAACACCCTTTTGAAGGAGAGTAGTTACTAATGGTCTCGCTCGTAGGCTAGACGACTTCCAGCCTCCCGAACAAGCCGGGTCCCGAAAAGGCTTCAGTACCATAGACCACATTCATACGCTCCGGCAGGTTATACAGAAGACCAAAGAGTATAACCAGTCACTTTGTTTAGCGTTTGTGGACTATGAAAAAGCCTTCGATTCAGTCGAAACCTGGGCAGTGTTACGGTCACTCCAGCGGTGTCAAATTGACTATCGGTACATCGAAGTGTTGAAAGGCCTATATAGTAATGCCACCATGACTATCCGACTCCAGGACCAGAGTACAAATGCTATCCAGTTGCAAAAAGGAGTGAGACAGGGAGATGTAATTTCTCCGAAACTGTTCACGTCTGCACTGGAGGATATTTTCAAGCTCGTGTCCTGGAATAGGTATGGCATCAATATCAATGGCGAACACTTAAGTCACCTTCGATTTGCCGACGATATAGTCATAATGGCGGAATCGCTGGAAGACCTAATAACAATGCTTAGAGACCTCAATATTGTCTCCCAACAGGTGGGTCTTAAAATGAACATGAGTAAGACGAAACTTATGTCAAATGCTCATGTCGCACCCGTACCGGTATATGTTGGAGGTCAGCCGACGAATCCAACTCGGATGGGCAGCGTTCGGGAAATTACGGCACATCTTCTCGTCACAGTTACCGCAGAGCCTCAAGACGAAAGTCTATAATCAGTGTGTGTTACCAGTGATGACTTATGGCACTGAGACGTGGTCGCTAACTATTGGTCTCATACACAAGCTTAAAGTCGCACAACGAGCTATGGAGAGAGCGATGCTGGGAGTTTCACTGCGAGGTAGAATCAGAAATGAGGAAATCCGTAGAAGAACCAAGGTCACCGACAGCTCTCAGAATCAGCAAGTTAAAGTGGCAGTGGGCAGGCCATAAAGCTCGTAGAACCGACAACCGTTGGGGAATAAAGGTTCTCGAATGGCGACCACGAACCGGAAGACGAAGCGTAGGACGTCCTCCTACCCGATGGACTGACGACATTGTTAGGACCGCGGGAAGTCGATGGATGGAAAGGGCTCAGAATCGTTCTTCCTGGAAACGTGTGGGGGAGGCCTATGTCCAGCAGTGGACTTCTACAGGCTGATGATGATGATGATGAGATAGATATATATTCCCCAAGACGGAAATATTCCTCTATAATCCTAAAATGATCCCCGATATCCCGGGAAACTTGTGGGATATTCCCGCACTGGGGAATATTACCGGGAACGGCACATTTTATTGTAGTTAGACCTGAGTACGACCCTGGTTTTAACCCGACTACCGAGGAAGGGTTATTAGAAACTTCACTATTTACATTTTTTATCATTTACTTACTCATTGAAATATACCTAGTAGGTACGACCCTGTATTTTTCTTTAACATTCGTAAACAAGCTTTACTAAGCTACCTACGCACCTGTTTACCACACGAGTAATGATTGAGGATCATTTTGATGTAAGTAGGTACCTCCATAATATACCAACTATTATCATAGTTGGTATATTATGGAGGTACCTCCATAATATACCAACTATTATCATAGTTGGTATATTATGGAGGTACCTACCTACTTACATCAAAATGATCCTCGCAACAAAATCTTGAAGTTTGGCACGAAAGCGGAATTTTGTCATCCCTCTTCATGATAGTGCACCATTTTTTGCACACTTTCGGGACCTTTGGCACATTGAAAAATAGTTTTTTAGGTGTACTAACTGAAGTATTAGTACACTTCGGTACTATACAGTACTTATAGTTCGGCATATTCACGTAAAAACCACAACACGACCCGCGCAGATCGAGGGAACTCTAATAAATGAATTGCGGAGAGCGCGCCCGCAGGCGGAAAAGATATCGTGACGTCACATGAGCTATTCGGCCGCCCCGCGGTTGACTGGTACAAAATGTGTAATATCTTCGCAACCAATGGAACGATTTCAATGATTTAAAAAGTATCGTACCTAAACGAGTAAAAGGAACACCATTACATAGATAATATATGCATTTTCCGACTTGGTACGGGAGCTCATTCTTATATCCAGGAGCTTATTGTGAGTCATATAGGTACTTGACATTTCCATGAGAAATTTCTCAGCCTAAAGTAGGTCTCAGATGCTTATAATTGAAGGCTGTTGCTAGTTCATAAAACACCATGTGAGCAAAATCCCAGACCTATAGTCTAGCAGTGTACTAACAAAGGAATATAACACATAAGGCTATATATAAAGGCTTCCAAAGATTAGCATGCTGAAAGCAACTATGATACTGATTAGGAGCAACAGCTTAGTGCCCTCAGAAGTTACAAAAATAATGAACAATAATGAAACACTCAAAGCTGAATGTTAATAATATATACCTAATCTAAACCATAGATGTTTATAAATAAATACTAAATGTTACTAATTTAGTTGTTGAAAAAATTTCGACTTCTCCTTACCTGTTTAATTAATAATTCGCTGCAATAGGTACTCTAAAACATCTGAAACAATTAGACCAATTATATTTAGTAACGAACTTACTTCGTAGCTTGGTTTTTTTTTAAATTCCTAACTTGATTTCTCTACTTGAGTTGGTTACCTATTAATGTAAGTAAACCACTTTTCATGCTAATTACTTAGCGTCACCGCCGTATCAACTGTGTAATGGTAAGTACTTTAGTACTATGTACTAAGTTTAATAATTAATCGGTGTCGGATATTTACCATGGTAGGTAATGTAAACCATGGAATCGTAGGTACTTAACTCAGTAGTCCCACAATTAAAGTAGATAGAATGTTACATTGATCTATGTAATCGAGCAGCAAGTATTTAAAGATCCTGTTGATAATTTTATACTGTGAACGGAATAAAGACAATTTTTAAATTAACGCTTACCGAACGGACGTCAATATGCTATACCCAATATCACAACAGAACTTCACTTAGAGATTGTGGAATTTTTTTTCGTAGAATTTAATTTGTTCCTTTGAGATAGATTACTAACAGTGTTTATATTTAGCAACCAGCCAGCCAGTAAAATAATTAATAATATAGCCATCCGCTGAGCTTCCCTCAAGATGAACGAAACGAAACAAACGACCTGTCAAACAAAACAAAACGGACTTTTCGAATTCAAAATTTAAATTGGACGCAACTAATGTTGCAATTAGCAAAAAATATACTGTAGGTATCACACGCCACAGTAAGACAGTAAGGGTTAAAGCATCCCATTCAATTATCAGCAAACTTGTAACAAGATAATTATATTTCTTCTTATTTAATACCTTTTTAAGTAACCTTTGTTTAGATAAAATTGCACATATTAATTGAATGATTTGTAAAAGAGTTCGTCCGGGGAAGTCAGCTTAGGATGCGATTATGCCAGAGTAACTAGTACTTGCACTGGGTAGCGATGGCGCCACACCATCCACCGCCACATGGCTGTTGACTTTTGTTTTGTTGACTGTGACCTTCTGTCACCTGTGCTAATAATAAAAACACTACTCCGTGTAACTACTCCGAGCGTAAGGTAATTGCAGAGTGCGTGTAATGTGAGACGCTACAGACAAGTCCATAGTCACTGCTGTTACTCTGAGGAAAAACTAGGCTCAGGGTCGATTTAGTATTTGACAGATGAATTTCAACGAGGATACGTCAAATGAGACTTACATACGCTGGCTTTATTACCAGCGTTTTTAGGGTTTAGTACTTACCCAAAGGGTAAAACGACACCCTATTAGGTACTAAGACTCTGCTGTCTGTCAGTCTATCCGTTTGTCACCAGGCTGTTTCGCATGAACCGTGATTGTTAGACTTTAAATTTTTACAGATGATGTATTTCTGTTGCCGCTATAACAAAAAATACTAAAAAAACAGAGTAAAATAAATATTCTCATACAACAAACGTGATTTTTTGCCGTTTTTACTATAAGTTATGGAACAGATGACTTTCATGAATTTAACACCCAGGGACGCTAAATATATATATGTATAGACCCTTTCCTTATCACAGCACCTATGAGAATACTTCAGGTACTACTCAATGATTTACTACTTAACTACTACTACTTAACAACTTACTACTCAACGACTCAACTATCTCCCACAACACAGGTTTTTACCTAGGGTGGCTAGTGATCTCAACTAAACTTTTTAATTACTTAATGTTCTTGTACTTACTTAGTAGGTAGGCAAATTGCACTACTTTACCTAATTTGTTATCCGACTATGCCTACCTTTACATTAGTATTTAATGTGTCTCATTTTATGTGCCTAAGAAAATTATTATTATTTTATTATATTGGCATACATACTCACAAATTTACGCACTATCTAATCTTATTTTATTACTAACACCGAACTGTTTCAGAGATTTTGATATTTATTTTTACTATATTCATTAGAATATGATACTAACATTTAGTACTTTTTATATTATGAGGCTGGGGCTGGATCAGCACCGGTCTGTAAAAAATATAGTAAAATTTTTATTTTAACAGACATCAATCATAAATGCGGACAGCAGTTATAAAAAATGGTCCGTGAATGCCATTCACTGAATGGTCAAGTATGAGAGAGACTGTGTCAGATAATTTATTTTATGCGACTGGCAATAACAGACTTATTATGATTGGATCACAGGTTAACCAGTCATAGTTTTCTTTTTATAAAATAACAAGTTACTATTGGTGATTATATGTCACATCCAATTGTGTGTATGTGTGGATGAAATAGGTTATAAAGAGTGGTCCTTCTGAGTTATTAATCGATGCTTAGAATGAAAATAAATCGATGTTCTCATATTTCGAAATCATTGAGGCAACAACTTCTTTGCTATGAGCACAGACTACTAGGAATGCTATGAGTAGTTGATATCCTATAATATCAAGCACTTGTTCACGTTAAGTATAGGTTATATTGGATGCACAGTTGCATCCAATTTTTATCTCAAAACTATAATTATGCAAACTTATGAATTCCTTTAAACGATAGGTATACAAGCATTCATGTCACACATTTCCATCTACATTAAGCCTGAAATGGGATGGAATAAACAGATTATGAAAAACTTAGTGGTTGAAAAAGGCTCAAAATCATTCTTTTCGGAACAGTTTAAAAGAGAGGCCAATATTTTTTTTAATGTGACTTGTTAATGGAACAAGCAGATGGCCCACCTGATGCTTAGTGGTTACCATTACCTATAACACAGCATTGCCGATGCAGCTCTTACGATGCACTACTCTGGGTCCACCAACTTGAGGCATACTGGTGTTGTGTCTCGTGTGCCTGTAATTACACCGGCACCCACACCCTTCAAACCGGAACACAGCAAGCTGCTTGGCGGCAGAAATAGGCAGGCATGGTGGTAGTATTCCCCGGACGAGCCCTCCACTAAGAGCTCTATTACTACTAAAAATGTCTAACTGTGGACTTTTATAACCATCAGGGTTATTATTAACATACCTACATAATGCAGTTTGAACTGACGGTGGTCTAACGATTTTCACCTCATGAGGCTACTCTTAATCTACTCTGCTTACTTTCTTACAAATCTAATGTTCTAAGTCTTCACAACAAGTGAAGATAAGTGGTAGTAAAGTTTAGTGTTAGTAGATACTGTACAAAACTTTACTAATCGATTCGATTAGAATATCGACAGTGCGATTCTTACTGTATTAGTAGTGACTGTGGTGGCCATCACTATAAGAGTAAAAAAAACTTGCCAAATGCCAATTTGCCATCTTCCTTCCGTGTCGTGCTCATATATTTCGAGTGTTCTAAAACGTGTATTTTGATTTGTTTTCGTCCCTGATGTGTGCTGCATGGAATTCATTTTGGTGCAAATTCATACAAAAGTGTTAATAATGGGCATCGCGATTACAAACATACTGCATTGCTAACCTGTTTTACAAGATTGACGGATGTCCTTGTGCATTTTGCTAGAACCGGAGTGGCGGCAAATTTGATTTTGTAAAAGATTTATTGCTGGGTTATCATGTAAGTTAATAATTTTCATATTATAAGCGTAATGGGTAGTCCCAAAGAAATTGTTAGTGCTTGTGAGAGCAATGAACTTTGTAATTTGAATGAGCCAGCTGAAGATGTACCAGAATGTGAAGTTGGGGATTCTGCGGAAAATGTTGCGGAACCGAATGGCACTTCCTCATGCGACCCCAATATTTCGAAAGACAGTGATGGGACAGCTCCGGGTAGTACTAAGAAAACTAAAAAAAAATCTCGTCATGGCAAGAAAAGCCACACACCTGCCAAAGAGCCTACGGACAGAAATGTTGTTCGAAGAGTTCACCACGTTGGTGCCAAATTCAAGCAGGGGAGAAAAAGAGCACAGAGCTTTCCCACTATATCAAAATTTTTTCTTCCACACAAGAGGCCTCGTAAGGATGTTTTTATTCCACCAACAAAGTTTTTGCTCGGAGGGAACATATCTGATCCTTTGAATCTAAACAGTCTGCAAGATGAAGATATCAACAGGGCAATGAATGCAGTGACTCCTGAATCATCTCCGCTGCCAACACCACCCCGGCACAAAGCCAAGATAGATGTAATAATTCCTCCCAATATAAGAGACCCACTTAATTTGATAGAGCCTTTAGATAATGCTGAGTATGAAAAGAGACTTGAAATGCAGCAACGTAAGCCACGTAAGAAACCGAGGCTGCGGCGCCGTACCACAGATAATACAAGTCCATCCAGAGAGGAAACTGTTGTAAAATCTGAAGGTATTAAAGAGCCTCTACCACCTGAACCATCGGCTTCTACCTCAAAGTCGCGGAAAAGATCTTGCAGCGACAGTGATAACTCTTCACAGAAAGGCAAAGACTGTAATAAAAAGTTACGGCGAATGGATTCTTTAGATAAAATTGTGAGTCCTGTAGTGCCTCAGCCCGGAACCTGGATGCGGGCGCGGCAACCTCGCGCTGGTCCTTCCGAGAGACCATCAGCATCACCACATCGCACTAAAACTCTGTCAGAAGGAGACACCAAGCTGCCAACATTTCATCCCAAAAATTCTAAGTATCAATATGGAAATTATGACAGGTAAGGTTTAAACATTTAAATTTAAAAAAGTAGGTTGGTAGGTACAATAATATATTTTTTGCATATGCAAAATAATATAAATATGTGATATCTTGAGAATGAGACTGTTTGATCAATAATAGTTGAGTATGTGACCTTCACAAAAGTCATTACTTTTGTAAAGAAATTTAATACACAAATCAAGTAAATCAATATTATTATTATAGGTATTATAATAGGTAGGTATAAAATGTAATTTTTGTTATTTCAGGTATTACGGTTATCGTAATTTGAATGCAATGATGGACATCCGCCTGCAAGTCTTCGAGATGCACAGGCATCTCTTTCAAAACAAGGATGTGTTGGATATTGGCTGCAATGTTGGTCACATCTCTATAGCTGTAGCTCGCACTCTTGGTGCCCGTTCTGTAGTGGGCATTGATATTGATCCAGTTTTAATAAGTGAGTACCTGATCAAAAATTATTTCCTTATTTTTATATCATCATTAAAGTTACACTACCGGAAAGCATGGGTGGCTTGGGAACGACCCAGTTTCATGGTTGTGAGTTTAAATCTGCTGGGCTTGATACAAGATAATTTTACTATTGATGGAGATATTAGAAATTGTAGATAATAGACCCACAGATAAGCTAAACATTAGCATTAAGTCTTCATATGACAGAACGAAATAAATTATCATGTTAGTACAGAAAGATAGATAGAGATATCTCTATTTTGCACTAAATAAGGAGTAGACAAAACTTTGTTGCATTGTACATCTTAGCTGGGTGGATGTCTCTAAAGAAATCCATTGCTGCATGACCACTACCATTAGTGGTAAATGAAAACATGCATTGTGAGGATTCTTCTAGGCTTGGTCACGAGGAACTGGCGCTTAGATTCACCTAGATTTAAGACGTTTTAAGATGATGCCTGTGGATATTACTGAATATACTGATTACTGAATATGATTTTTGACTTTGACTTTGAAACCAGTAAGATTCAAGAAGCAATGATGGCAACCTGTCTCAATGGAGTACTAACTACTGCAAAAAGTGAGTTTGAGCCAAATATATTATTTGGACATACCTCTGACTGACTTAGTTTGAAATGTCTAAAATAGGGTCCTTTAGACTTTCAAACTAATTAAGAGTGAGTACTTGGTTCTAAGAGATCTCCTAATGTGCCTGAGGATTAAAATCAAGAAACTTACTTTTTATATTCTTTGTTTAAATTGAGTACTTAACTTCATAGTTGAGTAATAGATATGCAAAACAGGTTCTTGCCTGTTTCTACATTTCATGATATTTCATTACCTTGTGCAAGATGTAAGTAGAGGTATAATTTTGTGATCAATGCCGGTTGCTGTTCTATGAGAAACATAATAAGAGAATTTATCACTAAATATTCATACCAGCAAGAAGCAATAAATTTGTAGTGAGACCCTCACTACAAATCAAAATAATGAGTCTCACTGTGAGACTCATTATTTTATATTGACGGATTTTTGTTTTGGTTTTTACCATTTTTTTTTATTTTTTTATACAACAAAGTTGGCAAACAAGCTTACGGCCCACCTGATGGAAAGTGGTTACCGTAGCCTATGGACGCCTGCAACACCAAAGGAATTACAAGCGCGTTGCCTACCCTTTAAAAATTTTAAAACGCCCTTTTTGAAGAACCCCATACTATAGTCCTTAGTGAAAACCTAAGCAGGAAGATCATTCCACAGCCTGAGTGTTCGCGGTAGGAAGTTCCTCTGAAACCGCACGGTGCGCGACCACCCAGGTTCCAAGGTGTGAGGATGAACTCCCTGCCTATGGCGAGCAGTGCGATGGTAGAACGGAGCTGTTGGCATTATGTCGAACAGCTCTTCAGAGTATACCCCGTTATACAAGCGGTAGAACACGCACAGTGAGGAGAAGTCTCTCCTCAGACTTAAAGGTTCGATACCGCTTGTGACCTTGGGATCGTCAACAATTCTCACAGCACGTCTTTGGACCGAATCAAGAGGTCCAAGCTGATATCCAGGTGCTCCTGCCCAGAGATGACAGCAGTACTCCATATGAGGCCGGACTTGCGATTTATAAAGAAGCAGTCGTTGGCCTGCCCTGAAGTACGACTTCGCTCTGTTAAGCACACCGAGCTTTTTAGATGCCAGCTTGGCCTTATCTTCCAAATGATGACGGAACTGGACGTCACTGGAGATGTTGATACCCAAGATCCCAATGCTCTTAGAAGTCGTGAGGGGCAAGTCTTGGAACTGCGGAGCTATAGTGAGTGAACTTGTTGATGGAACAAGCAGATGGCCCACCTGATGTTAAGTGGTTACCATAACCTATAACAAAGCATTGCCTTGTAGGTCACGTTCGTTAGGAACGTCACCGACGATGCACTACTCAGCGTCCATCAACCTGAGGCATACAGGTGTTAAGCCTCATGTGCCTGTAATTACCATTTGTCACAATCCCCACTCTAATCATACTAACAAATGTACTAAGTCTATACTGAACCTAATTTCTTATTCCAGCTCGAGCGCAAAAGAACCTACGTTCCTTTTTACCAGTTCCAGCTCAGCCAAAAATGGACGAAGACAAGAAAGATCTTGACACTTCCGATAAGAAGCCTGAATGTGGTGAATGTAAAGAGGAAAAATGCGAGGATTGCATTGAGAAACCTGATGATGTAAAAAAGAGGAAGATTAGGAAGCCAAGGAAGAATAGAAAAGCATTTAATAAGGATCAGGGGCAGTGCTTCTTTCCAATGTCTATGTCGATGTTGTTTGGTCCTCTCGGCGCTATGGGCGATAGCGTCTCACTATCTGCATTCCCGTACAATGTTACTTTTAAACAAGTAAGTTATTTCTTTTTGATATTTTTGTTAGAAACGGGATAAATCTATCATGATTTTTGAGTTGGATTGTTTGTCGATATTTCGGCACAGTTGCATGCGCCACTATCAATAAACCCATCTATACTCCATTAAAGAAGATCTTACACTACCTGCGTACTACCTACATATAAAATTTTTATTCCTTTTTCATAAGCAGATAGCCCACCCGATGTTACGTGGTTACCATGACAAAAAATAAAATATTGTCTCGCAGGTCACGCTCGTTAGGAACGTGCCCTACGATGCACTGCTCTGGGTTAATCAACATGAGGCATACATACAGGTGTTAAGCCTTACGTGCCTGTAATTTTCATCGGTACCCACACCCTTCTAATTGGAACATAGCAAAAATATATGCACTTTTCCCGGACGGACCGTTCATTAAGAGCACTACTACTACTAAAAACTAATATTTATTTGCAGACAATTTATGCGTTATGTTTATTACTGAGGAACCATGACTAAGCTACGCTGAACGAGATTCTCATAAGAATTTGCTAAACTTACTAACTATCTACTTATTTGCCAGCTGTTGCACACGCATGGTGCGTAGCGAACACAAAACGGAAACGCTATATGGTCAGGAAGTAACTAATAAAATAACCAAGAACTACGCTGACTGGCATTGAGTCTGTGTATTGGATTACATCTCTGTTACTTTGGTCGCATGAACTTACTGATAATATTATTTAGAGGCTTACTTTAAGATTACTTGTGGATATCGTAAAAGACGACTAAGTGAACGCACCACGGGATGGGCCGCAACATCTTATAAACTATCATCAACAGCTTGTAGAATCCTCCCCTATATGTTTCAGGAAGATCGATTTTGAGTCTTTTCCACTTACCAACTTTCTGCTACGCTCAAGCGTATTTTGTATGGCACCCAATATATATAATAAAATACCGCTTTCACTTCGTATTTTGCCAAGAAATGTTTTTCAAAGAGAGTTGAATGATATTTTGATCAGAAAAGCGTATTATACAGTAGACGAGTTTTTATGTGATAACAATATAAATGCTGTAAAATAATGATCGACATTTAAATATTCAGTAATGAGCAAAACTAAAGAATAATTTAGTTTTTTGACATTGATTTTGACATTGTATTTGAATTGATTTTTTTTACTTGAATTTTATGTTATTAGTTACGCATGACATTTTTCACCAAATATTCTAATCTTTAAATTTGTTTTAATTTTAATAGAAATGTTTGTATGCTAAGAAGCAGAATCTGGAGATCTAATATATTTACCTACCATCTAACTATTTATAACACCTGGATTCACAAACAATAAAATGATTTGATTTGATTTTCTATCTTAACAATGCCGTCGGTCCATGTCAGTCAGGACAAAGATTCTTATAAGTGATATCTATACCACTTATAACGTCACGACACTCGAGATTTTTGTTTAAATACTTTTTATTCGCAAGAACATCATTATATAAGACGGTTTTTTAAATCCATCCATAGATTTCATTAGTATGAAAGTTCTAGTTAGTCTAGTTAAGTATTTATTTTGTTCTCGATTGTTTTCCAGGGCAACTACGTCCCTCGAGAAGACGTCACGGTCGGCTCCGGCGACAGTCCGCAATTCGACCTGATCCTGTGCCTCTCCACCACCAAGTGGTTGCATCTGAATTGGGGTGACGCGGGACTAAAGCGAGCATTTCGGCGCATGTTTGCCGATCTACGTCCCGGCGGCAAACTGGTTCTCGAAGCACAGAACTGGGCAAGCTATAAAAAGAGGAAGCGTATGACGGTAAGACAATCTATACCACTTATCTTTGTGTTGACTGACCTGACTTAGGCTATTATGTCAGTCATAATAGCCAACGCACAACTGGTGGTGGTAGAGACTTGAAATTTTAAAAGAGTATATCTGTCTTAATGCGTAGGGGTGTGCTAAGGAAGGAATTCCTAAAATTCATCTCCTAATGAGGTACAGCGAAAGTTGAAGTTTGTGTAAAAATAGCTTCACTCAGGCGAAGTCTCGCGCATTCCACTAGGGTTGTAGTAATGTTATTATCCAGTGATGTTAGGAACCACCATGTAACGTTGCGAAGCTTGATCGTTCCAAATAGTTGTTAAGAGAAAACAAAATATTTTGTTTCGACTATTTGGCTGCTATTATAGCTCAGTTGGCTACTGTCAACTGTGAGAGCTAATTGCTCTGCCTTCTGCGCTGTAGGTTGTGGTTTCGATGCCGCCGAGGATAAACATTTGGTGGTGAACATTAGATGTTTGTTATTTGTCTGGGTGTTATATTGTGTTCTAAGTATGTATTCACAAAAAAAAAGTATGCTATAGGAATTCTATCAGTCGTTTAGTTCCCATGCTTGCAAGTTTCGCTTAGTTTATTTTTTTATTTGTATAACTAGCTGACCGGTGCCCACTTCGTTGGGCGGTAAACATGTTTACTTACAAATCTTAACTGAAGTAGTACTCGATGTCACCAACAGATGGCGTTAATACGGCATAAAATAGCGGCCGTTCGCAGTTTCGCCAGCGTGGCAGTTTATATCAGTTCCTGTTATTTTTTCGGGATCAAAAGTAGCCTAAGTTACTCCTTGTTACATTAGCTATCTGCCAGTGAAAGTCCCGTCGAAATCGGTCCAGCCGTTCCAGAGATTACACGGAACAAACAGACAGACAGACAGACAAAAATTTAAAAAAATGCTATTTTGGTATATGTATCGTATATACATTCTTATGCATGTAGTAAAAAGCGTTATTTTAATATTACAAACAGACACTTCAATTTTATTTATTTGTATAGATTTTGTCATAAAACTATATTACATTATGAATTAATGTCCTTTTTATAAAACACCTGCGTAGGGAGCCGACCTCGCGTCGGAGCCGCGCGGGTACCTAACTCATAGATCTAAACTACTCCCCTGCACGCGCACTCCCAACTTGGTGACGCTCACTTCGCAACGGGCCGTGCAGCAGAAAACGTAATATTTTAATTTCGCCATAACTTCAAAACCAAACGTCCAATTCTAATCATTTAAAGACCAAATATTATCTACATGAACTGTACTTAGGGATAAAATAATTTATTTCGATAAGGATTAATAGTATGAGTAAAATAAATGCGTTTAAATGTAGTCCAAAAAAAATTGAAGATTTTTAAATAAAAAAATGGTTGTTGTGCCTCACTCGACATAGATAGGTATAGTGTGTCGCTGACTTTTTTGTAGATATTTATAAGATCTACAATTATGTAGAACATTTTATGGTTCTATCTTTTATAGTTTAGGCAGCGTACGCAAAATAAGTAACTTTTCTGGTTGATTTTTTACACCTTGTGTCTGAAAAACCCAAATATTTTACGGAACGCTATTTTTTTCCAAAATAAAATATAGCCTATGTTACTCAGTGATAATGTAACTTTCTAATGAAAAAAGAATTATTAAAATCGGTTCAGTACTTTTTGAGTTTATTCATAACATACAAAAATACAAAAATACAAAGCTTTCCTCTTTATAATATTAGTGTAGATTTAAATCGGCGGCAAAATGTTTGTTATAATTATGCAATGTGCGCACTGCATAGCACTATGAATTCAACTTATAATTAGATCGAACATGTGTTGCATAGGAGTGTAAGCCGCGGGTGGTTACTGAAGTGTTCTGCAGCGGGGGAAACATCTGTTTGTATTATTCGCTGCATGTGTTAACTCATCAAAACTTAAATTATCTCTTTCAAGTATTTCTTTCTATAAGTTTTTTCTATAAGTATTTTTTTTTAAAGGTGGTTTCACCATGTTCTTTTTTGCAGCCGACAATATACGAGAACTTCAACTCGATCGAGATGTTCCCGAACAAGTTCCGCGACTTTCTACTATCCCCCGAAGTGGGGTTCAGCAAGTGCTCCATCCTGGGCGTTCCACAGCACGCGAGCAAGGGCTTCCGGCGTCCCATCCAGTTGTACGTGAAGGGTGACTTCACGCCCAGCAAGGCGTGCTGGTCGGACGCGCACGTGCCTTCGTCTCACCACCGGCCGACGGAGACGGAGCCGCCGCGTCGGCCGGTGTACGCTCCCGCCGCGCCTGCCTACCGACCGAGCGACGACGCGCCTTCCTGCGGCGCGGCCACTCCCTACTCGCCCAACCTCGACTGCAGCGCCGACGACTCGCCCTTCTACAACCCACGCAGCGACTCTTATGCTCCGTCGTACCAACCTCCTCGACCGACGGTCTATGCGACATTGCCTTCGCCGCAGGGCAGTGCTTCTCCGGCCGCGTCGCCGGCCGCGTCTCCCGCGCCGCCCCCGCCTCACGCTTCCCCCGCGCCCGACCTCATGTCAGCGCGAGGGTTCGCGGAGCCGCGCCACCACGACGACTAGAACTCAGCATGGAGACGCGGAGAAAATACTTCACCGAACATTATACTCCGCCAAATGGATCCACCAAGCATGCACAGTAGCCACGTGGGAGTGTTATGTGAATCCGAATCACGTCGACGCATAGCTCTGAGGTCTTTGAAGGAGAACGGACGTTGCCACAGGAACAAGAGCCAAAAAGATACCTTGTCTGGTGAATACTGATATTTGTATTAATTTTTCAAGAATCTGCATAGACTGAATCTAAGTAGTATTTTAAAAATGGCTTTTTATGTTTTCCTGCGTCTCCTTCAGGACTAATTCAGGTTGCTCGAATGCAGGAACTAAATAAAGGTGGCTTCTGTAAGGTGCCTACATAAATAAGGCTAATAGCTACGTAATAAACGTGATTAAAAAGCGTGGAAGTGATAAATGACGCCTAATGGTTTGAATGGAATCAATGCACAATTGAGTATGTTTCGTCATTAAATTTCGTGAAGTATTTTCACTGGTACTCCAGTGATTTAAGCATAAACGCCGCAGAGCGGCACTTTGTCAATGAATCTAGAAATGAGGATGTGCTTGTTGAATCATGTTGTTATTTATTGTTATAGGCCGTCGGAGGCCACTTGCCTGTGGGTTCTGGCCGTAGAGTCCGCGCGCCAGCAAAGGACCTGGTACGCGCGGCATAGCACACGATCCCTCTTTGTATTCACTTATCTCGAATTTGGACTGATAATATAATTGTAGTAGTTTTAAGCATAATAATAAACGCAGGACAAATTCGCAGGACTCACAGGTGGGGCACATCGTTTTCTCATTTCTGGGTTTATGTCTCCCGCCTTTCGTATTTTTATGTAAATATCGTTTTAGAACCCATAGGATTATGTTCGATAGGCTGAAAGTATTTTATAATATTATACTCGTGCATTAATCTATTATTTCAGACTTTTAATTTTACCAACCCTTAAAGTTTTATGGGTAGTAGCTGATTACGAAACTCTGTTACAAAGACGAACAAAAGGGATTCGATAAACACAAACATAGATTTCGTGACCGTTAGTTACTTAGAAGCACAAGTTAGCAGATAAACAGATTCAGAAGTCATACTAATTAGGACGATTGTGCTGTGTAACCCTACTGATTACTCACTGGCAAACAAACCCAACAGGGCAGGGTTGCAAACTGAGTGCGAAAAAGTAAATATCTCTTGATACGAAGTTGATAATTTAAACTGGGAAAGGCTTAGGTGATGTGAAATAGTAATGAATCTTATCATTATGCGAAGTCTAATGCTTTAAAACGGCACTAGGAAAAACACTTATTTATCGGTAGGTAGGTATCAAATGTACCAGCCTAAAAGGTTCTAGCCTGCAATTTCATTACCCTGATAAAGTAGGTAGGTACCTACCTCTACCATTACCTGGGTACGTGTATTTTCTCCTGTTTAATAAAGGGCCATACTAAACAATTTATGGCTCGTCTATGGCGTCTTATATAAGTTTTTTATAGACAATATTTAAGTACCTACACGTATAATAAGCAGTACGCCTACGTAGTATGTGTTTACCTACTTATTATGCCTATACCTTTATATAATAAGTAGGTAGGTACCTATATACATACCTACTTACCAACCAATGGACTTGGCTGGCTGAGAGAATGGTACCTACAAAGTAGGTGCTGGCCAAACCTCCGTCTGAGTCCAAGTTTTGTGTCTCCATGTAAGTACATACTAAAATTAGGTCTTATCGACGAACATACTTAAACATAATAGTAAGACTATCATCGAATGTGCAATGTGTACCTACAGCGGCGGTTGAAAATATTTGTATGAAAATTTGCGTACGTTTCGCTAGTAGGTACTTATAAGAACGCTGATGATTTTGGAGAAGGCTGCAAGGTTTTTCAGCGTTCTAACTGTAATTGAAGCTTCCACTTCGGAGATGCATTCGGTTCGGAGGCGTGGATGCATGGCCACAAATATAAGTGAGTGAGACGTCCTGTACCTATTAATAAAATACCTAAAACATCACTTTTTAGTCTTGATTAAAAAATATAACACTGTTTGCTATTCAATTTACACCTTCAACAGACCTCTGCTACAAACGAAAATTATTGTAGGTAGGTAGGTACGTCTAAGTAAGAACAAAGAGTTCAAAGCAAAAGCAAATACGAAAGTTATGTAGGTAATTATAATTAGGTTCTTAGTAAGAACCGGCATGTTAATCAAAGGTAGGTAAGAACTTCTTACCTACCTTTGATTAACATGCCGGTTGGTAATTGAAAACGTGTCAGGTTTTATGATGCTTATGATTTTAGTTGCAGAACAGTCCAATAAGGTAACAAGGTTGGTACCTACCTACAGGTGGTCCCAAAGACAATGCCAAGCAGGAAACGCAAATAGACCACAATATTTAACAGAAAAATAAAAAAACTGAATTTGATCTATTTAGTTTCTCTTTCTGACGTCGACGTGTCTTTGTCTACGACTCTTTCCGTGTGATTGTGTAGTGTCACCATGCCTGAGTACCCAAAGAATATGGACTAAGTACCACACGGGAATATGCCAACATGCACCTCATTTGTGACTAGTTATTTCTCGATTTTTATTAAATCCCAATAATTTGAATACCTACTAGGTACCTAAGTAACTTAGATTTTTGAAAATTTATGACTTAACCTTACGACCACACGTACGACCTGACGTAACCTTACATATCACCTTCCCACTTGGCGTCGATTTCTGAGACACCATGTATACCTACAACAATTTTTCAGTTTCTATGCCCAAGTTTTAAAGGAACCCCTGAAGTGATCGAGGGAACGAAGATCTCCGTGGCAACTGCGGTTTGGCGTTGTATATTTGTGTTTGAGCATAATTTCGAACCATTCATGTATTTGAGTTATTGGTAAGTTCTTGTGCTTATGAGTTAAGGGATTGTAGGTAAAGATGTGTGGGTCAAAAAGGGCTTGAAATAGAAGGTAGGTAGAATTTAAAGAGCTTTGTTTGTTGAAACATTTCCAAATAATCCCAAAAAATCAATACTTTTAGTCCGTTTTTTACATCGTAAAATAAACATAGGCATTTACCTATTATCTTATTTAAAAACGCGAAAAAACGTCAGGACACCAAAACAGCAATCTTAATTAAACACGATCATCTGACTGGTGCGTTGCCTTTGTTTACCGGGGGGCGGCTGGTGAAAAACCGGACGGGCGCGGAGCCCTGTACGCAATACATCGCTAGTTAATAAATAGGAACTTCAGCAAAAAAATCGTATTTCTCTAAATCTGTAAGTACTTAATCTGTTTGACTGTCAGCTAAGTGCTATTCTACTATTATTTGTAAGATAACTAAGGAAGTTTATGAACATTTTTTTATTATTATTATTATTAAGCCACTTTATTTCTCAAATAAGTATAAAAATTATCGTATGTTATTATTAATTATTTAAATATATTTCCTAAATTGTATTATTTATTTTTCTTGAGACGCCCATTTTTGGGCAAAGGCCTCCAACCCTTTCCATATTTTTCTATTTTGGGCTAATCTAGTCCACGTTGCACCCGCAATTCCCATGATGTCGTCCCGCCATCGTCGTCTTGGTTTTCCACGGGGACGACTGACATTATGAACATTTAGTGATTCAAAAACATGGAACCCGTAATCTTTATGGTATGTCAATATGATACCTTATATTGGCAAAAATTTTAATTATGATATAGCTAATATTTGAAGACATATTACCTACCAGTTATCGACATATACCTGTACAGGCAAATAATTTAAAAATCTAAAATTATTATTATTATTATTATTTGTGGAAATTTGTACACACATATGAAGGTACCTCGAGTATGTAGTCGTGCTATATGGGACAGGTTATAAACCTAAATAATGTTATCTCTGAAACGAGAAATGATTAACGTATGCGTAAGCCTTCGTAATGCATACGTTTAAAATTTCTCGTTTCGCACAAAATTCAATTTTGTAAATAACTTGTAAGAGGTCTGACGAGCGATATTTTAATCTCATGCTCAACTCAATAAGGTATTCTGTGCTCGTTCGTGGTACTTGCTTCACAGAATTATGAAGCGAAATAAAAAAAAACAAGAAATATAGGAAGGAAACCATGCTTTATACATATACCTACACCCCTAGAGTGTAGGTATATATATAAAGTCCTTATTCAGTAAAAACACAATACCTAGAGGTACGTATGGGCTCGATCGGGTCGTGTGTTGGTGCCACTGCCTACCAGTCTTTGGAAAAAAACCATTTTGACAACGTATTTGTTTATTCGTATATTATAATTAATTTTATAGGTATTGGAGACTGTATTATGAAACTCAAGTGGAGCAGGGCAGGACACTTGGCAAGATTACGTGATGGCAAGTGGAGTAAGGCTTTGACAGAGTGTTGGCCTAGAGGACACAGGAGAGGCCTTGGCAGACCAACAGACAGATGGGTGGATGACATCATTGCTGTACAGGGAAAGACTGACGTCTGAGGGAGAAGGCTTATGCCCAACAGTGGGTTAGTACAAGTCGCCAATGATGATGATGATGATTGACTGACGCAATTAACTACATAGATCAACACGTAACAAACACACGGCAGCGCTCACCAAAAATTACGTAGAGTCGGAGGGTCTAATACTACCTATTAGACCTCTAATGTAAGTCGGCAGCATATTATCAGAAAATATACACGGTCTACCGCATCATCACTTAACATTAGATGAGATTGCGGTCAAACGTTTACCTATAAACTGTACAAAAAAATGTCTGTCAGAAATGTTCTAGACCCCACGACATGGTCCGAAATTTTCGTCAGAATAGTTGGGTATTTTCAGTCAGACGTTTTCTTATGGTGTGCTATCAGCCTTATAATGTAACAAATCCTTATAATTTATCACACAAATTGCGCCGGGAACCTGGAAAAATCACGCACTAAGGCAATGCGGTGTTTTACATCACCCGCATGTTGTATTTTACGTCGCCTGGGGCTCACATGACTTTCATTGTGTTGGAAAGGGTTGGTACTTACCTACCTACTTGGGCAATGTTTTAACCACATTAAGATTTCTTACCATTAGTATATTTTGGCTTTATGTAGGCTTGGTAGACCTTGGGTAGGTATCTACCAAGATATAAAGATTAAAACTCGTGGGTAAGTACTCAAAGGAAACGAAGTCACATTTTGTAGTCACTATCAATCCGCCTGCTAATGACGATTTTACTTGTTAGTTATCTACAGAGTAATCGACTGATCCTTACTTGTCTAATCTAAACTGTTCTGAGTGTAGACAATAGATTGTTACGAACGAATTGCATGCATCGACCTACAATCCTCAAGAGCTCATTGTGATATATCCGCTCAACTGAGAACAAGATCAACAAAGATCTATTAAGGGTGGGTCGAGTCTTATAAAAAATATGGGTTTGAATCTAGAGATTAAATTAGAAATTGTATAAGGAAGATTGAGTGACCGCGACAAAGGCCAAAAACGAACTGCCATAGAAAACAGGAACCAATCTAATTACGTGTTAAAAAAAATAGATATTATACTCGTATATTATGGTACGACGATTTCAAACCGTCAAAAACGATGGCCAAAATGGCCTAGCAACGGCAATCGTGCTTGACAGATAGCATTGTTTTAAATTTTTTGCACTAGAAGTCAATAATTTGTTTTTTCAGATTCCGGCTGAAAGATGAAATGATGACCTCATATCTACTGTTCGGGTCTGTTCGGGCTTGTGCTATTTGGTGGCTCACGGTACAGATAATGGCATAACGAACTATCAAGCTCACGTTTACCCCTCTGAACTGGAATGTCATCTGAAAGGGCTTTGTATAAGAGAAATTACCAAAGTTAGAAACAAATATAACGTGAGCCCATTTGTTAGTTTCAATGATTTCCAAGAATGAGTTTCAAGTGAATAGTCCCTTGTTTCATTCTGTTTTGTCTCATCTCATAACAATAAATATTAAAAGAGATACTTTCTATACTGCGCCATTTGTATTAGTAAGACCATATTTGTCTAGGTCTTAACTACTACCTAACCATTTTCCTCTGAAATTTAATGTTAGTTATTTTAGACTTCGATTCTGTTTTTTATCATTCTTTCTAAGATTTTTTTTACCATAGATGAGCATCGCCAATGATAATATCAGTGTATCACATTTACACAGTACCATATATCCCCAAACTAAGCCACGATAGGAAACAGGAACCACATAGCTGATAGAATATTTACTCCTACTACTACAACTGCAGTTCTACTTAGGTACTACGTTTCTCTGTTACTTACCCAAAAGGGTAAGTTAGAAGTAAGAAGGGTTACAAAAGTAACTAGCTCTATTTTTTATTTTATTCTGTAATCACGTAGTTAATAGTTTAATATCGATTGCGCATTCGCATTGATAAGATACTCGAAATTCTGTATGCAACCAGCAAGACATTATTGTTATCTTTAAAACTAGGTTAACCGGTATGATATGAACGGATTAATACCATGATAATATTTAACTTTTGCAAAGCTTTCGAAAGTTTAGCGTTGCGATGTAACACAAACAGTTGAAAGGTAAACGGTTTTATAGGTCAAAGCAATACATTTCGGGTTGAAACCAACATTCCAGGTGCTTAAACATAGGTTGAGACCGTGAAGTTAATAAGTTAATAGTAGG
Source organism: Electrophaes corylata (assembly GCA_947095575.1). NCBI lineage: Eukaryota > Metazoa > Arthropoda > Insecta > Lepidoptera > Geometridae > Electrophaes > Electrophaes corylata. The sequence continues at coordinate 6,176,638 of OX352702.1, forward strand.
TGTTAATAGCTCGTGATTAGAATAGAATAGAATAAATATTTATTCAATACAACACACATAATGACATCACAGCAGGTGCCTACACTTATAAATACGCTAAAACACTTAACTAAACCTACCCTACCTAGCTCACAAATACATTAGTAGATATACATTATTATTCATTCATTTAAAATGAGGTTGGGGTATTATTATTATTATAATAATAAAAAAAAAATCAAGTTGCCTTAATGTCCATTTATTTAGTCTTTTGGTAAAAGCTACGTCGTAGTAGCTACAGCTACGAACCGCGTAGACCTTACAAACTATATAGGCAAGCACTGATGGCTACGGCCGTACGTCGACGGCGTAGCACATACTTAATAGTAGTAGAGCTCTTAGTGAAGGGCTCGTCCGGGTAAGTACTACCACCATGCCTATTTTATGCCGCCAAGCAGCTTGCTGTGTTTGAAGGGTGTGGGTGCCGCCGGTGTAATTACAGGCACACACCTGTATGCCTCAAGTTGATGGACGCAGAGTAGTGTATTGTAGGGCACGTTCCTAACTAACGTGACCTACAAGGCAATGCTTTGTTATAGGCTATGGTAACCACTTAACATCAGGTGTACCATATGCTTGTTCCATCAGCAAATTGTATAAAAAAAAATAATAAACAGACACAACAATTATTTAATTGCATGTTATCTGTCACGATTCTACGGTATTATTTGATTGTGAATTCTCGATTGTATTATCCTTGATTATTATTATTATTGAATATTTTAACTGTTTGAATCACCGATATTTAATATTTGCTCACCTGCTTGCGGATTGAATACATTCGTCATCAATCTAGTTAAAAGAACTGACGTTGTTCCTACCTGTAATAATGTATTCAGAAAATAAAGGATTTGTTTTTATTTTTTTTTGATAACATCGAAATAACTATTTATTTTCTACGTTATTATTTTACTGGTCATTGTTATCTGGCCTGTCGTAGGGCTGACAAGTTTAACATGGGTAATTGTAAGTTAACATGGGTAATGTTGAAGCAACAACAACCTCTATCCACAAAGGGAAATCAAAAACTCTTTTTGCTCTTTTATCATTTATAGTACAAAATATTATTGAGGTAAAAACATCAAAATTGGTAGACATGTGTATGACCCTTTAAAAGGGTTGAAATGTGAATAACCTGTGAAGGTCGGACTACTCACAAAATTCTGTGTTTGGCTTAAAGTCCATAAAATATGTAGATATTTTATTATCACAATTTCCACTCGGTCATGACATTCTTTTAAATTGAAAAAAGGAGTGAAATATAAATTTGCTCATACTCATACCCTGCAACTTACTACATTGTACTTCACGATTTTAATCCTCTCAGACACGGTGGTTAGGTCTCATACAATAATATATCAAGTACCGTTTGGTAACTTATCTGAATTCTACAGTTTACGTATTCATTAATCTGCTGAAAAAATAATGATATTGGAACTCATCGGTGTTGCTCAAGAATACCTAGTCTATTCATCATCATCATCATCATCGTCAACCTTCATTAGTCCACTGGTGGAGATAGATCTCTCCCAAGACACGCCACTGAACCCGGTCTTCGGCTCTTTACATTCAGTATTTGCCAGCTACATGTCGCAGAGCATCGACCCACCTCGCCGGAGGGCTGATCAAGACTGATTTCTGGGTGATCTTCTGTATTGTGGTGGGTCAGCGTGGCTCTGACATCCTCATTACTGGGTTCAGGATGAGATACGAGGATTATTTTGGATAAAGATGTGGGAAATTTAAAATAAATTACCTTCATACGTTTGATACAATATCATCAACCCAAACTCAGCAAAGCTTGTACTATGGGAACCAGATGATTGATAGAAGAATACTTAAATAATTTATTTTTTGTAAATATATACAAAGAATTTAATATTTGTGGTCTTTTTTCCATAACATCATCTAGGCTCAAACTGAGCAAAGCTTTTACTATGGAAACCAAATGACTGATAGAATACTTATATGCTTTTTTTGGTCTACTAACTGAGGTGTGGTCCAGTCTGTAGTAAATAAATATGCATGGAGAATATACACTGACTCGGGATTATCCAAACCATCCCATATGAAGTGATTCATCCAATTGCCAGTTGTATAACTAAGCAGCAACTACCAATCTAAGTTAAACTATGTAGTAACCTAACCCAGTTGCGATCAAAGCAACTTAATTAAATCCGTCACTTAAGTGAATCCGTACTCAAAGCGCTTGAAACATGGAGTCAAGCTATTGAAGAAACATTCAAGACTCGCCCACTCACTCAAAATTTTAGTTTTAGAAAATCATCTACATTTTGTAACATACTAGTGAAACGCGTGCGACTTCGTGCATAGTTCCTAGAAGAGAACACTCCTGTAGTTTATCTTGTATCCTGTATCTTAACGAACTTATCCTACAAGCAGACAATAAATTCAAGCTTGATGACATTATTTTTGAACACGTCATTGACTCTGACATTTTTTTATTTTATTAGGTAAGTATTGACTTTTTGTTTTCTGTAGTTATTTTTTACCCGAATACACGTCTCAAGTCGCGGTTTTTTGACAGTTTCCAATGAAAGTCTATCAAAAACTCATCACTTGAGACGTGATTAACTTTAAGTTGCGTTTGAGTATTCGGCCGATAATCTTATATGTTTTTTTTTAGTGTTTTCCAATTTCGTAACAATTTATATCTAGCAGTACCTAAATTTAAAAGAGAACGGATTTCAATTAAACTTGAGAGATTTGAGAAAAATTCAAAAGGGGGAGTGGAGGAGAATAAGGGGGGAAGTTTGCTGTAGCGTTATATGTGGATGGATTTCAATTTTGGGACAAGGGAAAGTTTCGGTTACTGCAGGGTTATAAGGGCTCGCGAGGTCTTCTGTTCTCATTGAACCACCACTAGTGTTGTAAACATATGATTTTTATCGTTTCACAACCGAGCTAAACAGTCTATAAAGTCATTAAGACTCACTTTTTTTGTAATAATCATAATCGCTAAAATGTGGTTACTAATCATAGTTTTCAGAATGATGATGACTCTAGAAGTATTTTTGAATACGTATAATAGACTAGCGTAGCGCGCGTGACTTCGCCCTCGTGATGTTATTTTCATACATTTACATACAATTCGTTGTACTTACCCGTTTAGGGGTTGAGTTTCGGGAATTCCTTTCTTAGTACAACTCTATACACCAAGCCGAATATACCCTGAAAATTTCAAGCCTACAACCACAGGTTTAGGCTGCGCGTTGTGTAATATGTCCGTCAGTCAGTTAATCAATCTGTCAGACAGTCCAAGATATTTATAAGTGGTATAGTATTTGTCATTTTTACTGATGTCTGGTAGATTTACTAGACTTGACCTCAAAGTGTAGACCGCTCTACCAGATGTGAATACAAAATAGTTTTGAAATTTTGTGTAGTTATCTAACCCCGGAATACCATCTAAACGCAGACGACAACCTATTAAATAGATCGTAGTAGGTATCTTATTTGTGATTCTGATTTTTGACTAAGAATTTATTAATATCATGAACCTTTAATTTCACTTAAAGTAAAATCACTCTCGACAAAGATAGGTACCTAAATCGATTTATATGAACAGGTATTAAAGTAGGTCAATGGCAGCTTTGGCTGGGTTATACTCAAATAAATACAAATGAAGAACATCTTAATAATAGCTTCAAAACATTAAAAAGGTATAATAAAATGGGCTAAAGGGACGCGCACAACACGTTCACGTGACGACAGTAATACAATTCTATACGAACTTCGAACGACCAAATAACTCTAGAGATGTATCCGGAATATCTATTTACTCACGCAAGTACAGAAACTCACTCTTCCGATTAATCTCAGCTAAATCACCGTGAAAAATGATAAAAACCACAAAGCTTTTAAATTAATTGTTCGCAGCCATTTCACGTCCACCTTCCATTAATTTTGCTTCACACATCTGCAAAGAGATAAACGTACAGGATCATTAACAACTAGTGGTCTGGCCGTGACTGTTCTAACCGCGTTATTGCTACTACTTTTAGAAACAGAATTCTAGAAATTTTTTCTTTAGTGCACTTGTGGAGGATAAGGTTGACTGTACCTATGTGCTCCAACGAAAAGGGAAAATCTTCCAGCGAGTGATCTTTGACTCCGTAAGTGCGATTCAGGATAGTTGTAATGTAGCTTGCGAGATGGCACTACACTATTACTACTCTTCAAAATGATTTATTTTTATGAAGTAACCTATATTAAGTACCAACCTGCCACCAATCCGCCGGCCAAGCGTATGATTTCTACGGCAAAAACTCCGAGAAAGTACGTCGTGGTCTATGTCCAGCAATTGATTCATTCAGACACAAATTTTTATGGTGATGATGATGAACTAAGTAAAAATTCCTATGGTAATACTCCTATGGTGACTTCCCATGGTAATGGATGGTATGTTTACCTAAATTGTCATGAAAAATCTTACTTTTCACTGAAATATAATTGCTGGAACAAAAACAAGTATACTAACAACGTATTTTCCATCATCATGGCCTTGTAGACATCCACTGCTGGACATAAGCTTCCCAACGTTTCCAGGAAGAACAATTTTGAGCCTTCTTCACCCACTGACTTCCCGCGATCCTGATAATGTCATCGGCCCATCGGGACAACGCAAGCAGATCAAATAATCTTGTCATAGTGTCATTTACTTAAAATATAAACAGAACATAAAAAACAAAGTGCAGTAGATGATATTACCATGGCTTCAGAAAATTGCAAAAAAAATACTTGAACTTAATACAAAATTAATTAGAAAGTAAGCAACTATTGGAAAACTGTACGTTACGTGAGCAATCGATCAATGAGTACTAGCCCTTGAAAAGAATGTTATTAATTAATAAAGTAAAATTTTATTAAAACTTCAACCTGCTGGCTGATAAATATCAGAGACCCGATTCTTGTTACGAAATATCGTCAAATTCAATCTCCAAATTCTTTGAAATTGACATTTCAGTCCAGCCCAATTTTTGGCAATCATATTCTAGTAACAATCTTCTCAGCTCCAAAAATATACGAGAGTTGGGCTTTTGGCAGCCAAGTTTAAATACAGTGTAGGCGGTGTTTAACTTAGTAATTAACTTTCATTATGTTTTACAGGTTGTTTAATTTTAGGTAGAATATTTAAATCGTAAAATTCATCAAAACATACCACAGCAGCTGAGGCTTTAAGATTAGTAAAAGTTCAACTCTGGGTCGTGCAGATTAATGGTACTAAAGGGTAATAAATTCCCAAAATTTACGAACCGAGTGGACTTCGAACCCACCTATGCCACCTGCAAAATATGAGTATGTGATCATAATTTAATAATATGAACTTACCTCTGACTAACTACCTAAGGCATCTTGAGTTGGTAGGTACTATTTATTAGGCCCTAATAGATCTGAGGGGATATCTACCGTGTCGTGTACGTGTGTCGTGTACGTGTGTCGTTTCTTCCCACGTGGGGATGTTGTTGTGGTTCGAATTCCCTACAGATTGACCTCTTCTCTAAAAGGTCAATATGTAGGGAATTCACCACACCACATATAAATACACCACTGTGTATTTATATCATATACGAGTATAAGCGACTATAGAACATTTTTGCGTGGGTAAGCACTAATAAAAAATCGTATATTTACTTACAGATTAAAGACTCAACAAAGTAAAACTTCATATCCTCAATATTTCAAGTATTTGCTCTCCATATGGCACGGGCGTGGGATGCTTTCGAGCGTAACAAAATGAGAAACAGCTTCTTATGGTGGTTTCATCTGTATTATACTTCCTTATAAGCAAATAATATGTTGGAATATTTTTTGTGGTGTCAGTCGTAAAGTTGCGGTCACAAGGTTTTCAGTATATAAAAAGTACTTTGTGCACAAGGTTGCGGTCGGGGAGTGTTGTGGTGAAAATGTTGAATGCAAAAAGTATGAATTCAAGACCAAATTGTCGGCGAAAATATATCGAAGTTCACGTTTTTTTGCTTCCGGTTTCCAGCGCTGTGTTAAATGTATGTCAGTGTGTATATTTATTTACTTGGGGAATGTTTTTGCATTGGCTAAATATTTACCTTCAAAATGGTTAGCTTTTATTCAGTAAAACTATTTTCGCTGTTTTCAAATATTTTGACAGTTCAAACAGAACGTTCTGTTCAATATTATGTTGATTTCCATGTATTAGCCATTCATGATATAGTAAGCGGTGTCTTTACGTCTGCAGTTTCGAATTGGCACTATTGTTTAAAAAAAAGTATTGCGAATACCTCTCTGGCTTTATAAGGTTGCGACAATTACAACTTCTAGACAATGTTTACCAGCTTCGAAACGATCATACCACGTAACTTTGCGAAGCTTTATGTCAATGCCATACATCTCACAAAGTGACTGTGACTCACACTCACAGCTCAGTTAGTAGTAGTTCTGCCTTCTGCACTGTAGGTTGTGGGTTTGATCTCCACCAAGAACAAACATTTGTGTGGTGAACATGGATTTTTTGTGAAGATTTGTTTATTCTCAGTCTGGGTGTTTTACTATACTCTAAGTATATATTTACATATAATTAATAAGTATTCCACCAGGTTCCTATTGTACATAAGCTGCGCTGTTTAGAATTAATTTTTTTATTTATTATGGACTTTTCTACTAGCGGTATCGTTAATAGAATGTATCTTTGTATACAGTCTCTGGTAGCACAACTTACGTGAGCCGCACTAAATAGTAATTTATTTAGTTACAAAAGGAAGCCCATACATCTCAGGCCTACGGCCTAAAATCCTTGCCGCACTACATGCGTACTGATTTATGGCCCTTGTCCATTAATTTATTATTAAACAAGCCCGAAGCCATGGACGTATAGGATTTGAAACTGTGTAAGTATAAAACCCCTGATTCCCTAAATGTGAAGGTTTTGAAACTAGATATTAATAGCATTACCCGAATAGTATAATATGGGTATCTACTTGTTTTGCTATCTGATGGCATCATCGTGATTTGGTTTAACAGACTTTGGTTTAGAAAGACGCCACTACCGAAGGCATGGAATTATTTTTGTGCATAACTTTTTAGTAATTTTATACCTATTATATTGTTTGGTTTTACTTTTTAATGTTTCCATTATTTAGATTAGAACATCTTAAATTTTAACCTATAGGTAATACCAGTTACAAGAATTTTTGTCTTGACTGAATTACTGCTTGACTGACATGTTAATGTATACATACTGAAGTCATGAATTTATTAATTTGATTCCTGATTAAGTTTCTCGATTGGGCAGACGCATCTCTTCTTAAACTTGGTGGGGCTATGCCTGTTACAAAGTACAATGCTTCGGTGTAATAAAAGTCAGTCAAGTCAATAAAAATAAACGTCCTCCTTTACAATACCCACTTATTAGGTTTCAGGGTTCCGAATGAGTATAAATTATGTAGTACCTACTCGACATAAATCTTATGCAGGTACCTAGTAAAACATAACCTGAGGCATATAGGTGTTAAGCCTCATGTGCCTGTAATCTCACTGGCACGTATACCCTTCAAACCCGAACACAGCAAGCTGCTTAGTGGCAAAAATAGGCATGGTGGTCCCTAGACTAACCCTTCATTAAGACCTCTACTATTACTAAAATTACTCTCATTTTATAATGTAAGTTGTGTAACTTTTGAAACTCGATAATCCTTCTTTATTAGTCGAAATAAAACAGTCTGACACAACAGCTCTTAACTTTTTACACAGGTACCTCGTTAGGTATTTGAGAGCCTTCATACTTAAATTAAGATTTAAGATTGTGGTACAAAAGACTCGTAACATCTTCAGTCTCCGATTCGAATGTCGAAAGGTTCAATGAAAGTCCCATCCGCCAAGGCCAGTTCTTTTCGAGAGCTCATCGAATGGTTCATTTTGAAATCTTCAGTGGTTGTGTTACTAAAAAGAAAGAAATAATAGGTCATGTTGTGCATAATATATTTTACATTTTTGACAGTTATTTATTGAATACTATCCTAGTTATGCTAGTTTTGCTCGGTTTATATACTTTACGAACGTGTAAAAACGTCTCTTCTTCTCTTCTCTGTGGCACCTCTCCGCACAGACTACTAGAGTGCGTTTCATCTTATAGTTCCTATGCCGTCATGTTGGTAGTAGTGCAAATAAGTGTTGTCATTATTCAATCAAGTAAAATCAGGAAAATCATGTATCTATGTAATACCCGCGACTTCGTACGCGCCTTAGGTAATGACTTTTACGATCTCCTCTTTCGAACATTTAGCTATAAATTATATTAATGTAAATTATAAACTTGTCCGTTTTCAAAATTTCATCCACATTACAACTTATTACCTGTTATACTAATAAGATACCATTCATAGCCATAACCGTCGGAAAAGTCATGTACATTAATGAAAGTCCTATTACAACACGACGTATTAGGTCGCGGGAACAGCTAGATCATATCATTAATATATTTGAAAGAAAGCAGGGAATTTAAAATTATAGGATCAATGAGAAATAAAATGGAATTTTATGTTTATTTAAAGTCAAAAATCATTTATTCAGTAATAACTCCTTTCTTACGGTATAAAATTCATGTATTTTATGTCTTATAGTAGCACACCGTTCGAAGTCATCCAGTTCGTGAGTTTTTCTTCGAGGATCACTTTTGCGCGGTGTAGTAATTTTTTTCGAAGTTGAAGCTGCCACCTTATCTTCTTTGGTGATTTTCGATACTGTTTTTTTCAGATATACCTAAAACAAAATTTGATGATTATTATTTACTAATTTTTTTCGTTGGTTTGACATCAGTCAATCGCTTAAATTCGTTTCAGTAGTGTCATTATAGGCAAACCCTTGATTTTTATATCATTAGTGTATAGGAAAGCGCACCAGAAAACCTCTATAAAAATATATTAACTAGGCAAATTTAAATTGAAGTTGTGGTTCTATTTTATTTCTATTTGGGGAGATAACTCTAGAGAACGCTGTAGGTACATGTATAATCTATATAAGTATTTCTGACTCTGACTATTGTCAGTACTTTTACTTACCGTATTTAAAACATCGGGAGGAGATAGTATAGTAGTAGTAGCAGTAAATACAAAAAATCTATTTGAGTTTAGTTGGTATAGATGAAGGGCCTAACTAGACTGATGCTGGTAACCGTTTTTACTAACCTGTATTGGCGGCAACCCGAGCTTGTACACATCTTAATGGAATAAGTGGGGCCTCGTTACGTTTTTCTCTTGCACAAAAGTCTTTCACCTTCAACACCATCACTCTTTCACCACTCTGTAATGTTTTAGGCATAATTTTTACTAAAACCTTGAAAAACCTGGAGATACCTCTTAGCGTGTTGACATTGTTGATAGACAGGGGTGCCAACATTACGGCATAGGAACTATCCGATGAAACGCACTATAGGATGCTAACGCATCCTCTCCGTCATTCGATAGACAATATTGCCAGTGTGAAATGGATTTGTTTTTTTACGAGTCAGAAAAAAAAGTAAAGTCGGCTGTCATAGGTTTTGAAAAAAAGGTTACGTTTCTTTTCAAAACTTAGGAAACATTTCCGTTCAAATCAGATATTTTACACTTTCATTTCAACACACTGTGCTAAGACTCAATTAGTGATGGTTAAAATACCACCAAAATTACTCATCAGAACCTAAAATAACACTACGAAACCCATCAAAATGAAAAAACAATGTTGCTTGCAAAAATGACAGAAAATTTGGTAGGTATTTGGCAAATATAATTTTCGTTTATTATATTATTCGCTATAGTAAGACAAGACTGGCCACTTAGGCCAGTCTTTGTCTTGTATTCACAAACTATTTGTGCGACATAAACTTCATAATCCGAGTCACACAGCGTATGTATTTGTACACATCTTATTCTTTTTCAATCAAGACAAAAATCCACAAAGTTTATCTTACCCAGACCTAGAGTAACAAGAACCATCTGCCACTAAAGTTTTTTGCAACTATGGTATTATAAAAATAAGGACTTCCATTTATTTTGCTCACACAGACGTTTTACAATTCAAACGATATGAACCTGACCCCGTAGTCAGCAATTCTACTCTTGAAAATGATAAAAAAACTTTCGGCTTTGAGTTATACTGTGGGGCCTCGGTAACCCGTTCCCTGTCTTCAACTATTCCCTGTTCAAGTTGTCGCTGCCTGGCATGCCACCACGCAGTGTAACTCAGAACAATAATGCGAAACGTATGGGGGAGGCATAGGCCGCAGCACAGGCATATATTCAATAGCTTGTAGAAGTCCACTGCTGGACCTATGTCCAGCAGTGGACTTTTACAAGCTATTGATGATGATGATGATGACCCTTTAGGCCTTTATTTAGTAGTAGTTTGAAGTACACCGTGAAGCCGGAGTATGTAGTCGAGTATTTAAAGCAAAAGCCCGGCCTTACCATGAAAGTCGATTAGTTGAAATCCCGCCAGAAAGTTAGTTTCAATTCCTTTAAACCATGCAGGGATAGCGGATTTTAGCTAAAAGATATTGTATTCAGGAAGTTTCTCGAAAGCCTAACATAAGACACCCACCGCCACGTCTTCAACCTTTCTAACAATGAGTATTAGCTTACATCAATTACATCAATTTTAAAACCTATATTTATATTTTATTTACAGTGTTGACTAACATAAATTAATTCTAAATAGACATTAAAGATATTAAGCAACTATAGTTAAATAAAAATAGCTAAATCTAATGATAATAGGTCTTGGTTTACAGTAGTCATCTATATACGCGTTCCAGATAGTTCAGACTGCAGGTGTTTTAAGCAATGCTGCCATTGTCACTATGTCGTACATCGTGATGTACGTCATGCTGTACCATTTTTTATTTCTTCTCCATTACGTAGTGTTGTACGGTATGCTGTAACATTAATAAAAATTTGTGGTAATTTTTACACAACATCATTCCCAAACTAAGCAAAGCTTGTACTATGGGAACCAGATGACTGATAGAATACATAAATATTTTTTTTTGGTAAATACATACTTAGAATACCATATAACACCCAAACACAGAACAAGCATCTATGTTCATCGCACAAATGTTTGATCTCGGTGAGGATCCAACCCACCACCCACAGCGTAGAAGGCAGGGTTACTAATAGATACGAACTGAGCTGTGACGTCTGTCGAGTTCTGCTGAACGTCATGATATACGGTGTATGTGTAGGTACTGCTGTTCTGTACACTTTGTTGTACGCTATGTAATATACTACGTACACCCATAACTTTGAGATGAGAAATGCAACGGTACCGGCACCCAAAGTCATATAGCCATTGTTAATTGTTATTTCGGAGCTCAAAGTAGTCAAAGCTCTACGGCAGAATAATCTAGATGATCGTGCATGCATTGTAAATGGAAAGTCTATTCAAGTGGAAGCCAAAACCATTTGTACTGTGGCTTCTATACATAACCTAGTCTATATTATACTAGCTGACCGGTGCCCACTTCGTTGGGCGGTAAACATGTTTACTTACAAATCTTAACTGAAGTAGTACTCGATGTCGCCAACAGATGGCGTTAATACGGCATAAAATAGAGGCCGTTCGCAGTTTCGCCCGCGTGGCAGTTTTTATTATTTTGATAAGAATTAATAGTATGAGTAAAATTAATGCGTTTAAATGTAGTCCAAAAAAATTCAAGATTTTGAAATAAAAAAATGGTTGTTATGCCTCACTTGACATAGATAGGTATAGTGTGTTGCGGACTTTTTTGTAGATATTTATAAGATCTCTAATTGTTTTGAACATTTTATGGTTCTATCTTTTATAGTTTAGGCAGCGTACGCAAAATAAGTAACTTTTCTGGTTGATTTTTTACACCTTGTGTCTGAAAAATCCAAATATTTTACGGAACGCTATTTTTTTCCAAAATAAAATATAGCCTATATTACTAAGTGATAATGTAGCTTTCTAATGAAAAAAGAATTATTAAAATCGGTCCAGTACTTTTTGAGTTTATTCGTAACATACAAAAATACAAATCTTTCCTCTTAGTGTAGATGTATCCAATTTCAATAAATACGCATTGGTAAAACTTTTTACCAAAATTAGGGTGTAAAAAGATCGCTGTCCGAAACTTTTGGATGAGGGTATAAAAATTACAAGATAAACAATAACAAAAAAGATACAATAAACAGGAACCATAAATAAAGGAGAGCACCGGTGGTTTAGTGGAAGTGATCTAAAAGTCATGGTTTCGAATCCAATGGGACTTTCTGTTCAAAAAATTTGCAAAATGCCAGAACATCGTGAAGAAACTAGTAAGTATTCTAGCAGCTGTGATGGGCGTGCCTGTCACGTATAACTACTTCAAAATTTGGGTGTGTACCAAATTTAATCTGGACATACCTCTGACTATTCCCCTTAGACATCCTCAAATAATTTTGAGTCGGTGCTACTTGGTAGGGCCTAAGATATCCGAGATGATATCTACCGTGCCTAGGGGTTAAAGTCGTGAGGCGGTATCTGATTATAATTTCAATAGATCTGTAACCTTCTTTGGTTTATAAATGATTATTATTATAATAACATATATTGTGATAGTTCTAATTTTTGACCAAATTAAAAAAAAGACAGCTACCCAAGTTATTAGTCAAACAGCAAAAAAGTCAAACAATAAACCAGGGCCATAAATAAGATGTGCATGCCTCCAGCTTCCTCATATGGAAAATGCAAATTCTGAAAATGCCAATATTTAGTTCATATTTAGTACCATCATAGATTACAACCATAATTTAGGTGCCAAAAAAACAACGACGCTACAAGCCTTTGAAGGTGTGTTAGCTGAAGTAACATGCCACCAGCTTCCTCATTCAGTGTGGGCAAACGAGTGCTGATAGAGCTATAGAACAAACGCTAGCATTTAGTACCAGATGAGTGCACTAGGTAGCAAAATTTCCAAACCTACAGCTAAAAAACTCTCGGAGTTATAAGACTTCATCAACGTGTAAGCTGACGTACCGTTATTTCAGCACGCACATGCTGGTTCTCTGAAACGGCTGCAGCTATAGACACGGTTGATATCTCCAGATTCAGTGCACAATTGGTGCCAAAGGTACCAAATATTTGAGGCTTCTAGGTTCAAAACTCTTTGAACTACAGGCTTTTAGCAACGTGTAAGCTGGGGAAACGTTTCTCCAGCTGACACATGCTGGATCTCAGAAACGGTAAGAGATAGAGATTCGGTTGATATCTCCAAATGTCAATATGAATTAGTGCACTTGGCACCAAAATTTTGGAGTCTCTAGGACCAATAGTTACATCACAAGAAGCAAAAAACCATTTAACGGTCAACAAATTCAAACCAGTTTTCGCTTCTATAAAAGCGCGGCGTTGCCGCTCTGCACGCTACAATAGCGAGCGAACATTATGCTTGTTCTCTGTCTGTTTTTATATCTGTCTCTGGATACAACGTGTGTTGCCAGTTCAGTTTTAGTAGGTCGATAGTTTTATTCGAGTCTTGTCAGAACAGGTATTATAGGTACGAGGTACTACTAAATAGGTACTTTATTTTGTCTAGTTTAACCAAATAAAATAGGAACCTAATTAGAAAATTGGGTTTGTATGTACTCAAATAGTTGATTTGACGACCGATGTGACGCAGCGGCCTGTGACGCAGAAGTTTGCGGGTTCGATTCCCGCCTTGGAATAAAATGTTTAAACGATCTGCAAATAATGAATCCGGGTGTTCTGGGTATTTTCTATGTTTAGTAAAAAATATGTATGTATTTATGTAACGTCAGATTTGGAATTCAAAATGGCGGGTGCAAATGATGGTACAAAAAACTGACATGGGTGTCTTTTTCGACTAATTTGGGGGTGCTGATTACGAATATCTGGTCAGATTTGAAATTCAAAATGGCGGGTGCACATGATGGTACAAAAAAATTATATGGGAGTCTTTTTTGACTAATTTGGGGGTGCTGATTACGAATATCTGGTCAGATTTGGAATTCAAAATGGCGGGTGCACATGATGGTACAAAAAACTGACATGGGTGTCTTTTTCGACTAATTTGGGGGTGCTGATTACGAATATCTGGTCAAATTTGAAATTCAAAATGGCGGGTACAAAAAATGGTACAAAAAACTGACATGGGTGTCTTTTTCGACAAATTTGGGGGTGCTGATTACGAATATCTGGTCAGATTTGAAATTCAAAATGGCGGGTGCAAATGATGGTACAAAAAACTGACATGGGTGTCTTTTTCGACTAATTTGGGGGTGCTGATTAAGAATATCTGGTCAGATTTGGAATTCAAAATGGCGGGTGCACATGATGGTACAAAAAACTGACATGGGTGTCTTTTTCGACTAATTTGGGGGTGCTGATTACGAATATCTGGTCAAATTTGAAATTCAAAATGGCGGGTACTAAAATGGTACAAAAAACTGACATGGGTGTCTTTTTCGACTAATTTGGGGGTGCTGATTACGAATATCTGGTCAAATTTGAAATTCAAAATGGCGGGTACAAAAAAAGGTACAAAAAACTGACATGGGTGTCTTTTTCGACTAATTTGGGGGTGCTGACTACGAATATCTGGTCAAATTTTAAATTAAAAATGGCGGGTACAAAAAATGGTACAAAAAACTGACATGGGTGTCTTTTTCGACAAATTTGGGGGTGCTGATTACGAATATCTGGTCAGATATGAAATTCAAAATGGCGGGTGCACATGATGGTACAAAAATCGGACATGGGTGTCTTTTTCGACTAATTTGGGGGTGCTGATTACGAATATCTGGTCAGATTTGAAATTCAAAATGGCGGGTGCACATGATGGTACAAAAAACTGACATGGGTGTCTTTTTCGACAAATTTAGGGGTGCTGATTACGAATATCTGGTCAGATTTGGAATTCAAAATGGCGGGTGCACATGATGGTACAAAAAACTGACATGGGTGTCTTTTTCGACTAATTTGGGGGTGCTGACTACGAATATCTGGTCAAATTTGAAATTCAAAATTGCGGGTACAAAAATGGTACAAAAACTGACATGGGTGTCTTTTTCGACTAATTTGGGGGTGCTGATTACGAATATCTGGTCAAATTTGAAATTCAAAATGGCGGGTACAAAAAATGGTACAAAAAACTGACATGGGTGTCTTTTTGGACTAATTTGGGGGTGCTGACTACAAATATCTGGTAAAATTTGAAATTCAAAATGGCGGGTACAAAAAATGGTACAAAAAACTGACATGGGTGTCTTTTTCGACTAATTTGGGGGTGCTGATTACGAATATCTGGTCAAATTTGAAATTCAAAATGGCGGGTACAAAAAAAGGTACAAAAAACTGACATGGGTGTCTTTTTCGACTAATTTGGGGGTGCTGACTACGAATATCTAGTCAAATTTGAAATTCAAAATGGCGGGTACAAAAATGGTACAAAAAACTGACATGGGTGTCTTTTTCGACTAATTTGAGGGTGCTGATTACGAATATCTGGTCAAATTTGAAATTCAAAATGGCGGGAACAAAAAATGGTACAAAAAACTGACATGGGTGTCTTTTTCGACTAATTTGGGGGTGCTGACTACGAATATCTGGTCAAATTTGAAATTCAAAATGGCGGGTACAAAAAATGGTACAAAAAACTGACATGGGTGTCTTTTTCGACTAATTTGGGGGTGCTGATTACGAATATCTGGTCAGATTTGAAATTCAAAATGGCGGGTGCAAATGATGGTACAAAAAACTGACATGGGTGTCTTTTTCGACTAATTTGGGGGTGCTGATTACGAATATCAAGTCAGATTTGAAATTCAAAATGGCGGGTGCAAATGATGGTACAAACAACTGACATGGGTGTCTTTTTCGACTAATTTGGGGGTGCTGATTACGAATATCTGGTCAGATTTGAAATTCAAAATGGCGGGTGCAAGTATGGTGGCGGGTGGTCAGACACCCATATCATTTTTTTGTATCAAATCTGACCAGATATTCGTAATCAGCTTCCCCAAATTAGTCGAAAAAGACACCCATGTCAGTTTTTTGTACCATCATGTGCACCCGCCATTTTAAATTCCAAATCTGACCCGATATTCGTAATCAGCACCCCCAAATTAGACGAAAAAGACACCTATGTCAGTTTTTTGTACCATCATGTGCACCCGCCATTTTGAATTCCAAATCTGACCAGATATTCGTAATCAGCACCCCCAAATTAGTCGAAAAAGACACCCATGTCAGTTTTTTTACCATCATGTGCACCCGCCATTTTGAATTCCAAATCTGACCAGATATTCGTAATCAGCACCCCAAAATTAGACGAAAAAGACACCTATGTCAGTTTTTTGTACCATCATGTGCACCCGCCATTTTGAATTCCAAATCTGACCAGATATTCGTAATCAGCACCCCCAAATTAGTCGAAAAAGACACCCATGTCAGTTTTTTTACCATCATGTGCACCCGCCATTTTGAATTCCAAATCTGACCAGATATTCGTAATCAGCACCCCAAAATTAGTCGAAAAAGATACCCATATAAATTTTTTGTACCATCATTTGCACCCGCCATTTTGAATTTCAAATCTGACCAGATATTCGTAATCAGCACCCCCAAATTAGTCGAAAAAGACACCCATGTCAGTTTTTTGTACCATTTTTTGTACCCGCCATTTTGAATTTCAAATTTGACCAGATATTCGTAGTCAGCACCCCCAAATTAGTCGAAAAAGACACCTATGTCAGTTTTTTGTACCATCATTTGCACCCGCCATTTTGAATTTCAAATCTGACCAGATATTCGTAATCAGCACCCCCAAATTAGTCGAAAAAGACACCCATGTCAGTTTTTTGTACCCACCATTTTGAATTTCAAATTTGACCAGATATTCGTAGTCAGCACCCCCAAATTAGTCGAAAAAGACACCCATGTCAGTTTTTTGTACCATTTTTTGTTACCGCCATTTTGAATTTCAAATTTGACCAGATATTCGTAATCAGCACCCTCAAATTAGTCGAAAAAGACACCCATGTCAGTTTTTTGTACCATTTTTGTACCCGCCATTTTGAATTTCAAATTTGACCAGATATTCGTAGTCAGCACCCCCAAATTAGTCGAAAAAGACACCCATGTCAGTTTTTTGTACCTTTTTTTGTACCCGCCATTTTGAATTTCAAATTTGACCAGATATTCGTAATCAGCACCCCCAAATTAGTCGAAAAAGACACCCATGTCAGTTTTTTGTACCATCATGTGCACCCGCCATTTTGAATTCCAAATCTGACCAGATATTCTTAATCAGCACCCCCAAATTAGTCGAAAAAGACACCCATGTCAGTTTTTTGTACCATCATTTGCACCCGCTATTTTGAATTTCAAATCTGACCAGATATTCGTAATCAGCACCCCCAAATTAGTCGAAAAAGACACCCATGTCAGTTTTTTGTACCATTTTTTGTACCCGCCATTTTGAATTTCAAATTTGACCAGATATTCGTAATCAGCACCCCCAAATTAGTCGAAACAGACACCCATGTCAGTTTTTTGTACCATTTTTTGTACCCGCCATTTTGAATTTCAAATTTGACCAGATATTCGTAGTCAGCACCCCCAAATTAGTCGAAAAAGACACCCATGTCAGTTTTTTGTACCTTTTTTTGTACCCGCCATTTTGAATTTCAAATTTGACCAGATATTCGTAATTAGCACCCCCAAATTAGTCGAAAAAGACACCCATGTCAGTTTTTTGTACCATTTTAGTACCCGCCATTTTGAATTTCAAATTTGACCAGATATTCGTAATCAGCACCCCCAAATTAGTCGAAAAAGACGCCCATGTCAGTTTTTTGTACCATCATGTGCACCCGCCATTTTGAATTCCAAATCTGACCAGATATTCGTAATCAGCACCCCCAAATTAGTCAAAAAAGACTCCCATATAATTTTTTTGTACCATCATGTGCACCCGCCATTTTGAATTTCAAATCTGACCAGATATTCGTAATCAGCACCCCCAAATTAGTCGAAAAAGACACCCATGTCAGTTTTTTGTACCATCATTTGCACCCGCCATTTTGAATTCCAAATCTGACGTTACATAAATACATACATATTTTTTACTAAACATAGAAAATACCCAGAACACCCGGATTCATTATATGCAGATCGTTTAAACATTTTATTCCAAGGCGGGAATCGAACCCGCAAACTTCTGCGTCACAGGCCGCTGCGTCACATCGGTCGTCAAATCAACTATTTGAGTACATACAAACCCAATTTTCTAATTAGGTTCCTATTTTATTTGGTTAAACTAGACAAAATAAAGTACCTATTTAGTAGTACCTCGTACCTATAATACCTGTTCTGACAAGACTCGAATAAAACTATCGACCTACTAAAACTGAACTGGCAACACACGTTGTATCCAGAGACAGATATAAAAACAGACAGAGAACAAGCATAATGTTCGCTCGCTATTGTAGCGTGCAGAGCGGCAACGCCGCGCTTTTATAGAAGCGAAAACTGGTTTGAATTTGTTGACCGTTAAATGGTTTTTTGCTTCTTGTGATGTAACTATTGGTCCTAGAGACTCCAAAATTTTGGTGCCAAGTGCACTAATTCATATTGACATTTGGAGATATCAACCGAATCTCTATCTCTTACCGTTTCTGAGATCCAGCATGTGTCAGCTGGAGAAACGTTTCCCCAGCTTACACGTTGCTAAAAGCCTGTAGTTCAAAGAGTTTTGAACCTAGAAGCCTCAAATATTTGGTACCTTTGGCACCAATTGTGCACTGAATCTGGAGATATCAACCGTGTCTATAGCTGCAGCCGTTTCAGAGAACCAGCATGTGCGTGCTGAAATAACGGTACGTCAGCTTACACGTTGATGAAGTCTTATAACTCCGAGAGTTTTTTAGCTGCAGGTTTGGAAATTTTGCTACCTAGTGCACTCATCTGGTACTAAATGCTAGCGTTTGTTCTATAGCTCTATCAGCACTCGTTTGCCCACACTGAATGAGGAAGCTGGTGGCATGTTACTTCAGCTAACACACCTTCAAAGGCTTGTAGCGTCGTTGTTTTTTTGGCACCTAAATTATGGTTGTAATCTATGATGGTACTAAATATGAACTAAATATTGGCATTTTCAGAATCTGCATTTTCCATATGAGGAAGCTGGAGGCATGCACATTAAATAAGGGAAGTTTGACTATATTGGAACAGGTTGAAACCACCTATTACTAGAAGAACCATACATATTCTAGTTTTATTACTTAAAAAGGTGTTGTTGGGGTAAGGCAACCTAGGTGGCAGGTTGATAAAGTGCTGTTAAATAAGCAACGAAAGCCTCCAACAGTGTCAGTCTGGAGAAAATATATTTTTAATACTAGTTCGGTGACCCGCTAAAGAAAATAGCAAGAAAAGCCTTATAAAAGCACGCCGTAGTACATATTTATATTCTTTGGCCACACTTCTTATGTTTAGGTGTATACAGAAATGCTAATCAGAAGAAACTGAGATGCGGTGCGTGCTACGTAAAACAATTCAGTCATTTTCACTTTCGCAAAGGTAACTTAGTTACCACAGTTCGCAGTACAAAGTTGATTAACAGTATGAGTTCTTAAACATCCTTTTCTTTCCGTTATAATTTATATGGTTTATTGAAATAAATAGCAGGTAGTCTGTTTGGGGTGGACCCAAACTAAGTTGAAGCTAGTTAGTAGTGAGTGACGCCGCAGAGGGTAAAAATAACCGAACACGGTGAGAGTTGGACGTACACTGATTTATTGCTATTAGGTGTTAGTTGTTAGTAAGTAGGGCAATGCAAGCTAATGTAAAAGTTAATTTCTACCTAAATGAATGTGCATGTGCGAGTTAGCTCGTACATCTTGCCAACCAGAAAGAATGGAAAGGCAAGCCTAAAGTTAATCAAATATCAATAGAAAATTATATAATAATAAGTGTAAAGAAAACTAGTAGAAAGCTTATTACTAACTAAATTAAGTAGCTTAAGATAATAAAATTGTCCGTAAAAGAAAACTAGTAGAAAGCTTACAACTAACTGAATTAAGAAGCTTAAGATAATAAACTGTCCGTGTCCATTTTAACTAATTGTCCTCGGTGGGCCCGACTATCTCACCGAAAGAGTCACATGGAATGGGAATTGACACTGAATGTGGGGGCTCATTAGGAGGCGCAGAGCGCTTACTTATGTTTTTATTAGATATGCTCACTGATTTACGTAATTCACAACACTCGCGTGATACGTGTCGCTCGTTGGAGGCGCGCGCGTCGTAGGCGCAGCCACGGCGCGCGGTTTCCACGCGGACTGCTGGAGCCGCGCTCACCGGGGCCTCCCCCCCGGGAGATGCTGCTGGCACTATGCATCGTCTTCTTGCTCTAATACATACTGCTACGGTTCCTATCACCACCAGTACGGCGAGTATGCCGTAAATAAGGGAGTATTGGTGGACATCGTGAATGCTAAGGTCGGGAGCTGACTGCTGCTTGAGGTCATTGATTTCGTTAATGACCTGGCGATACAATTGCTCATGGTTCTCTGGAGTAAAGTTGTAGCTGGATCCAGAAGTTCTAATGACGCTGTTCAAAATAGATACCTCTGGGGCTTCGATCGAAGGCTGAATATTTACCTTTCGTAAGAAGTTGTTATGTGAGTGAATAGAGAACATATCGCCTTTGATAGTGCAACCTTGACCTATTTCAATAAGTCCGGTACCCGATAAAGTATTCGTAGTTACATCAGCTGTGCAAAAAGTGTTGATATTGCATTGTTTGCAACACGAGTATAGCCAAGAATTCCGCTGATGTAGCTTAACCCATCTATCTACACAAGGTGAACGCTCGTAGGTACAGGGTGATGTTAATTTTCCTGCACTTATTAAAGTTAAGTTGCATATGCTGGTTTTGAGATCTAAGTTATAAGTAGGTTTTTCTAGAGCACATAGGAGTTTTTCGTCGGAAGCATGAAGACAAGCTTGTAGATCGTAGTCTGTTAGAAATAGAACTGCGTCTTTTCTTAAATTAAATGCTAGGTACGGGTAGGTAGGTATGGTGAGGTAGGAGATTCCATCTTTGTTCTGTGGTACGCTAATAATTTTATCTAGTTCGTATATCTCTGTGCTGACTAATGGGACTTTAATTTCAATAATAAGGTATTGTTTGTATATTTTAGCTGCAACCTTTAATAGCTTATATACGTCCCGTATATTTCCCGTCTCTAGAGGTACCTTGAAATCCCCCTGTAGCTGGGCAGAAATAAAGTTGATTTGTTCTTCTAGTTGCTCGCTAGTAATTAGGTGTGCATTGATGCGGCCATGGCTGATGTCAGTAACAGTGTCTACTAAAGAGGTTTGCATACGTCTCAGGTTACCGAGTGTGATGGTCGCCGTTAAAGCTGATGTCGTAATGTAAAGACCTTTTTCGACTTCTGATCTAATTTGATTTATGTCTTCCGAGAAACTGCGAAGATTTTCTTTAAATGCCAAGGACATTTGGTTCATTGTTTGCTCATTGCGTTGTATAATATTGACTTCAGCTTCGATGATTGTGGTTTGATTTTTAATAAGCCCTTTCAGATGGTTTTCATTATATGCTATTTTTTCTATGTCTTTCGCATATTGCTGAGCAAACTTGTCGTCTAGTACACCAAAAAGATAATTTGCTAAGTTTCCAACCCCATTTACTATACCTCTTCGCTTTCGTTTGTGGTTAGGGCTCTGTAGAAGTCTGTTGTAGTGCTCAATTTCAGTTAGTTCGTGTGCAAGTTGACCAATGATTTGCTGGTATTGAGAGCTGTTTTTCATGGTCATACCCTTTAGATGTCTCACGTAAATCTCCATGTCAGTGATAGCTTGCCAGTAGCTAGTTAGATTGTAGTACACAACTAATTTCCATTCATCTCTTATGTATTGTAAATTGGATATTTTGTCGAAATAGAGCATTTTGGAGTCAGTTAGAGCTGTATTACCAATATGTGAGACATTATTCTGTGTAGTTGGAGAAATCATCATTGTAAATAGTAGGAGAGCTAAAGAAAGACAGTTTTTAAAAGGTTTACGCTTAGTTCCACGTACTCTTCCGACAGAGTTTGAATGTTGTGGAGTTTGCTGAGTTCTGTTGAGCTGTGCTGAGCTATCATCCTCGATCTTTCCCGAGTAGTTGAGGCGGCCTCCTACTCTTAAGATTCCATTTTCATCCAAGTACGGACAAAGATTCGCTAGCTGGCTGTTGGATCGAACATGACCTTTAAGCTTAATGTTTTCCAAATCGCTTGTAAAATCTATAGCTTGAACGTGTTTAATAAGTGTTCATATGCTTTATTTATTTCCGTAGTAGACAACACAGATGAATGTTCAGTTTGTTTATGTCGTAGTGCTGCAGTGAAACGTGACACCCATGCAACTACTTTGGCGGTACGCGTAATTGAGCTGTTGTTTATAAGTAATTCATTTATGAATGAGTTCGGTTGAAGTAAAGCTGAGGTTACATTAACCTTTTTAGATTCAATATTCGGAGGTTCGTAAGTTTTATTTTTGATATTGCTGGGTGCAAAGCTAGCTAACCACTGCGGGCCGTTCCACCAAAGGGGGGTTTTCTGAAGCTTAGCTACCGTTAATCCTCTAGTGGCACAGTCGGCGGCGTTTTCCTCCGAGCGGACATGATTCCAATTTGAAGCTGGTATTATATCTGTTATCTGTTGAACTCGATTCGCGACAAACTGTTTCCAACGAGATAAGTCTCCGTGTAGCCAACCAAGAACTACAGTGGAATCAGTCCACGCGTAAACATCAAAGTTTTTAGTTGAAAATGAAGCTTTTATAACTTGCACAAGATGAGCTAAGAGTAGAGCACCACACAGTTCTAGACGCGGCAGCGACACCTTCTTTAATGGAGCTAGCTTAGTTTTCGCTGCAACAAGTTTTGATGTGCACTCACCTTTTACATTGTGCGCTATTAAATACACGGCGCAGGCATAAGCCTTTTCTGAAGCGTCGCTATAGCCGTGTAATTGAAATGACTTCTGTGTGTCTCCCAAGTATCTAGGAATACTAAACTGGTCAACGTTTTGAAGATCACTCCGTAGCTGTATCCATTCTCTCTGGATTTGTTCCGGAACAGGGTCATCCCATCCTATACAAGAAGACCATGTACTTTGGACTAGGTAGGGTGCGGCTTTAGTTCCGTATGCAACAGTAGTGAGAAGATATTCCTGAAGAGGCTCATACGGGGTATCCCTCCAAAGAATACACTGAAGGAGCTGATCGCTGTCTCTGATTAAAATTTGGCGAAACATTTTCTCTATGTCTGCTGTTATAACATATTTGTATTGTCTCCAGTTTAAGATCAGCGTTGGTAGATCGTGCTGCAAGTTAGGACCACATTCCATGACGTCATTAAGGCTAAAACCGGAGCTTGTTTTGGATGAGGCGTTGAATACGGCCGAAGGACCATATGTTTGGGGTGGACCCAAACTAAGTTGAAGCTAGTTAGTAGTGAGTGACGCCGCAGAGGGTAAAAATAACCGAACACGGTGAGAGTTGGACGTACACTGATTTATTGCTATTAGGTGTTAGTTGTTAGTAAGTAGGGCAATGCAAGCTAATGTAAAAGTTAATTTCTACCTAAATGAATGTGCATGTGCGAGTTAGCTCGTACATAGTCATTTCGAAACACCTACTAAAGTAAAACTATGTCACCTAGTACATAATGTCACTAATCGTCTTCCTCGGCTGCTTTCTCTGTGGCTCACCAGTTTGACAACCGATGTGGCGCGGCGGGCGAATGTTCGCCTGCGGCGAAGGAGGTTGCGGGTTCGATTCCCGCCTTGGGATAAATGTTTGTACGATCTGCAAATCCGAATATTCCGGATGAATATTCCGGGTGTTCTGGGTAGTCCGTCCCATACAAATATCTGAGACAGTAGAAGTAGGCCCCACGCGGTCTAGTATAATTCTGCCTTTTGACATGATTATTATTGTTAAAAAAATCATTAGGAGGATGTTGCATTACTACTATCATCATACCTATTTTTAAGCAGTTAGAATATGTGATGGAAGTAACAAAAAAAATGGGGTCTGTTCGTCACCAACAAAATATAATAATTTTACTGTTTTGTATTTCAATACCCGGTGAGGTGCTTTGCAGACGTTGTCATTATGTGACTAAAATACTTATCGTAGGTAACAAAAACTTTAGACAAAGCTCAACACTACAAAGCTTTTACTGTATCTACCAAAGTTGGGAATTATCCGGCGCGGGAAGAATCCCAATTGTGAATTTTCACAATTCTACGCTCACTGCTGTTGTGTTTGTATTTTACCTTGTTTGTTCGGGTTTTTATACCGTTTATACGTACCTGGAATGCAAATATAAACCGCCATGCGTTCTGTTAAATAGTTTAGATGAGACTTTTTCTCCCCGAGGATGCTATTATCGAAGGATATAAAAATGTTCTTTATTAGTGCACAACTTTTATGTGATAGATCACCTAGAGATTCTTGTATACATATTCTCGTTCCAAAAACTCTCCTCATTTAAAGTTTTGTTGTTTTTGACTCCATTTTTTTGTTTGCTGTCCAACGCTGCACGGCGATACGAGTAACTAAAGTTTCACGGCAATCAACACACAAACTATGTACATCGTAAAATAATACGAAAAGCTCAGAACTACAGGTTATATTTCTGAATCAAATTTTTTTCAGGATACCGAACAACGAAGAATTATTTTCTAAAAATGATAACCATTTTCTACTATATTTTATTATAATATCGTTTGGGATAAAAAAAATATTGCTGGACATTTTTATTCACGTCATCTAGCCCTAAACTAAGCATAGCTTGTACTATGGGAGCCAGATGACTATAGAATATTTGTATACGTTTATCTTAACACCCACATAGGGGACAAGCATCTGTGGTCAGTACACAAATATTTGCACTCGATGAAGATCGAATCCACAACCTCAAATGAATGTCGTCGAATGAACTTTCTAAAATGATGCGGTTTTGTTTTTATTCAATGAGGTTTCTTGTAATCATGTAACTTTAACACCTCTATGTGGAATATACCTAAAACGAACTTGTGCGAGTTCTTATGTGAGAACTTGTGCGACCACTTGAAAGGTTCCCCTTCGTCCAAGTCCGAATCGCACTTGGCCGGTTTTTTAAGTAGGCACTATGCTGAACACTAAAATATTTAATACCGTTTCATTATTTTGTCATAGGACTACCTGGGGATTATTCATTACACATAAAATGTGCTTGTAAAAACCCTACACACATAAAAATTGCTGAGGCATAAACTCGACCACCCATTGTGACATAAACCGAATTTGTGAGAAAAACAGATTTACACGTTTATTGTACACGTAGGTATTCACTCTTATATTTTATGCTCTCAACCATTAACATGTATATATTTTTTTGTTAGTTTTTACCTTTCCTTAAGGAAATCACAAAGATTTTATATTATCCCAAAAATTATTTCCTTGAGTGGCATTTGACCATCCCCTTGATACGAGGACGCGCTAGCCAATTGCGCTATCAAGAGTTTAAACGACCCAAGTGAAATAAGCCTTGGGATGTTTTTAATACGGTACTTTAAGGACCGTGGTTCCATGCAGCATGTAGATGCTTGACGATATACTATCAAAGCCTGCTCGAAGAAATATTTTTCGGTATAATATAAAATCTATGCAATAACACATTCACTCAGAGCCATTTAGTCCCAAACGAAGCAAAGCCTGTACTATAGGAACCAGATCACGAATATAATATGATATGTATTTTTTGTAAATACATACTTAAAAATAATTAAATAAATAAAATTATATACTAAGCAAAGGTTGAGAGCAGGAGAGACTTTAACAGAAAAACAATTGCTTACTTTGACCTTACTTGAGCTTGTAAAATCTTTACAAGCTCAAGCAAAAAGGTCACCAGAATTGCGCAGCTACACGCCACAAAAGTGCCGTCACAGGATGTTCCCATTAATCGCTATTTCCTGGCAAAAAGCAGTGCCAATCTACTCTTTAAAGAAAGTTTTTTCCTCGTTTAGTTGGCACTTTGCTAGGTAGGTAAGTGTAAAGACATATACGTATGAGGTACCTAGATGATACTGCAGGTCTACTCTTAAAAACGATAAACGAAGTTTCGTATTGATGTTTTGTAATATACTGCAGGGCAACTTGGTAGCCGTCAAAAGTCAAGTGGTTGCTGCCTGACATGCCATTACGGTGGATGTAAAAAGCTCAAAATTGTTCATCCTGAAAACGTATGAGAAAGAATTATATGGTTGAAAATCTAAAGACCAGCAGGTCTACCTACTCTTAGAAACGACAAACAAAGTTTCGTAAATATGATGTGTTAAATGTCCAAAAATATTAAACTATTTTTTATCTATTTACCTATTACACTAGCAAAGCCGCAGGCCCAATCCTCATATCATATCACGTCTCAGCTCAAAAAAATGAGCTGAGACGGGATTGAGACAAAAATTTGATTGTCAAAATTGGGCCTGATCAAAATGTCGGTTTCAAAGAATAAATACTATTTGGACATTGACACGAACGAAACCAAACACAATCGCCAAATCTAGACGATATTTTATAACGAGAATTCAGCCTCATTTGGTAGAAGAGTCTCCATCAAGTAGTTGTGATGAATATTGACTAGATATATTATTATGGTCTCATTCACTCGCCTCTATGAAATCATTTTGGACACTTCAATGTGGATAGACAACAAAAAGAGATTAAGCTAGTAGAGTATTCAGAGAGAGGCCACTATGAATAAGACCACTTTAACTGGATTTTAATTATGATTCCGAGTAGAGTTCACTAGTTGCTATATTATGCTCAATTTCTAGAATTTCCACTATTTATTTCAAACTGATAGTATCACTGTTTGTTTTCTGAGTAAATTGAATAATAAATCCATTCGAATACCTACGTGTAAACGGAAGACTTTCCAGCATAGTGACGGAGACTGTGAGTCATGGATGGAACTAGCTCTTAGGGTAGAAGATTGATAATAGTTCGGATGGAGGTCGGTAAACGAGCAGCAGTACGCAGCAGCAGTTTTGAGGTGCCGCTGTACGTTGGCTACTTAACAATGTGTATTTTCTAAGTGCTTATTACTTTACGATCTTATCTATTTTTAAGAGCATAAAGTCCTTCAAACTTTGGCTCAAAAATCGGCTGAAAACATGATTAAAGTTAAAATGAGTTTTACCTGTGCTTATAAAGGAGTTTGAAATAATAACAACGTTTTAGTGCTGCGCCTCGGGCGATGAGAGGTAAGTAATAAAGTATAAAATAAAATAAGTAAACATTGCGAACGTTTCAAAAATTTTACTGAGCTCGTCATAAAAGTTTCAAAAAACAATTTTCAGTTAACCGCTTAAAAAAGATAAGCACACATAGACCAACATAAAATAATATATTAATGCGTATGTCGACATGTACTTGACCGATATTTTCTAACTCACTACCTAAGTGACATGTATACATAATCATAAGCGTGATGACTACGGCAAATCGTCTCAAGGATAGGAAAGGCCTGCGTTCAGCAGTTGACTTATGGGATGATGAGATGGGACTAAGTTATCTGTGGTCCAAGGCCATTAGGGCAAACCACTTACCTAAAGAACATTTACCCTATTATTTCATTTACATAATTCTCAGATGTGTCTGCGGTCTAATCTTAGTATGAGTATGTATATCTTACTTTGAACAACGTGGGATTTAATCTCTTACAAATAGAAGCTCACGTTATATGGAAAAGGAATTCCTGAAATTCAACCCCTAGACGGGTACAGCGAACGAAGTCGCGCGCGTTTTTATAGTCAATATTATTTAAACTTTAAAGTTAAAAAATATGCGTAGCTGAACTCTTGACATCGTGAAATTTACTTCCTAGATTTTAGATTTATGTATTGCCATTTATTTTATTACTGCCTACGGAGTCACACTGAAAATAAATCATGAAATAGACAGTAATCCCCAGCTACAGCAGACATGTCTCCATTTTTCTAGGTACTTAGGTACTTGGTAGAAATATTACGTTTAAAGCAAAAGGAACGAGTACACAAAAATATAGGAACAGGGCATATAAAACTATAGGTAACATATGTAAAATATTCAGAGACATAATATTACAAGCAAACATAATATATATGAATTAGATTTGCTTGTATTTTTTGTTCTTTTATTATTATAAAAATGGTTTATTCAGGTCGCGACTCGTGGTCCCACGGGTGGGACAGTGTGTCGATTTAATGGGCTCGTGGTCCCACTGTTTGGTGGGACCATCAGTCAACGTAATGCAGTCGCTCGTGGTCCCAAAAATATAATAATAATAATAGGTACCTAGGTACTCAATCACTGTCTTAGGCGGATCCAACTCGGATAGGTTAGGTTATTCAGGTGAAAGCTAAGTTTTACTAAACCTCACTCTCACTCGGTCACCCAGATAGTACTCGTATAGTAGCCATATCACACTTTATCTATTCCAAATAATTGTTTTATTTTAACCGCCAACAGTCGCAAAGCCTCAAAACGATAGAAGTTTCGTTTTGTCGTTTTGTGTTGAATACGCTGCATGCCAGGCAGCAATAACTTGACTGTGGAATGGAATACCGAGGCCGGCAGTAAATTGTTTTCAATAGTAGATTTGCAGTATACAAATCATCTTAAACGGAAACAAATGATTATCACAAAGATTTTTATATTATCCCAAAAATTATTAAATTATTATTAAATTATTTTCGTCGAGGCATTTGAATCCTCGGTAGCGAAGTTGGTATCGCATCCCCGTATCAAGGGGAAGGTCGTGGGTTCAAATCCTACTCGAGGAAAATAATTTTTGGGATAATATAAAAATCTTTGTAATTTCCTTAAGTGCAGGTAAGCACTATAAAAACAAATAAACTATGAAATGATTATCATCTCGTAAGTAAGCCATGACGTAGACATTTTGTAACCGTCACGTATTATCATATATTTTTGCGGTTTTGGTATTATTGCGGCCGTTATGGCCTTTTGTGATCTAGCCGTCGTCGCGTAGGCATCCCGTAGCCAGCCGTAGGTATTCCGTAGCGATCTCGTAGGCATCACGTAGCTGTCGCATAATCATTATGTTTATGCATTTTGTTGGCATCCTATAGATAACCTGGAGCCATCTTTCGGGAGCTGTCTTTTGGCATTCAGTAGCCATCCCGTAGCCATTACGTATTTATACCATATGGGAACCTTTAAAATAAGAAAGTTAAACTACCTATTTAAAAAAGTTACACCCTCCCTTTTTAAAGTGAAACAAACAGAATTAGGACAAAGAAGCATTTATTCACTCTCACTTCCAACAGTTCAAAAGAATTTAATTAAATATTTTAAGGTCGATTCTCGAACTTACGACTTAAGAGTCGGTTTTAAGAATACTAAAAGAGAAAATCGCTTGAAAAAGTTGAAAGGCGCATCAACAAAGTGAACTAATTCTTTCTTTCCCACTAATGACATTGAGTATATTTGTTACCTCTCAAACCACAACTTGGAATATACATACACGCTATGTATGAGTTTAATCTAGTTAGGTAGATAAGGCGTTTGTATATTTTTACAAAAGCTATTTAATATTTTATTAGGATTTGTTTCCGCATTTACTTGGTATAGGGCCAGATACCTATAACCGCATTAAAAATCCCCCAGAAAGGTGAATTCTTCACATAAATGGTACATGCTTATTATTATATTCACAAATTGAATTATTACGACGATGCCCCGCAATCCCCAATCCACACAAATAAAATTGAAGCCAGAATAAAATTGCCAGATGTACAGTCAGCTGCACTAGAATGTATACAATTCGTAACTTTCAAAATGTTATTAAAACCTTATAGTAAACTCTTAAACAGTAAAAACTCAAAAATCGTGAAATGTGCTGATAAGTTCACTTATTTTTTGAGTTTTTGCTTTGTAAATATGAATTGTAACGCTGTAAAACCATTCTGTAAGTTACGAATTGTATACATTCTAGTGCAGCTGACTGTACTACCAGATACCAGAAACGCGGTAATATAAGAAAAACATGGTTCAATGTTAGACAAACAAATCTCAGAAAAACTTTCGCAATAAGATTAGATAGTACTAAGCCCACTTTATATTAATAAATAATTTCGTTCTCTTTCAAAAAATGTTCGCCTTACCTTCTACAAGAATTATAAAACACTTTAACATTTAAATTGTTTTAAGAAATACGTAATTCTTGAAACTTTTTACTCCAAATATTTGAAGTAGTCTTTAATGGTTTAAGTTTTTCATTAACCATTTTTCATGATACGTAATATCCATTATTTCTTGGAAAAAAATACTGCTTGGGTTTTACCATCTAAACTTTGCAGGTACAATATTAACTTCCTCACAAAAGTGGCATCAAGGGAGTGATGTAGCAAAATGAAAAGTAACTGAAAATTTTAGTACTTGAACGTGTTACAATTAAACAAAATTCTTCTTTCAGGCTATGATATATTATATGGTATGATGGCAAGATACCTTGCTTAGATAGAAAACTATAGAGCCAGGTGGTTATGTTGTAGAGATACATAACTACTTTTCCCGTTACCAGCAGGTCTACTCTTAGAAACGATAAACAAAGTTTCGTATTATCGTTTTGTAATATACTGTGGGGCAACTCGGCAGCCGTCAAAAGTTAAGTTGTCGCTGCCTAACATGCCGCGTAGTGTAACTCATAACGACAATACCGCGCCAGAACCATGGAGAGTTATTATCCATAAAACTTTGAGAAGAAGTTACAATCCTCAACAAAAAGGGATCAACTATGTAGGAAGCATATTACAGGGATTCATAACCAAAATAAATGAGATGTAGATTTTTAGGTGACATTTGCAAACTACTTGGCCTGCTGAGCTGACGTTGAGTTATGCAAAGGATAGCTACGCTTTGTATACTGAGATGTCTTAACATAATAGTTTGCTTAGAAGATTTTATAATGTCCCTTTCTATCTGATGTCTTTTTTTTTGAAACTAAGTAAAAATTTAAGCCTATAAATATATCTCTCGATTTCCGATTTTAGGATTTATTCCTAGTCGGGTCCGTTTTCGGCTCTAAATTGATCGTCAAGTCCTTGGTTCAATATTTTTTATCTCTTTCCCTCAAAGCTTGAATATAATATGGAGGCAAAGTGTATTATTAAGGCCAAATGGCCTACCGTTAAAAGTAACCGTTAGTAACGCGGTTTTATAACCGCATAATTATACCGTTACCAACAAAGTTGTGGACATAACATTTTTAATATTTAGACAAGTTACTTGAAAAACATTTTATCTCTGCCATCATTATGGACAACTTACAGTCTTACACCAATCTTTTTAAATGAGATTTCCGTCTGAGACAGGTTTTTATAGTGAAGGCCTATAAATCCGTAATGTTATTTAAGCACTTAGTTGTTACTCTTCTCTCTTCTTTTTCTTTCTTTATCTTTTTTCACTCATATCCCTTTGTACATTTACTGTATATGATGTAGTTGCCTAAGA
Organism: Electrophaes corylata; assembly: GCA_947095575.1. Lineage (NCBI taxonomy): Eukaryota > Metazoa > Arthropoda > Insecta > Lepidoptera > Geometridae > Electrophaes > Electrophaes corylata. The sequence goes on from OX352702.1 coordinate 6,208,245, forward strand.
CAGGATTTTCTATAAATTAGACTTACTAGGTATCATTTAAACCATCGTCACAACCTTCATTACAATCAACTGTTAAAGTCAAAGTCAAAGTCAAAAATCATTTAATAGTTTATTTGTTTTTATAATGCTTACCTGCACTTAAGGAAATCACAAAGATTTTTTTTTTGGGATAATATAAAAAAAAAATCTTTGAAAAATCATTTATTCAGTAATATCCGCAAGGATCATCTTGAAACGTCTTAAATCTAGGTAAAGCTACGTGCCAGTTCCTCGCAACCAAACCTAGAAGAATCCTGTAATCTGTGATTCAGTAGTATGCTCAGACATACCTATCAAATGTAGCATACCGGTGGTCTAGTGGGAGAGACCCCGCCTTCTGATCCTAGGTCGTGGTCAAATCCGGTCGTACACCAATGGATTTTTTCGTTTGAAAACATTATTTTATTTTATTTTATAATTTTAAGGAAATTTACAGCTAGGTACACAGAAAGGTAATAAATTTAAAACACATGTTCTAAAGGCCAATTAAAAGTAAAAAATTATGTGCGCAATGTCAGTGCTCTCAAGCGGTGAAGGAAAATATCGTGAGGAAACCAGTTAGTATTCTAGCAGCGGCGATGGGCGGCACTATAATAATTATAATAATAATAATAATAATGCTGGACAATGCACCAAGCATCATCTAGCCCCAAGCTAAGCAGAGCTTGTGTTATGGGTACTAGATGACTGATATACTTAATACAATACATTACATATATAGATATTTTTTATTATACATAGAAAACACCCAGAACACCCGGAATAAATGTTTGCAGGTCGTACAAACATTTATCCCAAGGCGGGAATCAAACCCGCAACCTCTTGCGTCGCAAGCGGACATTCGCCCGCCGCGCCACATGGGTCGTCGAGTTTTCGACCACTATTGTCATATATGGAATACTAACTACTGCAAAATGTGGATATGTACCAAATGTACTATCTGGACGCACCTCTGACTACCCCCCTTAAACTTCGAAGAATCTCGAGTAGGTCCAACACCTAAGCGGGTACAGTGGAGCCGGGTAAAGTCACACGCGTTTCGCTACCATAATTGCATATCAGCTTATGATAAAGCCTTTTTTATACTGGTACTACGCTTTTGTAATATAAACAATTTCGAAAACTATTAAACTCGCCGTTTTATTTGTCTGGGACATTAATATAACTATTTATGTTGTTTTATTTCTTTACCTCGCTGCACCTTATACTTCGCTAGATGGAAGTTTTCTTGACTAATAAGGGACATCAAAAAGACCCGCAGTAAACGTAATGACCCTTTGCATTATAAAACCTACGCAAGTTTAGTGGTCATTTGGTTTTACTGATAGTTTTACTGTCTTGTACCACGAAAGAGTGAACCAACTCTTTTGTGTCTCGTACAATGATAAATAATCTATACCAAGTATAAGAATCTTTGTCCAGACTGGCTGATTGACTGACTGACTCACTTATAGACAACGCACAGCTTAAACCGCTGGTCACAGAGACTTGAAATTTTTAGGTTATATTCGTCTTGGTGCGTAGAAGTGTGCTAAGAAAGTAATTTCCGAAATGCAACCCCTAAACGGGTATAGCAGGGATTCAGTTTTTTATGAAAATAGCTTCACTCGGATAAAGTCGATTACTCCACCAGTACGATACTAAATTAACAAGAAAAAGACCCAAGTGTCGCAAAACGGAGCATGAAATTAGTAAAATTGGCCAGCCAACTAACGCTGGTCTTCCGTCAGAACCGTGTAAGTACCTAATACCACAGACCATAAACAGATCAGTAAAATAGCATAGCTACAATATTATAAATATTTTGAAGTGAATAATATTTGACTATATTAACTTTGATTGTGATGTCATCAAATTTATCCAACAGAGCTTAGTATCTACTAGAATAGAAGCCCAATTAAAACGGAAAAGTTACATCGACATCGGCCGCTTTTGAAAATGTTGTGAAAATGATTGAAACTGGAATTCAATTCAGATAAAAACATTGTTATTCTTAGAAGTGAGCTTAACCGTGAGTTATGAAAATTTTAGGCTCACTCAATCAAATTTGATAGCTGCGCTGATGAAAATAAAGTCAATATTTTTGTTGGGTTTTTAATTTTTATAGCGCTTTTTTTGAATTTTCTTAAAGATGACGGCCAAATGATAATAAGGTTACCAAAGTTACTTTGGTACGTAATTAATCTGATTAGTTTTATCGATAAATCTGAAAGAAAGAAAATTAATCGTTTAATTTTTTTTTGGCTTAAAATTTGCTGATGAAACAAGATGATGGCCCATCTCTTAAATGGTTACCATCATCTATAACAATGTATTGCCTCGCAGGTCACGTTCGTTAGGAACGTGCCACTACGTGAACGCTCATATCTCTTAGGGCTTACCAACTCAAACACTAACTCAAGACTCTTAGAGTATGTCTAAGGGGGGTTAATTATTTTTTTAATCTAAATTTAATGTAAATAAACTATTTATTAATCTAAGGTAGTCAGAGTTACGTACCTACTTTATTCTAGCTAAAAGTAGTTAGACGGACAGTGGTAACACGATAGCTTGGCAAAATACAGACAGAAATTTTGTAAGTAAAGTACTTACATCATCGTCATCAGCAGCCTGTAGAAGTCAACTGCTGAACATAAGCATCCCCCATACGTTTCCAGGAAGAACGATTCTCAGCCCGTTTCATTGACTTCCCGCAATCCTAACGATGTCGTCAGTCCATCGGGCATCCTACGCTTCGTCTTCCGGTTCGTGGTCGCCATTCGAGAACCTTTATTCCCCAGCAATTGTCAGTTCCACGAGCGATATGGCCTGCCTATTGCCACTTTAACTTACTGATTCTGAGAGCTTTAGCGGTGACCTCGGTTCTAATACGGATTTCTTCATTTTCGATTCTACCTCGTAGTGAAACTCCCAGCATTGCTCTCTCCATAGCCCTTGAAACTAAAAACGTTGACATCGATGGTACCCGTATTAGGTATGAACAAGCTTCTTAGTTTTTACATAGCTTGATCTAGCTTGATTACATAGATCTTCGTTTTTCAGTCAAGCTTAGGTGTTCATCAGCATTAACTGAAACATGCAGAATCCACTTTACCCAATAGATCCGTGGGTAAAGTAAATATTTGTTCCATTTGGATTTGAGTGGCATTTGTGTGGGGGTTGGTGTTGTTACGTTGCGACTTCAAACGATTTAGATCAGCTTAGGTACAAAGCAGTAAATACTCACTGCATGCAGATCATTTAAATAAATAATAAATATCTATGGACATTTTTTACACTACGTCGTCTAACCCAAAACTATGCAAAGCTTGTACTATGGGAACCAGATAGCTGATAAAATACTTATACACGTTAATTTTGTAAATTCATGATTAGAATACAATATAACACCCCGACAGAGAACAAACATCTTGTTCATCGCACAAATATTTGTCCTCGATGGGGATCGAACCCACAACCTACAGAACAGAATGTAGAGCTACTAACTGAGCTGTGATGCCAGTCATATGGTGGTGGTAGTAGTAGTATTGCTCATTAATTATCGATAAATAATAGTGAAGCAGGTGCTCTATAAGGAAGCACTCATATTCCTAGTAGTGCACTTACCTAAATAATGTTAGGTGCGCTACGAAGAAATATTTTAATATGTTTCCTTGTAGAGCACCGAGGCAAAAAGTTTTGAGGAATACGATAAGTGATACAAACCAATGCGCTACAAAGAGTGCCCTTTTAAAATCGGCGTAAAGAATATGCTAGATATTCAATCAAGTTATGAATGCGTATCATTTAGCAAAAATTTTTTATAATTTCTATCACCATAATGTCAAAAAACTACTTCGTAATTCTTTAGAACAACAATTGTATGTTTATTTTACATACCATCATATTATTTAAAAGCGATTTAGGAAATAAAGATGTTGCGTGACTTTTGCATTCATACCTTTGACCTAGGAAAGAATTTTTTTTTACCTTAAAATGTGGGGCTAGGAAAAAACCCATAAACTTAGTGTAGGCAAATTATCTTTTTTAACTGTAGTTTGGATATGTACCTATCTTTTCTTACCAATTATTACTTTTATTAATTATAACTATTGGCAAGAAAAATAATAAGCACCAATATAATGTTCCAATGTCTAAAATGTATTTACAGACGTTCGTTATAAAATAAGTATCTTCACCCAATAATCTAATAATTGAGAGAAAAAGTTTATTGGAAATTAAGGGTAATTCATTTCAAGTTGCTTGGGGTGATGTAAAAAACGAGAGGTAAATACTCGTAGATACAGATTGGAAACTCTTGGATTGGTGACCAAGTTAGAACTGATCCAGGTCAGTAGATGATAAATTAAAAAAGTTTTAGAAAAAAGAACTGACATAATCAGCGGCATCTTTAATTAAAAGAAAACAATAACAAGTTGACAGGTATTTACGTTCAGAAACTTTTGGTGGCTACGATTTTACGTGAATTGTTTTTCTGTAATTGTATCTGCTGGGTTTTTAGTTAAACTAGAAGAACATGCTAGAAACTTTAGACTGGTTTATTACTATATTCTTGGATGATCCTTTTTACAATAATAATCGAAGGTTATAGAGCTGATGAGATTACTTCAAGCCGAGTTGCTATGCCGTAGAACTCGGTCGTGATGTTGTCTGTTTTTTTATTCGACTTGCTGATGTAACAAGTAGCTGGCCCACCCAACGCTAAGTGGTTACTATCACCTGTAACAAAATAATGCTTTCGTTCCTTAGGAACGTGGATCGTTCTCTACGATGCACTGCTCTTCGTCCATCAACTTAAAGCATACATTGTGTTGAGCCTTGTATATATGTAACTTCATTGGCACCCACACACTTCAAACCAAAACACAGCAAGCTACTTGGTGGTAGTTATACCTTTCCATCCCAGCGGGTAGCTTAGCTTAGCTACAAAACGCACCGTCATCCACAGATCTGTCATGTCCACAGTAACGCAAACTGCAGTCACAGTTTTGTTTTTCCTATAAAGCCAAAATGGGGAAATGTTACCTAGGTATATCAAAACGTAATTAAATAACCAATTATTTTACCATCTTGTATCTTTTTCTTATTCAATGGGACTCTCAGAAGGGCGTTAGGCCATTCGCACATAGTGATACTCACAAACGATGAGTATCATATTTAATAGTCTTGTAGACTAGTCGCCGCATCAATTATCGCATATAATAGGATCTAACATCTGTATGCCTCGATAAACTTGGAGTAGTGCATTGTAGAGCACGTTCCTTACGAACGAAACCTGCGAAGCAATGCTGTTGTAATGGTGATGGTAACCACTTAGAGGCTCAATTCTCATAACGAAATATCAAATTTAAGTTTCCATTGTGTCAATCTCCAAATGTTGTTATTTTAAACTTCATACAATACTAATTTTGGCCCAATTTTGACAACTAAATTCTTATTTCAATCTTGTCTCAGCTCAACAAGATTACGAATACTGGGCCCCGTCCATCTGCTTGTTCTATCAGCAATTTGCAAATCTCGAGTTCACAAGAATTCTATTGGTATATGACTCAAGTATCGTCTCTTGCGACAGGCAACAGGCATTTGCATATAATTGTAGATGATTTGTATGCATCGTCAATACATACGAAACTTACTAAGGCTCGAGTTTCCTAACAATGTTTTCCTTCGTCGATTTCTTTCTTGCGAGTATAGTAATGTATAAAGGGCCTAACTCGTGGCTTCGCCTACGGCAACGCTTTGGCAAATTGAAGGAAGAATAGCTAGGTATTTTATTTAGGAACCTACTTGTTATAAATTTATTCTAAAAAAGACAAAGAATTTCACTTGTAGGTAAGTAAAATCAATCAATGTATATGTGTTCCTAATAAAGCCATGTATATTATCTAGCAATAAAGTAACGTTTAAAAGTACTTAGTTACTTACTTAATATTTATTTTCGTTTGTCGCGAATATATATATCATGATATAACAATAATAATAATGTTGGACAATCCACACAGCATCATCTAGCCCCAAGCTAAGCAGAGCTTGTGTTATGGGTACTAGACGACTGATATACTTAATACAATGCATTACATACATAGACATTTTTTATTATACATAGAAAACACCCAGAACACCCGGAATAAATATTTGCAGATCGTACAAACATTTATCCCAAGGCGGGAATCGAACCCGCAACCTCCTGTGTCGCAGGCGGACATTCGCCCGCCGCGCCACATCGGTCGTCATATGCATGAGGGTTGTATTAAAAACCATAAACAAACTATTATTGGTCTTGTTTGAACTTGCTGAAATGGCAAGCAGATGACCCGTGCACCTGACGTTAAGTGGTTACCTATAATCAAGTATTCCTCGCAGGTCACATTAGTTAGGAACGTGCATTACGATGCACTGCTCCGCGTCCATCAAACTGAGGCATTAAGCTCGGTGCCTGTAATTTCACCGGTACCCACACCTTTTAAGCCGGAACACAGCAATCAATCAACGGAAGTCATTATTGCAAAGCTTTTCATGCCATTACTAAAGTGACTGCGTTGGTTTCATAAATAAACGAAGAGCGATTGAAAGCTTTTATTTATACATGACTGCATCCAGTATCTTACATTCGAAGGCTCTATTGTGAGATCAACTGAATGTAAGTAGGTTATAGGTAAAACTAATTATATAATATCTATCTTCACTCTATTGTTGTAAAAATCTTTGTCACTGACTGGCTGGCAAATAGAAAATGCCCAAAAATATTTTAATTTTCAGATTTTGTTTACCTCAGGTTGATGAAAGCTGGCCTGTCCATCGTAGGGCACGTTCCTAAAGTGCGTGACAAAATCGGTTCTATAAGTCGGATAACCCCGTGTCAATAAGAGCTTAGATTTTAAAATATTTAGATACCCATAAGTACAAAAAAAAAAAGGTTGCAACATCATTAAAATAAAAGACTAAATAGTAACATCGTGTTTAGTCATTAAATCGAAAGAGACAAAACATGGTGTAGCTTTTTCGAGGTTGTGCTGAGTTTATTAATTGTAGGGTAAGATGCATAAAATAATGAATTATTATTATTAGAAATGCCTCTTCTTTTTTTTTATTTTTTTGGGTAAACAAACAACAGCACAATGTATCAAGGTAATTAACTTAAGTACTATTTATTCAATTTACTAATTGTGGAACCAAAACCGTTTACCACAGATTATCTTAAAAGTATCACTACAACTAGGCTATAAGATGATGTGCATTATGTATTATAAAATCTCACGAATCTTTTTTTTAATACTAGGACGCGTCACCAAATTGTCAATGGAATTGAAGTTGTTATTGTAAGATAGAACCAACTAGAAGTGTAATATGCAACTTTAGTTTCAGAGAGCGTTTTATAAATCTTGTTAGATAGCAATGTTCCAGAGTATTTCAATGCATACTATTGAAATGAATACCTATTCTGAGTCCTCACAAAAGGAGCAATATACATAACTGTCTACATGTTAGCATCAAAGGAAAATGTGGATTCATCTGTGCCGTAGTGGATTGTCTGTGAGAGAACGATGTCAAGTCAATAATCGTATGATATTGTTCAGTTTCCAGGATCATGGAACTGCTTCTTGTTTGCTTTTAAACTACATGTACATATAAAGAGAATTTTCTGAAATTAACAAATGAATACTAAATTATAAACTGGATAAAAAAACCATTGCCTTAAAAAACATGATAATTTTTTTTATAAAATCAATGGATATAAAAGTGACGGCAAATTATAAGCAGTGTTTAAAAAAATAACATTATAATTAAGGACAGAGACTTGAAATCGCTTTCAGCGATAAGACCCTACTTTATTATTTGTGATGTATCCTTGTTTTGAAGGACTTGAGTACATATGTGGAGGCAATATATACAGTGTCTGGGAGATTAAGTCGTGAAGCTATTTATTAACCCATTTGTATAGTGGTCGATAACTCACATTTTGTCATTAACCATTATTTCGTTGAGTGATTGTAATTATATATCCCTAGAACATTATGTCCCACTGGGATTTAACTTTTAATCAATATTTTACATATATTTTGGTTCAAAAACGTATCAAAATAAAAAAGAACAACAAAAAATCCGGATAAAAATTAGCTTCGGGCTCTTGGTATATTAAAATTAAGGGGGTTACAGAATACCAGTACACACATACACAAACGAAAATAGTTCGTTTCGTTTATTTATGTGTATACACATAAATAAACGAAATGAACCAACAGCCACATTTTTAGGGAACCAACACTGTAAGCGTGATAATAACGGAGTGAAATGTGGAGCAAGACCCCAATCGAAACCCACATTGATATAGCGTACTAGAATAGTTTTGTCACGTCGTCGCCGTCGTCAGATACTAGTCCAATCAAGATAAAACTAAGACTAGTAGGTATAAACAGTATAGTCTTACCACGATCTGTATAGGACTGTATACCTAGACCGTATATGTAAACCAAACTCAGATATATAAACCAGACCAAACAATAAGGACCTTGATAAAAATATCACATAAAAACCGCATAGGCTTAGGGCCGTTTTTGGAATATATCCATCTAGTGAAACCCATCTGTCAGCACTCATTTACTTTGCTGTCGGGCTGCATCACACACGCCTGACCACCCAATGTAATAGCTTTGTTTGATACCATTCTCACCACAGCGTCCGAAATGTTGCCAAATAAAAACACTGGTCACATCTTTACGGCTTAGTTTTTGTATGTATTTATACATCATAAATACATACAAATACAAATTTTATTGTCACGGAAACGATACATTATGTGTGGGTTAAAAAACATATCTAAATTACAAGTTTCACAATAGAAGTCTCTAATATTATAATTTTTGAGTCTAATAATATATATAAATATATGTTTGAGTTATAAAATTGTAATAAATTATAAAGTTTGTAATTTTTTTATTTTTAAAATGAAGAAAATTTTTACAATACTTAAATATTTGAGACGGTTTTTAATGTTTAAACAGAGTTTGAGTTAGTAAGCTTGCAAAAAACATATTTACCTAAGTGGTTCGTTATTTATGAATATGAAAGTTTTCAAATATATTTAACGTCTCATAATAACAGGATGTTTGGATTTTGATTGTACTTATTTATAGACCGCAACGGTGGTTTATTGGGAGTGAGCCCGCCTTCTAACCCTAAGTTCATGGGTTCGAATCCGGTCGTGCACCAATGGATTTTTGTATCGAAAAATATGTGTGCGCAATAAATCAGCTCAAAAAATCTTCGTAAGGAAACCAGTTAGTATTCTAGCAGCGGCGATGGGCTTGCAACACGGATCACGTATGAATACTGCAATACGTGGGTATGTGCCAAATGTAATATTTGGACGTACCTCAGACTACCCCCTTAGTCACCCTTAAAAAATCTTGAGTACGTACTTGGTACTCAGAGATCTGAGACGATACCTATTGTGCCTGGGCATTAAAATCGTGAAGCTAATTCATTTTTTATAGAAAAATAAAAAAAAAATGAATATATATCTTTATGAAATTGACGTGAAAGTTAAAAAGTAAATGCATGCGTAATTATTAATCGCGGATCACACAAATATTATTTACAATATTTATACAAGCAAGATAAAATCATGAAAAAAAATGAGATGAGTGTTAAAACAATCGCTTGGGTTAATGTAAGATAATAGACTTAATAAATCAGCTATTTCGGTACTAAAGACTGCGTTCCGTTTTTATTTGCTTATTTTATACGCACGTCAGACAATCTCATATGATTTCATCCAGCAAATTTAACCGACATAAGAAAATGCATGGTTATTTTTCGACGCTCATGTTTTCAATCATTTCATTTTAAAAATGTTAGAATTTTCCAGGGTCAGTGCTCGCGGAAAGGCACGTCCGTGGTTAATAAATTATTTGTATTTTGATGTTCCTATTCAATTCAGTTTTAATCCAATTACATTTTGTTGTGTGTTTATTACATCTGATTGAAATGATACTATTTTGCATTTGATAAATTTTCGTACACCACAATAAACCTTCAAGTTAATATATAGATGCTACTTGCTACACTACTGAGTAATTAATACACTATATTGAAATGAACATACATGTACACCCTACAAGACCTAGAGTACAATCAGGATTTATATAATTTACCAGACATATCATGTCATTGTAAAGTATACATGTTTGTATTTATATACCGTACGCTACGCACCCTCGGTTTATCACTAGACAGGCATCACAGCTCAGTTTAGTAGCTCTGCCTTCTGTGCTGTAGGCTGTGGGTTCGATCCCTACCGAGGAAAAACTATTTTGGTGATGAATCATGAATGTTTGTCCTCTGCCTGAGTGTTATATAGTATTTCAAGTATGTATTTATCAAAACAATACGTATTCTATCATATCAATCTCTTGGTTCCCATAGTACAAGCTATGCTCAGTTTGGGCCTAAATTATGTTGTGTAAAAACTTCCACAAATATTTATTTATTTATGGACTTTGGACTTACGCTATCGTTTGACATCAACATACATGAAATGAAAATAAATAAAGCATTTTTAGTCCACGTTTTTTTATACTTACCTAATATTTAGATTGAATTATTAAATTAAATTATTGCATATAAGTGCCTTTCTCGTATGAATGTACCTCGGTATTAGGGTAAGTTGACGTACATATGTAGATTCGTGGTTGCACCAACCTAATCAAATTTTCCAGGAGAGGTACGTCCAGATATTACATTTGTTACATACCCATATATATTCCATATTTTATGTGACAGGCTGAAGCCCATCGCCGCTGCTAGAATACTAACGTGTTTCCTCACGATGTTTCTCTTCACCATTTGAAAGCACTGGTATTGCGTACATACGTTTTTTTAACCGAAAAATCTTAAGATCAGAAGGTGGGGTCACTCCCACTAGACCACCGCACCGATGCATTGACGAGTGGTTTTTATATGCTAGAAATCTGATTTCTTTACTTACACTATTTTTAAACTGTCAATAACTTTAAAAAATGCGTTGGCGTTAAAAATAAACCCGTTGTAGGCTGTGTAGAATTATCGTAGATGTCTCGTAGCAGTTTCGTAGTAGTAATTTTACTCAAGCATTACTTTCATTTAGCAGTACTCAAAAGCTCACGTACGCCAAAATCGCACACGTTCATGAAGCTGGCAATCTCAAACTCATTTAAGACGAGGTGGGAGCCTAATCAGCACCTGTTTTTTATGTAAAAACAACATATTCATATATTTTTTTAAATTGAATATTACATTTAAAAGGACCATCTATATTTCGGAGCGACCAGAAACACTCTTGATTCCATTGGGTTCGATAAAAGTTTACACAAAGTTTTACTAAAATTCCGAGGGTGACCCTCCGACCCAGGGTGTTTTATTCGATTGTTAATCGAGATATTCCAACGATTTTTCTGTTCATGTGTTCCTTAAAATATACGTAATCTTGTGCCGAAGTAATTTTTTTGTTAGCTAGCTTACTTTTTTATAAAAATAGTAGATAGCCTAAAATATAAATACGCGAGACGTACCTATACAAGCTCAGTAGCGCTTTGGCGCTTCAGGAGGCAGGGTCCACGTCAAAAGTCGTTCCGAGCAACTATACATTATTCTGTGGCTCGTTTGACAGTGATAATCACATAGTTACTATAGGTGTCATTTATTTGTCACAGTGAATACAAATACAACAAGACACAGTGTAACGAAATTACGGCTGGGTCATAAAATATCAACATCATCGTGTGGAAGAAGTCCATTAGTCTTAGGCGTTCTTTATCATAAGATACAAGCGATCGTCGGTTCCAGGGTTTGATCACATCAATCCTTGGATAATGTACTAGCGAAACGCGTGTGACTCCGTCCACGTGATGTTATTTTCATATGAACTTCAATCCCTGCTGTACCCCGTGTAGGAGTTAAATTTCAGGAATTTATTTCTTAGTATCTTAGTTCCTTGGTCTTTTCACCCAATAAGATAAATATACCCAAAAATTTCAATTCTCTTCGACCAGTGTTTTAGGCTGCATGTTGTCTTATGTTCGTCAGTTAGTCAGGATAAAGATTATTACTAAGTAGTGGTTCTATGAGTAGTAGTAGAGCTCTTTGTGAAGGGCTCGTCCGGGGCAGTACTACTACCTATTTCTGTTGCCAAGCAGCTTGCTGTGTTCCATTTTGAAGGGTGTGGGTGCCGGTGTAGTTACAGGCACATGAGGCTTAACGCCTGTATGCCTCAGGTTGAGGGACGCTGAGTAGTGCATCGTAGGTGACGTTCCTAACGAGCGTGGCCTACGAGGCAATGCTTTGTTATAGGTGATGGTAACCACTTAACATAAGGTGGGCCATCTGTTTGTACCATCAAAAAAACAATAGGTATAAATCGAAAAATGCGACCTGTAGGCGAAAACAGACAGACTGACACACGGAAAATGCATTTTTTTACTAATCTCGAAACTAAGACGCTTCGCTCGCTTGATCAATAATTGGTATATATTTATATTGGCTGTATAAGGTTACCAAGTAACTATGCCCCTTGTTGTCAAAATGTCAAATTCATATAATTTTTGAATCTATCTGAACTCATTACTGTTCATCGAAGCTAAAATTGACATAAAATTTGCACCAGTATAGATAAGGTTGAGATTTCTTTAACACCCCCATTTACTAGTGTTTTCGCTTAGATAACAATCGAATACAGTCGCGAGTTGTATTCTAAGTTTACAATAAAAAGTACATAAGTTTTCTGTCAGCTAGTTTAGTACGGTGATAAGCACTCCAAAGGCGATAGGGCACTTTATTCCATCTACTTTTCTTAGTTGTTCCGTAAACATAATAATCTTATACCTCGGCAAAATTTTTTTAGATCTGTTTTCTATCCAATCTAACCAAAAAAACAAAATTTTTAATGAACACCTATTTTGAGTTAGTGTTGAGATTTGTCTTGGAATACGAGCGTTGGTTTCAATTTGACATTTTAGATTGACAGAACATTGTCCAAAAAGTTCAGTTTGTGTAAGTGTGTACAATACTCTGTGGTACAATATTTCATAATACTTATGTAAAGATAAAATTTCATTTATCCATATTTTCAATATAAATCTATATATATAAAAAATTAATTGATGTTTGTTAGTCTTACAAAAACTCGAGAACGACTGAACCGATTTGCCTAGTTTTTGATTTAAAGTATATGTAGAAGTCCAAAAAAGATTTAAAAGGTGAGAATAGTATTTTATATATTATTTTAAAATTTTACTATTACCATCATCACCCTGAAGACATAATCCACTGCAGAAAGACCAATTGGGGTTTTGAATTATTTTTTTGCGGTAATTGAAAGGTCATATATGTTTTATTTTTTTTTACAATAATTCAAAAGTTATTTCAAAATAAAAATATTTTTTGAATCCAGTACTGAAAACACGCCGGCAGCTCCCGAACAAACCCGAGCGGTTTTCACTCATTGCAATAGCCGCGCACGCTGTACTGTTATTAGATAGCTATAACATAATGACGTCACTATGTAACAACTATGGTGATCAATCATGGCGCGTTTATAGTCACGTGATTATTTTCTAAATTTTATCAATTTTTAATTGTCTATTATTAGTTTTTTTGTTTAAGTTTTTTGCATTAAATATCAATATTATTAATAATAATGTATTAAAATACATAAAAAAAAACATTTTTTTTTTTCAAAACCCCAATTGTGAAACTTTTTATCCTCCGACTTCCCGTGATCCTAGCAAAGTATCGGATGGAAGAGCGTCCTACGCTTCGTCTTCCTGTTCATGGCCGACAATCGAGAGCCTTTATTCATCTGTAGTTTGCGGTTCTACGAGCTATGTCTGTCTGTTGCCACTTCAACTTGCTGATTGTGAGAGCTATGTCGGTGATCGTGGTTATTTTTCAGATTTGTTTATTTCTTATTCAAACCTATTGTAAGTTAAATTGTTGCTTTAGTTGTGGACACTCTCCGATTAAGCACATGAAACCCAAGTATAAATAACTAAAAAAACTATACTCTTCCATATTTAATAATTAGGTTCCAGTCAGCATACGTATATGTATATACATATATGTAATTACAGGCACATGAGGCTAAACACCCGTATGCCTCAGGTTGATGGACGCAGAGCAGTGTATTGTAGGGCACGTTCCTTACTAACGTGACCTACAAGACAATGCTTTGTTATAGGCTATGATAACCACTTAACATCAGGTGGGCCATATGCTTGATCCATCAGCAAATTGTATACATAAAAAAAAAACAAACGAAAACTCTAAAATATGTGTCAGATATTTTTCAATAACATACACAGGAGTGCATTATTGAAAACCTTACGGATTTTTAAAATCTTTAAAACTATGATTCTGATTCCCGTTCTGGAAGATGTTCTATAATCTGTGACATTTATTCTATCATATTACTTTCTTATATTTCATTTTCCAAGTGAAAATTTCAGTCATGTAGGTACATTAAATACATAGTGACATAAGTCAAACTTCAAGTCGATATACCACAGATGTATTATTACCTGCTTTAATATTGTGAATTCTAACAACAATGTAAGAAAACATATTTTAGTAAACAAAATTATTGTTTATCGACTTTTACGAATGACGTGTGCATTCGCATCGAAAGTCAGAACTGCCGAAGTGATTTTGGTAGTGTTTGTCCACCGTCACGGAGAGAGAGAGAAAAAAGTTCATTTCACCTAATAATAATCCTACAAATCTTTATCAATGCCAACATTATAAAATATTATAAGAATGCTGTACAGTAATATTCCGCAGCACAAAAACTCCTAATTTGGTTCAAATTCTTCAATTTGAGTTCAATTCGAATACCGACTTTTAGATACGTTTGAAAAGTTGATTCTGAATGGTTTGTCACTGACGTAATTTTTTAAATATGCTTCAGTCTAGAAGTAATTATCCAACATGAACTTCTTGCAGTAAAATAAACGTTACCTTGTAATAAACTGAAATCAAACTCTCACTCACTCACCCATTACTCATGGTTCGGATCCGAATCGGATCACCCGATCCACGTGATCCTTAAAGACACGACAAAATATTGGACCGGAACTGGACAAAATAATATAGCGTACCAGAATATGAACCGGATGTGACGTAGCATAGCGCACAATTCAAGCACAGAATAAGTAATACTTAGTATCAAATACGTGAATTTCCAACTTACGTCAGGCAATGCCATCTCTGTTTTGAATTTGTTAAACTGACGAACCTGTTTTTGACACAATTCTCTGAGTGGGTAGGACCTTAAGGTGTTATTGCCATAACCTCTAACCACGTGTAACCTAATTATTCCAACCCACACTCCTGATAGAGTCACAGACAATTTATTAAAACCTCTGGGTTATTAATAGTCTTTGTCACAGGTTTGCATACTTCTACTGTGCAAAATTTTTTTGTCGAATGGGATTAGGTTCCGAGGTTAGGTTGGCGCAGATGGTTAGCACATCCATGTATCAAGGGGAGGGCCGTGTGTTGAAATCCCACTCGGTGCACAACTTTTGAGATAATATACAAACTTTTGGAGTGCTTTGCTTTTCAGTGCAGGCAAGTACTATTAAAAGGAATGGGGACCCGTCACAGTTCTATCTGTGAATGCAGTTTTATAGGCCTTGAGAAACTAAAACATAAAGTGCAAAAATTTTTTTTCTACGGCCAAAACTGACTAGGTTATGGGCAAAATACCGAACGAGGCTCACTGACCGCGCGAACAGCCTAGCGAAGAGATATTGTGACGTCATGTCACAATGACCCAGCGCTAGACGCCGAACCCGCGCGGCTTTATTAAAAAAAAATTAATTTAAACCAGAACACGACCCGCGCAGATCGAGTGAACTTTAATAAATGAATGGTGGAGAGCGCGAGCGTGGGCGAAAGAGAATCGAGACGTCACGATTCCCTGACATGAGCTATCCGGCCGCCCCGCGGTTGGCTGGTACAAAATGTGTAATATCTTCGCAACCAATGGAACGATTTCAATGATTTAAAAACTATCGTACCTAAACAAGTAAAAGGAACACCATTACATAGATAATATATGCATTTTCAGACTTGGTACGGGAGCTCATTGAAAACAAAGTGCTATTAAAACCTCTAAAGAAGCCTGTACTATTCCTATTCAATTCAGCTTTAATCCAATTACATTTTGTTGTGTGTATCAGATGTAATGTGATTGAAATGATACTATTTTGCATTTGATAAATTTACACACCACAATAAACCTTCAAGTTAATATGTACATTCTAATTACTACACTACTGAGTAATTACTACACTATACTAAAATGAATTGAGTGATGAAAAAAATTTACTAGAATTGGTACTTGATGATAAGAGCAATCCGGCCAATTCTTATGAGACGTTTCACTCGAATTGTCAAAATATGTAGGTAATTAACTATTATATTATACTAGCTGACCCGTGCCCACTTCGTTGGGCGGTAAACATTTTTACTTACAAATCTTAACTGTAGTAGTACTCGATGTCGCCAACAGATGGCGTTAATACGGCATAAAATAGCAGCCGTTCGCAGTTTCACCCGCGTAGCAGTTTTTTCCCGTTCCCGTTATTTTTTCGGGATAAAAAGTAAGTTACTCCTTGATACATCTGCTATCTGCCAGTGAAAGTCCCGTCGAAATCGGTCGAGCCGTTTTAGAGATTACCCGGAACAAACAGACAGACAGACAAAAATTTAAAAAAATGCTATTTTGGTATATGTATTCCTATGCATGTAGTAAAAAGCGGTTATTTTAATATTACAAACAGACACTTCAATTTTATTTATTTGTATAGATGTATAGATGAATTAATGTCCTTTTTATAAAACACCTGCGTAGGTAGGGAGCCGACCACAGAGTACTTTTTTATAGACTGAGCCGACCTCGCGTCGGAGCCGCGCGGGTACCTTACTCATAGATCTAAACTACTCCCCTGCACGCGCACTCCCAACTTGGTGACGCTCACTTCGCAACGGGCCGTGCAGCAGAAATCGTAATATTTTAATTTCGCCATAACTTCAAAACCAAACGTCCAATTCTAATCATTTAAAGACCAAATATTATCTACATGAACTGTACTTAGTGATAAAATAATTTATCTCGATAAGGATTAATAGTATGAGTAAAATATATGCGTTTAAATGTAGTCCAAAAAAAATTCAAGATTTTTAAATAAAAAAATGGTTGTTGTGCCTCACTCGACATAGATAGGTATAGTGTGCCGCTGACTTTTTTGTAGATATTTATAAGATCTACAATTGTTTAGAACATTTTATGGTTCTATCTTTTATAGTTTAGGCAGCGTACGCAAAATAAGTAACTTTTCTGGTTTATTTTTTACACCTTGTGTCCGAAAAACCCAAATATTTTACGGAACGCTATTTTTTTCCAAAATAAAATTTAGCCTATGTTCTTTCTCAGGGTCTAAAGATTGTTTGTGCCAAATTTCATCAAAATCGGTTGAGAGGTTTAAGCAGGAAAGCGTAACAGACAGACAGACAGACAGACAGACAGACAGACAGACAGACAGACAGACAGACAGACAGACAGATAGACAGAGTTACTTTCGCATTTATAATATTAAAGTAAGGATAGTAAGGATTCACTACTAATAATATATACATGTTTTAGGTCGCACTCGTACCGTTTTATGTTGGGAGCGTTATTATTGAAGTTGTATATTTCAACTTGTGTATTAGATCAGACGATCTAACTACAGTCTTTGGTAAATAGACAATAAACCCAACCCGGATGGGCAGCGTTCGGGAAATTACGTCACATCTTTCCGTTACTGATACCGCAAAGCTTTCTCATTAATTGATCAATGGATTTCATTCCACATATTGTTTTACAGTAAGGTATAATCTGACAATGATTGTGAAAATTATAAATATGTGACTATTTTTAATGTAGGCGATTGTACGTACATTCAAACAAAACATCAACATTCTGAACAAAATAAAGCAAGCCTCTGTGAAAAATATCCACAATCTTTTTCTAATAACAGTATGGTTATATTTTCATGAGAAAACCTTTCTTTCATTTTGCCTGAAGGAATTACTTTACCTATTTATATTCCGCTCTAAGAAAAACAAAGGTCGCTTGAATTTTTAAATAAATATTTTCCTCAGTTAGTACTTAGGTCATTATTATTTATGCTCTGCAAAACAAGAAATCTTACCCAACGAAGTCTAGTTGCAGTAGAGTAAAATGAAACGCTTTTTAGCTGTTTATTTTTAATTCTATTGCACTAAAAAACATTTAAAAGTGGTGAGTAAGGTTTGTGCTCTCAGTCATCTCAGTAACAAATTAACTTATTTGAATAAAAGTTTGAATAATATAAATCGTGACATATAAGAATTCGTTTATTAGTTTATACCAGAATTTTTGGTCCGCCCAAAATAAAGAGACAGGTATTTCGAAAACATGGGGCGGATGCTAAGTATGGAATAAAAGTGAAACACCATTTATCTTTGAGCAAATGTTACAAACGTGAGCATAATGTATTGCGTAGGTTGGTATTTATTATTTTTTTTTTTATTATTACGTGAATGCCGTCCTACGAAACGGGGACCAGCAGCTACAAACCTTTTAAAAATATTGCATCGAATTAATTGCCAATGACAATATGGACATGGAAATGAATTGGGTGTGGCCGAAAAACTTTCCAAATGAACTTTCTTTCGCCGGCCCCTGATCAGCCGTGAACTGAATGCCGTGCCTGTTTCAGGAGTCACAGCTGATCAGAGAACGGCTGATTTTTCAAACACGATAGAGTTGCGTCTTGTTTTTTGCTCTCTAATCAAACTAAGTAGGTATAAAACGTTTGGAGATGTACTAACTCAATTGTATTGTAAAATAATGCTGCCTTGGTCCTAATTGAAACCTCCTTATCTGGCGTAGTACTTATGTGACATAATATAATGAATGTTTAGGCAGGAACGGGGGAAATCTAAACATACATTTATTGCTTGACTTTAAATTGTTTAATTATAATTTAAATTATATTTTTTGGTGATTTCAGGCCAGACCTGAAAGTGACTGAGCTTTTCATTTTAAGCTGCGACACAATAGTAAATTAACAAGGGACCGGGCTTGGTGAAGAGACAGATCGCAATTAACCCTTAATATTACGTGTTTCAGCCATATCGCATGTCTAGACTAGATATCGAAGTTACGTATCGTTGTTGATACTTAAGCGACTACTCAACCACTTAGGTAACTTACGAACCTTACACTCAACGAATAATGGATGTGCTTTGAAATGAACGATAGGGATGGGGCGAAGGATGGACAAAAGCAGCTGGATAACCTCGCACACTGAAAGTATTGGTTGGAAGGTTTAATCAGTAGGTAAATAAATAAACTATTTAAAGTCATTTATCAAAAGTTCCTGGTGCTTTGTGCGGCAGTGATTAAAGGGAAACCGCTTTAAACCGCAATAACCAACAGGAAACTGGTTTGCTGAACTGTGGAATATAAAAAATACAGAAACTCCATAAAACACCGTAGAGAGTGAATAGGTTGAAAACCATTTTAACCCTCAATAGCCAATAGGAAACCGGCTTGTCGAAACTGTAAAATAAAAAAAATATAGGCCCTCCATAACACGCCATAGAATTAAACTGCACAGGATTGTCTAATTATTGATGTTGTCTAACATACTTGTTCACTTTACAAGACACACAAGCAGATGGAGACAACACGTATGCCATAAAACCAAAACACTATTGTTACGTGGGTAAGCTATTGGGCGTTGAACTAAAAAACAAAATAATCTACAATGCAGGTTTTCGAAGTGGTTCCGTTACACAATATGAACCGTATCACATCAAAATAAATGTCATCGAATCTGTCCACGGAACGATCACTAGACGTGAGGTTATGGTCCCAGGCGACTTACCACATTCTGTAAAACCATAGCTCCTAACTTAATTTTGCCCACCGCACATTGACGCCCCTCGGAGCAGAATGTTTTAATTTTATCAATGTATGCTGTGATGTAGTTCAAATCGAAATAAAGTACGTAACAATGACATATGGGGTGTTCCGCAAGGCAATTTACGTGCCATTGGTATTACATATTTTATAATTATTAAGCTAAAAAATATACATTGAAATATTAAAAGTACTTTGTAGCGGCATCCTAAAATTTTCTGTTTGCCGTTTTGATTAGGTATGTATAATTTTGAGTTTGATGCACTATAAAGTGACTGTTAAAATACAAGATAATTAAGTAAATATTTGAAAAGTGGCGATCGTTCAAACAATGTAAAAATAAAAATATATTTTGATGGTTCAATTTACGAGGCAGAAATAATATTTCATACCTACACTTAAAACAACATTTGCCGTAGCGAACCTTTGATAAATGGATAAAAATAAAAATTTGAGCGAAACAAAATCCGGGTCTCTAGTTCGTAAAACTTTCGTTTTCGGAAGTTTGATAACAAATTGGATCACTCAAAGTACGAGTATATTAGGAACTTTTGGTATAGTCCCAAGGTGGTGGGTTACGGATAACTCGTTATATATAGGTACGTGAACCTCTAGAATAGGAATAGGACCTTCCATGGATCTTGTAAAAGGCATCTTTTAAAAAGCTACTTACACGCTGATAATGCATTCAACAATCTGCTTGCCAAGAGGGTTGACTATGTAGCGAATATGGGGAGGGGCGGTGGATCTATTTAGGCTATTAACTGCTTTAGGGCGGGTTTATACGGCGCGAAAGCTTTCGCGCGGCGGCCGCGCGGTTGAGAGATCTATACCGAATATCGTCTCTATGTTCTAAATAATAACGTTCAAATTCCTGTCAAGCAGCCAACCGCGCGGTCACTACGCGGTTGACACAAGTAAAATGAAGACATTTTAACCCCTTTTTCCAAGTTAGGGGTTCACGGGGTCCAATTTTGAAAATAATAAAAATGATCTTAGTTTGTCTATAAAATTCTCGGAACATGATTTTAACCATAATTTGAGTATCCCCTACACTCTTTGCTAGGGATCAACTTAAACTTTAGTATGCAGTGTTTGAATCGTTTTCAATGAATTACGATCAAGTTAAAATAAATATAATGGATTAAGTTATAATAGATATGTACCAAATGTACTATCTGGACATACTTCTGACTGCCCTTTTAAACTTCCTCGAAGAATCTTGAGTAGGTACTTGGTACTAAGAGATTGGAGGGGATATCTACCGTGCGTGGGGATTAAAGTCATAAAACTATTTCTTTCTTAAAAATAAAAAGAGAGGCTCAACTTTATAGTATAAGAAGGTAGACTATGACCTGATCATTGAGTTGCAACTAAGATGCAAGAGGATGACTGTGGGTGAAGGCTATAAACAAAATAACGATCTCTATAGGGATTCGGGACATTAACATAGAGAGTTTGTCCATGATGCCACTAAACAATATACGGAATCTTCATCACCATAATGATGTCGAGGCTAATCAACTCTTTGATAATCAAGTTTTTACTAGAAGATAACTAAAAAAAATTTTATGTTAAAAAGTACAATTAATAACAAACTATCGCAACGTAAGACAAAAAAAAAAATTTATTTAACCTTGGGGTACCTGGGACCAACAAATTATTAAAGGTTAGTCAAATCAAAATGATGCTGTCAGTGAATGATACTGCGGGTAATATTAAATAAGATCATATCTGCTTTTTTCAAACTTTATAGAACCCAACATCATCATCATCACCACTGCTGATCTGGCCCACGTAGGTCTCTACTATTACGTTTTCAGGAAGAACTAATTTAACTTTTGCGCCAACTTCCCGCAACCCCAATGTCGTTGGCCCACTGGATTTTGTGCATTATCTTTCAGTTCATGGTCGCCATTTGAGAATCATTTATTGCTCTGTGGTTCTACGAGATAAATACCCATTGCTACTTTAACTTGCTGATTCTGAAAGCTATGTTGGTGATCTTGGTTCTTCTACGGATTTCATAATTCTTGATTCCATCGCGTAGGAAAATTTACATATAATTATCATAACATAACTTTCTTTTCTAAGTGAGTGATATTTCAATAGTTAACATTTTATGGAGCTGAGCTTCTATTATAAGAGATCAAATTATCCACGGTTTTCAGGTTGAGTGTATCTCAATCACAATACTGCCTGTGGTTTGGTAACCTATAGCGTGAAATGCTTGACAAAAGAGAGAAATATTCAGCCAAGCTATTCTTTTAAATCATATTATATTTATAAAATATTTTAAACCTCAAAAACTGAGACTCATTTGCAAAAAAAGAAATAAAGTGGTGATCAGCTGTTTAATATATTTTAAACCTCAAAAAACTGAGATTGACTTACAAAAGAAGATATAAAGTGGTGATCAGCTGTTGTTACGCCATTCGAGCTAATTTAAGTACGTTCGATTTTAGGTCCTTATTTTTATGTTAGCTAAGTAAAAAATCTGCGAGGTTGACGCAAGAAACCATACATTAGTAAGCTCGCCAATGGTATTTTCAGAGTGGTTGTATGAGTGTGGCTCCCCTCTATCAGCCGTAAGAGGCAGAAATAAGACAGCTCAAAAAATATCAAAAATTCAGTTTGGGTCGAAATACTAGAAAAAGAATTCAACACGGATCTAGTCCACAGACGGCAGCTTTATCAACGGTATATGTGGATAATCTTTACCAAATATAAGAATTTTTGTCCTGACCTAATAAACAACGCACAGCCTAAACCGTAATGTAAACTGGTCGTAGAAACTTAACATTTTCAGGGTATATTTGTCTTGGTACATAGAGGGGTATCAAAGGCAAGGCCCTTACACTCAAACCGTATAATTAAAACATAAAATGAATCATTAAATAAAATAAAAATAAAATTTTAGTGCCGGATATTTAAACCATCAACCTGGATGTTATTCTGCATTAAAATCTCGCATAAAAAAAATATATTACGATCTTTTTTGAAATCACCCATGAAATCATTGTTCATTTGTTCGGGTAAAATTTTTCTATGCTTGCGGCCACCGTGATTTCAACTCAATTTACTAGACGAAAACGTTGAAATTCCCTGATACCGAGCCAACCGCGGCCGCCGCGCGGTTGAGAACATCAGTATCGAATACCGTCTTTATATTCTAGAAAGCAACGTTCAAATTCGTGTCAAGCGGCCAACCGCGTGGCCGCCGCGCGAAAGCTTTCGCGCCGTCTAAACGCGCCGTTAGAGTCTAAATTCGGATACAAAATAGACTGAACCTATAGGCTGAACCTAAGATATTCAGTATCTTTAATGTTCTTAAATTTAAATAGTGTCTTAAATATTATATAATTCTCCTCTGTTTAATTTAGCTCTAAAATCCAATTCAAAGGACAATCTTATTTTTCGTAAAAATATGGAACATACCTACGCTTTAGCTACTATGCGATATGAATACAAATAAGAGCAAAACATGTATTATTTCTTGACATGAAACGTCAATCTATCTTCCTCAAATAACTCTTCATTATTAATTCTGTTTCCTGGTTATTGAAAACGTTGGTATATAGATTTGAATGAGGCAGAGTCAGATAATCCCATTGGATTGTAAAACTACAGTGAAATAGCAATATAAAATGAATTGATTTGAGCTTTAATATAGTGCAACAACAATTTGTTAAACTACCGTTAAAAGTTATACATCGTATATTTAAATAATTTGAAAGTTCAGGTTTGCTGAATTGGATAGGTACTAGGACCTATGTAAATATTGGTATCTCAAAACAAATACTGCACTCAATATATTCATTTATTTTGACAGTTACAAGTATGTTTTTAAATATTTTGTAAAATAAACAACATTAAGTTATTATGAATTAAAAAGTAATGTAAATAGAAATCTGAAATTGCTTGAATTAAATAACATGTGTATTATAAAAAATTACCTAAATACTTTGCCTGATACGGCAAAAAACTTACTTCCTACATACATACACTACAGGTATTAAAAATGCATTTTAGATAAACAGATAGTTTCTCTCTAATCTACCAAAGAAATAAGTACCTACTTAGAAATTTATCAATGAAATACAATTTGGACCCTATGTTGTATGACTATAAACCATTTATTTCTTATCTAAAAATTATTATAACATGGCATATATCTAAAATCAAACATCACAAGTAAAATAAAGTATTTACAGATTTAAATAAGTACCATAAACTAAGTAGTTTTTACGTTATGGCTCATATAACGTAAAAACTAACCTAACTAATTTTCACTACCTACTTCGACTACATTTATTTAGTTACTATTATATAATTAATGACTTTATGATATAACAAAATGTAGCTATATACAAGTATGTACACAAATGCTAATTCAAATACTTCACTATCACGTTACACAAAAGTTTTTTTCTTATGTATACTAAGGAACACTAGACTAGTCGTATTGTAGAGAGCTGTGCTGAATGCTGATCGCCCTGCAAAGAAAGAAAATAATTGAAAAGGTGAAATCAGAGTATTCCGATCCTCAGTTGGCAAGTTTAGACAGAATCGTGCACTTTAATTGGCTTTTAGTTTTTCTGTTATAAGCTTTTGAGCGCCCACGCAATCGCAACCTCATTTAAAAATAAGTGAAATTTTTAGGGTGTATTTTGTCTTGGTGCGTAGAGGTGTATTAAGAAAGGAATGTTTGAAAATAGCTTCACTTGGACGAAGTCACGCGCATTGACTAGTTATGTATATGATCAGTCCAAAGAAAATGTTCAGCCTACATACATAATAAGGCATTAAACATACCGAAAACTTTAATGCTAAGTCATTCCTGTGACTACTCCTTTGGGCGCCTTTAAAACTTGCTATTGTACCATTTGACAAGCTAGGGCAATATTACTATGTAAATGTACCTAATTAAAAACCTACTCACCGTTCAGATTTTCGTGAGTTTCGAATATATCTAAACTGATCAAAAACATCCGATTTAAGAATAAATTGACATAAGAAAATACAAAAAAAAAACTTATGTTTAAAATCTGAAGCTTGTTTATAAGATATAAAATATAGTTGGTATTGCAGTACTAGCTAGGTACTTAAAGGGATACCAATTAGTACTGTGTCTTGTTTCAATTTGTTCTTGCTCAAATGAGCGAGTCAGTTTACTCAGTCATGAATCAAACAACTAATTAAACTGCTAGCAAACGTTACTTGGGACTTAGATGGAAATTACTTAGTTCAAGAGCTCTTCAAATTTAAATTACTATTGCGTAGCTTAGTAGTTATATTTTGTGCTAGAGATACATAGGTAGGTAGGTACATTGTTACAAGTGATAGATATTAGGTGATTAGTCTATTTCTTCCATTTCGCCAAGCTGCTTACTGAGTTCTGGTTTGAAGGGTGTGGGTGCCAATGAAATTACAAGTACATGAGGCTTAACATCTGTATACCTCAGGTTGATGGACGCAGAGCAGTACTTCTTAGGGCACGTACCCAACGAACGTGACTTATAAGGCAATGCTTTGATAAAGGTGATGGTAACATCAGCTCGTTCCATCAGGAAGTCCTTAAAAAAATTACGAAACTAAAATCACTCTTTATTTAATACTAGTCATATATTTCAGTACAGTACATTTTCTTCAGCGATTTTAAGACGTTTCGGAACGGATTTTTTATTGCCAGTATTTTAATTTTCCAGCGCATTTCATAGGCATACTTATTTCTTAGGCTAATTTTGGTAAATAACTAAACTTTCGTAACCAAATACGAAAAAAGATTTTTTGTTATTATTCATTCGCTGGTAACAAATTTCAGCTTTTTCATAGCCAGTTTCGGAAAAGGATTTTTCTTTTATTTTTTAAGATCTATGCTAGTTCTAACAAGACGTAAAATGAACATTATGTGAAATGTAGGGACGCAATACTGAGTTTGCTGTAGCTACATATATCAAGTGCTACAGTTTGTTATGCTAAATGAAACTTGCAAACTAGTGTACTGACAAATAGGAACAATCAATTTAGCTGTCTCTTTCCATAGTATAAGATAGTCTGCACTTTTAGAATAAAAAGTCGAATATGGGTAAATATTTCACAGACCGTCATCTAGCCCTAAGCTAAGCTAAGGCACTAGCTAACCATATAAGAACCAGATAACCTGATATTTACCTGATAAATGTAGGTACTTATAACCTATATTTTTTAAATTAACATAGGTATTTAAATACAATAACACCTAGACACAGAACAAACATTTGAACCCGCTACTACAAACTTATCTGTGGGACAAGTCGATGGATGAAACTCAAAATAAAAAATTACGCCAAAATTGTTTAGAGTTCTCATTTTTTAAGACTTTAACACTGACTTACGCAATACTTATGATTTTCAATAGTATTATCAATTTTAGTGAGTGCAGAAGTTTTTTGTACAGATAAGTAGGTAGTAGGTACGAACATAGCACGAGCTGTTGCTCAAGAAAGGGGGAAAGGGCCCTAGACCGGAAAGAAGCGGGAGACCTTTTCGACCCGGCGGCGGCGGGGTTAACGTTCCGTATTAACTGGATTTCGGGTAGATGGAGTTACAGAGAGAACGGTGAAGTACGTAAAATCTAATAAGCCTATAGGTAGATAACACAAAGTGATGAAGATCGCAAGAAATATACTTTTTTGAAGTAATACTTCTAATGCGACTTCCACCAAGGTTGCGTTAAACGTAAGGTTGCACTACCATGGAGGGGTATGAAAGCACTGTTCTTTCTCTCTTTCTCTAATAGCCAGTTATGTTTTGTATATTAAAGAAGTTTTACTTCAGTCGTGTGGTCTAAAGCACATTCCTTTTTTTTTATACTAACTACTTATGGTTAAAGGAAAGTGTAAATATGATGAGCTTGAACTTCTTACGAGAGGCCAGTCGCGCTGCAACTGCATTTATACGAAAAGCAATAATCATTTGACTAAAAACATGGAACAAATAGATGGCTCATCTGACATTGAGTGGTTACTTTGTATAATAATTGCATTACTGAATAGAGCACGTTCGATGCCAATGTGCATGTAGCACTGTAGTACATCACTCTGAGATATACAGATTTTATATTGCTTACCTGCACTAGGGAAAGTACTGATATAATACTTCATATAGGATTTTTTTGTTAATGGTGATAACACGACTGAAGGTCGTAGGTTCGATCATACAGAATGTCGCACAGAAGGTAAAACTACTACCAACTGAACTATGAGGCCAGTCAAAAGAATTCATAATATCCCTAAGAGTATTTCGTCAAGCAAAATTAGGCTCCCGGTGGCACAAGTGGTATACGACTATAACTTAGATTATAAGCGTATAATCGATTCAATAATATATATTTCCGAAAATATTTATAAAAACTGTACTGCTAAAATAGCTTTCTATTTCGATCCATTAAGGTCTAAAATATGAACAGCAAAGTGGATTAATGTTTGATTAGAACAACTACTCAGAGCACTTACATCCACGACATTTTCACTTAAGTTTATCTTCTCGTTGGTTTATCTAATGGAAAATATCGATAACGTGACACCTAGTGTTTGAAGAAGTCTACGGATTAGAAGGCTACATAAACTACAGTACCTACCTGAAGGTTCCATTAAATTTCAGTAACCTTTTCTAAAGCCAGTCAGATGATACGTTACTGCTTGTCACGAGAAATGACATATTAGGAAATGCCTCTTGTGCTTATGGTCAAAAATTGGCTAACTAACTTATTACTTTTAGAGTTACTTAGAGAAGCTGTTTGGGCAATTCAACTTTAATATAACCGTAACCCGATGTTGACATTCATAAAATAATTTTCAATAATGATTTTCATGGTGAAGCAGCCTGTTGTGTTCCGGTTTGAAGGGTGCCAGTGACGTTACATGCACAGGTTAATGGACGCAAAGCAGTGCATGTTAAATACGTTTCTAACGAACGACACCTGCAGGATACTGCTTTGTTATGGGTGATGGTAACCACTTACAATCAGACACCCCATTGCTTGTTCTATCAGAAAGTCGTAAAACTAAACCAAATGGATGTAATCAAACTAATTAGGTGAAATAGACAATTTAATGAAGCGCTTAAGATAACCAAGTGTACGTGTACGTGATATTGCAGGGCGTCCGCTGCCATGGCGACGATACATCGTTGCCGCCAACCGTCGAGTTTGATTATTTTTCTTGAGCAAACTGGCCGCTGCAAGTTAAAGCTTCCTCTTTTATACGCTCACATAAATCTCGCATAAATGCTTCCTTAGTATCCAACCACTTGTTTTAAGGAGAAAATAGCCATATCCGTAAATACATGAGGTCTAAAGCCAAACTGTCCATCGTCAATAGATAATGAAGGTGCCATACAACTTTTTATCTCTTTCAAGTATCTTAGCCATTATCGTGGCGAGCGATATGGGTCTATAGTTCGATATGCTCGAGACAACACGTTTTATTTTTTAGAATCGGTATGTCCTACGCATCAATTAGTTCGGCAAGTAACAATAATAATAATAATAATAATAATGCTGGACACTCCACACAGCATCATCTAGCCCCAAGCTAAGCAGAGGTTGTGTTATGGGTACTAGATGACTGATATACTTAATACAATGTATTACGTACATAGATATTTTTTATTATGCATAGAAAATACCCAGAACACCCGGAATAAATATTTGCAGATCGTACAAACATTTATCCCAGGGCGGGAATCGAACCCGCAACCTCTGCGTCGCAGGCGGACATTCGCCCGCCGCGCCACATCGGCCGTCAAAAAACAATGTCGCAGAACAATGTTGTACTATTCATTAGTATTTTCAAAGAGCGCTCGCTTTAACACAGCATTTTCCATAAAGCCCTTGAGTGACTATTAATAGCTTATGAAACTCCGTTTAAAGGAAACTTCCCAACATGAATACTTACCGAAATTTCTATATAATGCTTTCTTCTACCACCCTGATGAGGGCAGGAATCTGTCGCTATAGCGGCCCGGTCACCTGGTGAACAGAAATATCATTTTAATCCCTTAAATTGTGTACTTATCTGAAGTAAAAATAATTTGAACTTCACACAGTACTATATAGGCTCACGCAACGAGTTGGAACAGGGTTCTATATCTTTTATATAAAAGTAGTTGTTCGATGTGTAAAATAATAGATATGTTCTCCCTCAACATAATCTAAGATATAGACAATATAACACAGTATTCTAAAATGTAAAGCATCGTAAATTGTGTAATTAGAAAAGAAATCAGTTTTTCTGTTGTTCGAACATGGAACAAAAAACTAGCCAAGTCAAAAACACTTAGATAAAAATTCAATCTAGGCTAAAAGTTTTATATTGTAATTTAGACTGTCATATTATGTCGCAACCAACACAAGAGACATTTTATAGAGAATGAAACAACATAAACCGGACTTCAAACGAACCGAAAAACATCAAATAAAGTCAGTCAGCTTTTATGAAGATTACTTGCCACAAAATGTAGCAACGAGTGATTTTTTTTCTTACTTAAGTACCGATAGATCCTATCCATTTAATAGGACACTACTGTGCGAAAAGAGGCCAGTGTCACACAAGTGTAATAACATTCCCAACCAATAGACCAACTAAATATCTTTGGGGAAATTAGAAACAACTCTCAGTTGGTCCGAATTGATAAGTTGATCAAAGTAAATTTCTATCGGTACACTTATCCCTCGCAAAGTAGTACTAGTAAAAAAATAGAAGACGATCAGTAGAGTTTTATGTCCCGTTTCAAAAACTTACACGCGTCTAATCGTTGCGTGGTTCAACCTTCATCTCATTGATTAATGTGTCACTGATCAATGAGCTGAAATTTTATCTGACAAGTAACAACGAATCGTAGTACTACTACGGATGCTTGTAGTATATAATTTTCAATAACCTTGAGATTCCAGAGGTGTCTACAATATATGAGGGTATTTGTAACAAACAGGTATACCTATTCCAGTTTACTAAAAATCTTTATATAAACAACATGTATTTTTGCCAAGCTGCCTGCCGAAACTGAGGTTAATGTTTAATCAGCGAGAGTGCATGGGGCACTACGCGTGAAACACGTGAAAACTGTGTAACCACGATGGGTGATCGGGGAGTCATTTTTAGACATCATCACTTGGATAATTTTTTTTTACAAGTCCTACTGATGGAACACGCAGATGACGCACCTAATTTTAAGTAAAAATACACACAAATACTTATAGTACGGTTGTAGTACTTCTTGAAAGATTCCTTCATCATCATCATTATCATCAACCTATCGCAGTCCACTCTCCACTTGGACATAGGTCTCTCCCATGGCACGCCACTGAGCCCGACCTTCGGCTCTCCCCATCCAGTTACTGCCCGCCACCCTGCGTAAGTCGTCGTTCCATCTAGTCCAAGGGCGTCTTATACTACGTTTGCCTAAACGTGGTCTCCACTCCAGAACTCGTTTACTCCAACGATTGTCGGTTCTTCGGCAGTTAAGAGGAAGAGACCTTAACTTAGTCTTTGCTGGTTTTTTTGATTCGAACTTTTTCTATGGTTTTACCTTCATCGAAGCGTAGCAAATGCCTAAATGCTTCGATCCAACGGCGCGCGTCTACCATGGCTTTCCACTTCATTCAACTCACTTTTTATCAAAAGCGTGATCGGCCCTACCCTCACATTCACCTGACGCTTGTGGCTTCAAGTGGAAGCTAATTAATTCTTCAAAAAGAATTTCCTTGTGAAAGTGCTATCTCTCAGGTTATTCTTGCGTCTTTGTTTGGATGAATGCCTTTGTTTGAGCTATGGACGAGTCTCGCTAATTAACTATGTTTAGTTTTCTAATAGTAAAAGAGTTTACTCAAGGTTTTCAATTAGCGAAGTTGTTTTTCGAATGATGAATTGATGAATGTAGTGTTTATTTTGTCAATACAGATCATTATGTACACAGATCATAATATAACTACGCATAAATGCATTTATCCGGTCAGCGTATTACACTTAAGTGTTGTACAGTTCAGCGAGCATTA
Organism: Electrophaes corylata; assembly: GCA_947095575.1. Taxonomy (NCBI): domain Eukaryota; kingdom Metazoa; phylum Arthropoda; class Insecta; order Lepidoptera; family Geometridae; genus Electrophaes; species Electrophaes corylata. The sequence goes on from OX352702.1 coordinate 6,239,309, forward strand.
AATTAAGTGTCAAAGCATGTTTATATCCTTAGCCTTAGGTCTAAATTTCAAATTATGGACTAATTTGGGTTAGCGGATAATTAGTAATCAGCTCTCAATTAACTCACACCAGGGATCATCACATGAAACTTAAGGAGAATACATTTTGATGAACATTTTGCACAACACCATCTAGCCCCAAACTAAGCAAAGCTTATAGTTGTACTATTATGGTAGTCAGATGGCTAATACGATACGAATTCACCAACTTGTTCACCAACGGTTGTGAAAAAAAAACATAAATGGATGTTTAGTTTCAGTCATTCTGGGGTAACTCAAAGGCAATTCAAAGATAAATACCTAAGTCAATTTTAACTAAAACACTCTCTTTTATAATTGCGCTGTGCTTGTTTCTTTCTTTCGTAAAAGAGTTTATCAATTCTAAAATAGAGTTTTCATATTCAGCTTGGAAATACTCTAGCAGGCTCCAAAGCGAGTCGCCTGAAGCCAACCTACGCACACACATCACTCAAATCAACAATTTTCGCGATAAAATGTTTTACATGTATTTGATAGATAGATAATGTGAAAAGTGTGTGGGTGAGGTAAGAATAAAATAAAGAGATAATTTCTTTTACGGTTATTTAATGTTTTTATATTTAGACCTAGATCACTTCAAGCTTCTGAATAAAATTCATAAAAAGAAAAATATAAGTAAAAATAACAGGTTATAATGTTTTTGATTTTCTTGTTACTCGTATGTACCTATAGTCGAAGGCATCTTTTTCTGTCATGCCTCCGTTTAGTTGCCCAGCTTAATCGACAGGAAAAACATCTTACTTATTTACGAATATTTTAAAAGTAGCGGATAAACATACTTTGAAAGACTTTTTATCCTGTAAAAACACAGTAACCGACTAAAAAAGATTGACTGACAATTCCTAAAGGAAAAGGGCCTTATATTTTGATTATAGCAAAGTAAGTATAGGTTAGCAAAGTTACCCTGAATACGCGAGCACAGACCACGGGTTTTCTCACAATATTTTCGCTCTGCCTGAAAGTAAGTCACTAACATGCGGCCCAATGGGGCACTACAATATTAATTGTCTACCACTCACTGACCAGCTAATACCAGCGCGTGGGAGCATTATTACGGAACTTATTTTTGTACTACGCTAAATTAAACCTTATATTTTATTAGGCACTGATGGTGTAGTGAGAGTGACCTCGCCTACTGGTTTTAAGGCCGTGGGTTCGAATCCGGTCATACCCCAATGGATTTTTCTGTGCAAAAAAATTATGTACGCGATGCCATGCCAATGTTTTCAAACGCGGTGAAAAAGAACATTGTAAGGTAATCAGTTACCAATCTGTATCACCTAAAATAAACGTATGTAATCATTTTATCAGTCATCTAGTTCCAATAATACAAGCTATGTTTGGTTTGGGGCTAGATGATGTTGTGTAAAAATATCCACAAATATTTAAAAAAATATTTATATGCATACTAAAGATACCTGCGTGGTTGGTTCTAGCTTGGTCGTAAGCTTGGCAGGTTCCTCTGTAGCAGAGAGTAGACGCCGAGCCAGCCGCGCGAAGGTGCATCGGAACTGCCGACTCATGCTGCAGTACAGCACGAAGTTTACTGACGACGTGAACAAGGCCAGCATGTCCATGAGGTCACCTGAAACAAATTAGATTCTAAAGCCCATATTTTGAAACAGTGTGTTATATCTGTATCTTCTAGATATGTTGCATGTGTGATCTTTGACTAGTGAATTTATCAACTAGTAGTAACCCTGCCAACAGACTCCGCCAGCAGAGTACAAACTCCTACAGGTAGAAATCTAACGGTGAGTCATTTATTACATTTTGTAAAGCTAATCTGCTCATCACTCCGAAGATCCTTATCAAATCTTTACCAATTTTTTATGAGACTAACTTAAAGTTACTACCTTTTGATAAAAAAGAAACCATTGAAATCGGAGATATTTATATCAAGTATGTACGCTTTTCTTACCAATTTGGAACCCTGTAATTCATTAGATATTGCGTTGATATTCACGACACAGTACTTTACAGTTACTTCTGCAGATGTCATTGATTTTCATATTTGGTTTTGTGCATCTGTTTTTTGTTCCAAATAAATAAATTTGTTTAAAAATTCGGTAGCCACCCTTATGCCCCTTTTTTCAAAGAAGTAACTCGCAACGAAAAACTCATAACTACAAAAAAAACATGATACTTTGAACCCAGTTTGAAACTGTCATAATCTGAACCACATCATCTCGATAATGGCTAAGTGGAGGTCGCTAAGCGAATTTAATTTCCGAAAGCGGTCTGTAACACTCAGTATATTCAGTTATATATATATACCTACAAAGGTAAGTACTACTCGGAAATCCTACTTCGTACAAAAAAATGGAAAATAATGCTACCTGAGCACGATAGCAATGGCAATTTCGGCGTCGCTTTTGACAGTTTGCGATTGCTATAATAGCTCACGGTAGGGGGGCCTGTGTGCGTTATTTATAAGACAGTAAATATAGGTAAGCCATACTTGCCCGGTAACGCTGTCGGAAATCGCCAGGCGATTATACCAGGATTTTAGTCCGTTCGAAAAAAACGGTACGCCATAAGAAAAGTATTACGTAGGATTTTTTTTTAAGGAAATGTAGCTTTAACAAATAAGTAAAAAATAAATTATGATTGTATAAATTTGTTTTCATCAAAGGCTTTTCTTTATTTAAATATGTGCCATGTAAAACTAAATAATTATAATAATAATGCTGACTGAATGCCGTTTTATGCTGAAAAATAATAACAACCCAAACAGCATCACCTAGCCCCAAGCTAAGCAGAGTAATGATTTCGTTTTTTTTTAATTTAATTCTATTACATATCTTTGAATAATTCTGAGAAGAACACGTATTATTCAATTACCATTTTGCTCATACACGTCACGTGCCATTCCATAATAACATTAAGACCTTTACATGAATTTGTATGGTAATTTCATTAGCCCAGTATTTGTTTAAAATTAATTTTATGGCACGGGGAAGAGTTATACGAAGTTACCATTTTGATAGATATATGACGGCTGGCTCTAATATAACTTTGAAACGGCATCTAAAAGTTTTTACCTATAATATTCCAATCTAAGACTGAAAAATATGTTGGTAAGATAATTAATAATCAAAAATCATTTAAGAACAAAATATCAGTATAAGTACGTCTTGCTATTGAATTTATTACAGCAACTAGCTATATTCACTTCTAACGAGTACAACGAGTGCGCATTTCAACGGTTGAAACAATAATAACATCGCATTAACCTTTTATTTTCTTTGTTTTAAAAAAAAAACATGTCCAAGTAAACCTACTTGTTTAAAAAATCGGTGAATAGTTCATCTAGTTAAAAAAATAAAATCAAAGATTTGTAATTGGAACGTTTAAATACAATCAAATTTCAAATCTTTTTTACTTTTTGCCTCGCGTCCGGTAACCCATATTACGTTCCAATTACAAAAACTTTCTAATTAAATTTTGGGATAGAAACTTTTTGATAAATGAACCTTATGTGGATGAGAAAGACCTGAGCTTATGGATTTATGAGTAAAAGCTCAGTAATGCCAAAATGCTGAGTATACGACGGACTACTATGTAAATAATAAAAAAATAATTGTGACTCGTCAAAATGCTGATTTGATTCCATGAATTTCAATGACTTTTGTCGGCTCTAGACTTATTGTTATGTTCACATGAAACAGCTGCCAAAGTAATTTAGCTACTTTTATTGACCATTTCCTTTTTATTGGGGTACCACACTCAGAATCATAAAATTGATGTGTGCTTATTTGATCGTTCGTTCTTCGTGTACACAAACGAAATACTGTTTATGTCTAAGCTTTTACGTAGAACACGAACTATGTAAGAAACCTGGAAAATATATTAACTAGGTATCAATACCGATGGAGTGCTTGTAAGACGGATTCACGTATTGTATATATTTTTTATGCAATACCTATTGTATAAATTTGTTTTTTTTCCACTTGCTGACCCTTACTGTGTGTTCTTATAGCACGGTTGCCAACTGTCAAGAACGACGCCGAAATTGCCCTTACTATCGCGCTTGACAGATGGCATTGTTTTCAATTTTTAGCAACACTTTAGCAAAGATGGTATATGATGGATAATGTAATAGGATGTCATAAAAGTATAACTGACCGAACATGCTGTAGCAGCTTTTAAAGAAGTCTGGTGCCACCGCACTTGCGAGTCCCAGCAGCCCCTGAGGCACCTCCGTGGAGAGGAATAACCCTAGAACAGCAAGCAGCATCCTTGTAGTACGATCGGTGCGACTGGACCGGCGCGGACATGGCTCTTCGGCGAGGCACTGCTTCTCAGTCTGAAATATATAATAGGTGTAAGTAGATATGTTAAATGTACCATACCTTTAACTTTATTAGTGGTACAGTCACCTACATTCAGATAGGTACTCTTCAAAATTTTTAAAATAACATCTTTAATTTTGTGTTTATGCCAGGTAGATTTTTCATTTGTTGGAAAATGAAGATGACCCACCTGATGCTAAGTGGTAACCATCACTACTTATCAAAACCTTGTCTTTTAAATTCCGTACGTCGGGATATATAAGATCTACGATGCACTCCCTGCGTCTATCAATTTGAGGTCTACACGATGAAGCCTGTAATTTCACCGTTCAAACCGAAACACAGTAACTTTGCTTCAAAGCAAGGTAAGATAGTATAGTAGTGCTTGTGACTTTTGATTGTTAGTTTGTTCTGTCACATAACATGTTCTTATATGTAAACTTAGACTAAGTTTTTTCTACTTTATTATAGTTTTACGGTTGTCTGGAAGATATCGCGTCCAGGGATAAGACCACCCATTGTAGGACAATGATTTTTGTTTCTTTTTCTTTTGCATTAGTAAATAAGTATTTTAGTTTAGCTTAATAACAATAGCTTTTGTCCTCAATAAAGTTTATTTTATTTATTTATTTATAACAAATACTACGGTAAACTACGTTTTGTTTGATAAACATCTTCATATAGATATTCTTAGCATGTTTTTATATAATATGAATATTAAATTTCATTCAAGATTTTGAAACGTTACTTTAATTTTACACTTTCCATCCGAAAATACAGATTAAAGGGATTTAGATCGAAAAATCTTTTTGAGAAGACGATCATTTTTAAGAAAGTATTATATTCGTTTTATATTCTTATTTTCATAAATTTGTCAGTTTTTATCCGTAAATATAATAATCAATGGAAAGCATCCAATTTGTTTTTAATATAACGCTCATGTATCGATATTTATATGCTTACTAGTTTCAACATTTATTATTTTTGAGAGCGTACCAACCTAAATATTCAAGGCTCAAACTGGTTCTTATAAAGACGTGAACTACGTGTAGTCCTGTATCAATCAAATGGCCGGATAAATTGGGTACCAATTTCTCAATTTGTCCTTGTGCGTACCTCACATCTCGGTTCATGCGTCGTAAGCACTGAGTGGCACATACCATAGAGCTCTTTTACGGTAGAAGTTCTACCGTGTAGAATAATTATTTAAACAAGTATAAATAAAAAAAATCAAAAACCACCGACACTTTAGAACTCTCCCGACTAATAACCTTCTAAAAACGAGTGTGCTTTAGACCACACGACTGAAGTAAAACTTCTTTAACATACGAAACGTAACTGGCTATGAGAGAAAGAGAGAAAGAACAGTGCTTTCATACCCCCTCCCCATGGAGGGGGTATGAAAGCACTGTTCTTTCTCTTACAAAGTGTAACGTTTAACACTACCATTAGTGTTAAACGTTTAACGCAACCTTGTTGGAAGTCGCATTAAAAGTATATCTTAAAACAAAATCAAAATAGGTTCATCCGCTCGGGAGCTACGATGCCACAGACAGACACACCCCCACACACCCCGACACATCTAACTTATAACAGCCTGTCGTTTTTGGGTCGGGGGTTAAGCAACAATGCACGCCTCGAAAACGGTACGTAAGGTCAAATTAATGTGTTTCGACACAACATGTAGTTGGGTATAGTCACGAAACCAATTTTTTGGTCATTGGCACACCTGACATGTTACTTTACAAAGTAAAGAAGTTAAAAGCGCGCCTCTTCTTCCGCGTGAAGCTATTTGTATAAATACCAAGAGAATTTATTTCTTTGAACCCCTACGTACCAAGACAAATATAACCTGAAGATTTCAAACATATCTATTTTATCTGTGTGTTGTCTATAATGTCAGTGGGAATAGGAAATTCCTTTTATATACCTCAACACATCAATACGAATTTATCGTGAAGTTTAAATGAAGTGAAATTTATTGAAGTAATACTTCTTATGCGACTTCCAACAAGGTTGCGTTAAATGTTTAACACTACCATGGAGGGGGTATGAAAGCACTGTTCTTTCTCTTTTTCTCTCATAGCCAGTTACGTTTCGAGAAGTTTTACTTCAGTCGTGTGGTCGTTTTTACACACGTTTTACACACTCGTTTTTTTATTTGAAAATTGAATATACCGTCTCTACGACCAGTGATTTAGGCTGTGCGTTGTCTATATGCCAGTCAGTCAATCAGTTAGTCAGGATAAAGATTCTCATTATTGGTGTAGATATAATTTTTTTATAAGTTAAAAACAATTCTGAAACAAAGAGATAGGTTTTGTTTATTTATGTAAATACATCTGTAAGGTAGATAGATAAATTCAATGCACAAAGGAGCTACCAATGATAATATAGAAAGCACAGTTTTATGAGATACGAATTTTCGAAGACCAGTTTTTTCTTAATGCTGCCAAAACCGGGGGCTTATTTTGGCAGCATTAAGAAAAACCCATACCGTTCATTATATCGACATACCTATTGAAGACTAAGCTAAGTCTCGCTAAGGTTCCAAGTACTTTGCAATGAATCACTGAGCAAACTTTCCGAGAATCGTATTGACTTTTACTTAAAAAGTTTTCCATCATCGGACTTTTGTATCTAAAATGCCTTTTGGGCTGATTTTAATGAGAAAACCATCAAGAAGTTTTAAGCTTTTAACGTTTTTTTTTGTAAATACATACTTAGAATACAATATGTATAACAGACACAGAAAGTATTATATAAAATTATTGCATGAGGACGTGCTTAAAGTATGAAAGTATGGTAAATACTTTCATACTTTAGGCACGTCCTTAATATACCGCTAACAAATAACCTCTCAACATCAGGTAGACGATATATTCCTTTTTTTTAAATGACCCCATACGCTACAACATCACGGCCATGGTTATTTTCAAACAAACTCATGCTTACCGAGTTACCGTGCAGTCGATACGAATGTCATCGATTTCTCGAGTAGGTAGATACCCAGATACCTCTAAGGCCGTGGACAATAAAACATATTGAGCCAATTTAATTTAGGAGGTGGTCTAGAAGGCTCGTAGATGCTTGATATGATTAATAGAACAGTTAAATTGAACCCCTAAAGTAATTACTAGGTTGCCTCCGGTACTCTTGGGGTTACAAATTCTGTGAATCCAAGACGTAGGTAGACATTTACACAAGACCACGTAGCCTATAGGACGATTCAATTCAATCAACGATTCTTGTGACATTACGGAAGAAAATACTTATCTTTCTAAATAGTGTAATCTTAACCAATCACAAAAATCTTGTCATAACTGTCAATATCGACTTCCTGACACTGTCACGAGAGCTACATCATATAAATTAAAAACTGGCTAATTGATCAATAATTTTATAGGATTGCTGAATTTTTAAGCTAAGTGTGTTAATTTAAGCTAAGTAAATTATTTTTATTATTAATATTTTATTATTTTGAATTATTATTGGGGAAATTATTATTATGTTGAAAAGGTACTACTTTTATTTTCCAAAACGTCCGAGTTCGATTCCCGAGCTGGGTAAATTTTTTTTCTAAATTTATGAATGCAATTTTTCTTTTTACTAAATTCGATGACATGGTTCCTAAGAACAGATCTTCGTATGTCTTATAGTTTCAGACTTTCCCATACTGACCGGTCTAAAAAACATCCTGTATATAAAGGCGTTAAGCCTCGTGTGCCTGTAATTACACCATGTGGGTGCGTGCACCTCCTTCAAACCGCAATACAACGGCAGAAATAGGCATGGTGGTAGTACTTCTCTGGAGAAGCCCCTAAAAGCTCTACGACTACTAAATACTATACTGGCTAACTGACATAATTATTATAGACAACGTACAACAACTGAACTGTTGGTCATAGAGACTTGAAATTGTCAGGGTATATTTTGCTTGATGGTTGAAATGTATTAGGAAAAGAATTCCCGAAATTCAACCCCTAAACGGGTACAGCGACGGTTAAAGTTTGTATGAAATAACTCGAATGAAAACGCGGGCTTTTTCGCTAGTATGATATAAACGGATAGAGAATAACTATGGGTAGTACGTTCAATGTTTCAGAACAATTTACCGTTGTGTACTAATACTGCATGTTGGACACAAACTGGATCTAATACAGAAATAATATAAAAGCAAAACAAAATGTTTTGTATTTCGATTGGGAAACCGTAGGTGATATGATGCATACCAAATGAGTTTCTCTTATCACCAATCTAAACGGAAAATTTCACTACGGGCTCAGAATAATAATTTCAAAATTCTTGATTATTTCATTATAACAAAAATACCATGATTCTTCTACCTACGGTAGGTACTTGACCGCGCAGATAATAATACAACTGCCCCTCTATCCGTGAGTTCTCATGTCTTATCATAGAATTAGGACTAAAGTAAGGTTCTTATAGCACGGTTGTAAACTGTTAAAAACGATGTCAAAAATGCTATCTGTCAAGCAATCTGCATGACAGATGGCATTGTCTTAATTTTTTTTGTACTAAGTAACGGATTCTGGATTTGTACGAAGATGCCCTAATATCCATTGTTCGGGTCTGTTTGTGCCTGTTTGGGCTGAGCTCACGGTACAGATAATTAGGTAAACAAAGTATCGAGTGCACGGTTACCCCGTAGCATTAAAAAAAAACCTGCGGGACTGATGATTTGACTGTTTTTTTTTAATGTATTTCTTCCTTCGTCGCAATACGACGAAAACACGTTGTGAATAGTTTAGCTGCTTTCTAGATCGAATATTATGTTTTGGATGATGGAACAAGCAGATGACCCATCTGATGGTAAGATTGTAAAGTGATATATATCACCTATAACAAAGCATCGCCTAGCAGGTAACGAATAGGCATGGTGGTAATACTTACTTCGCCGGAAGAAACCTTCACTAAGTTCTACTACTACTACAAAAACAAGTCTTATAACGTAAACCAAAGCAAACAAACCTTTATATGGACCTTTAATATGGGTAGCAGCCCATTATGTACACCGGATTGTACTTCGGACGGTTGCTTTGTCAAAGGCAAAGAGACTCTATATCTATTTAATAACGTCGAAAGCTCGCAAAGATTTCTCAAGAGGATCTTTTTTAACTAAGCAACCTTATTCTCAAGGGCATTCGTGCGAAATAACGATTGGACTAATGTATGAGTACTGAATTTTTGTGTAACATGCAAGCGTTTTGTATATTCGTCCCTTTATCAATAGAAATAATCACCTGTCTTTGACTTTGGTATAGACAGACGGATGTATTTACCAAGCTCGAAAAGAATGGGTGACGCACCGGTGGCGAAGCAGTGTGTACGTTTTCAGAAAACATTTCTATAAACTTTCGGTATCCCTTTATCTCCAAACTATTCATAGTTTCGTATATGCTCATATTATGCTTCAGCATGTATTCTGGAACTTATTATTTAATAGTAATTATCATAAAGTATGTAAAACACGAGTGACTTCGTCCGCGTGAATCCATTCTTATTATTATTATTATTATTTGTTTCCCCCTGGTCCTGTAGACCTCCTCCTCCTGTATTCCTACCTGTAGTAGGAATTTTAAAACAAGAAATTACAAAGAAACGTTCGCTATCATAATCCCCACTACTTAGGGGATTTAAAGTAAGCAAATATAATCGATCAGATTTTATATCAAATTAGTTAAATAAAAACGCTATATTTTCGTTACTTTTGGTAAAAGCACAGTTGTTTGATTGCCCCTAACAAGCTATGCTTTAGTTGTTAAAAAGTTAAAAATGTCCACAAACATTTAGTTATTTTTATTTCAATATTTGTTTCGCCTTGTATCCGAAGTCTAAGATTTAGGGTCACTATATGTAATATACTTTTAAATAAGCGCTCAGTATCATTTTAAAATCTGTTTATTAGTATATTGATTTAAAAGCGCTAAAAAAAACTTAGTAACCCAGTTTGTATGCGCTGACTAGATACATACTCGTACCTATATACAGACAGCTACACTAGACTGTACACAATTTGTTATTTTCAAAATGGTTTCACAGCGGTGCTCAAAATATTTACACGACAATTATTCCAAAAATGAGTCAGATCATCAACTAATTTCATGACTTTTTAGTTTTTTATGTGTAAGAGTTCATTGTTTTTCTGTTATACCGTTGTGAAAGTTACAAGTTGTATACATTCTAGTGCAGCTGACTGTACCAACTTAATAATAATATGTAAGTACACCTCATGGCATTAATTGATTACAAATCTCTGAAGTGCTCTGAACATGGTTATGTCAGGATATTAATCTAATCTGGTAAGTTCAGTCAACCGCAATACGTCCGTAACCAAAATCTACATGGCAGACAAGTTTTTAATTATTTTTACATCTTGTCGTTAAGCTATAAATACAGTTTTTGTTCTGATGGTCAAAAGCGAATGTAATTTAGCAGCGGTTATTTATAGAGAGCACCGGTGGTCTGCTTTCTGAGAGTGAGAGTGACACTGCTTTCAGATTCTAAGGTTTTGGGTTCGAGTCCAGTCGTGCACCAATAGATTTGGTTTTCTGGTGGACTATTTTGCGTGATCGTTTCGCATTGTGAGGAAGCCAGTTAGTTTTTTAGCAGCGGCGATGAGCTTGCAACCGACGTATGGAATACCAACTACTGCAAGACAGTGAAATCACATACATCTGTATGCATATCTATACTGTACAGCAGGTATAAGAGTGGGACACCATACTCACTCAAACAGTGATAGGCAGGCTGGCGGAGGAACTTTCATTGCACATCTTATCGTAAACAGTCTTATCACCACGTCTCGAGGATCTTGGGTTTGCATTGGGTTGGCAATAACCCCAGAAAGGGCAAATCTACGATAGATTTTTACCTATGTTCTGTATATCTTCTTCCACCTATGACATTCCAGCATATATGCGAAAATAAGTTTTTAACTGCAAGTATATCTAGAAGTAGAATTGGAAAGCTTTAAGTTTCTTGCTTGTTCTTTTGGGCTTGGTCGTGAGGAACTGTTGCCTAAATTCACTTAGCTTATGACAATTTTAAGTGACGCCCAGATATAACTGTATCTTTGTGACTTTGGCTTTTTATCACCGTTTTAAAGCCATAGGCTAATTAAAAAAACAAAACAAAATTAAGATCGGCTTAATAGAAATCTGGTTGCGCATCTATTGATTTTTTATTCAGGTAGTGTAGTGCAATGCTAGTGTTCTCAAATCGTAGGAAAAGACCTTAAGGATATCCAAGTATTTTATTAGGTATTAGATTTTCACAGCATTCTTCATCAGACGTGGATCAAGATTCTAAGGATAACGTAATTAACGCTAATTATTTTTTAAGGCGCTTTCAACCATTTTAATTATTCAAGTTGTTTCCTTACAAGTAAAATGTTTTATTTCATTAAGGCTTTACTTAAATAAAACATATGGATATATAGTTTACATTTGAGTGTTGGAGTGAACCGTAAATTACCTCAATCCAGGAAAAAAAAAACTGTATTATTTATACTTCAAATTAAATTCCATTAAGGATCAAACTAACGTTATTTGATTTTCAGGTGTTTTGATTTCAACAGGTTCTTAGTGGTCAATAAGCCTGTAGTAAATATATGTTAAGGTAAAGTAGACTTACCTCGTTCGGCCCAACTGTTGAACGTTTCAGCAGCTTCTGCCGTTTCTTCTCTGTAGTAGTGAGCTTTGATATTAAACACGTACTCAATATCGATAACGCTATGCTCGGTACTAACTTCAATATTACACTGTAAATCCACATGATTGCAGTCACTAATTCCACATTTCTAGACATCTCAAGTACGTATACAGTTCTGTTTTGCGGTAAAGACAAGTCCTCTGCGAATTGAGAATTGTTGTGTGGCGTCACTTCACTGGGCACTATATTCATCGCAAAGTAAATAGGAAGACACAAGAACGGGCAAATTACATAAGCGCTCACAATGGCTAAACTAGTGTTCTTTTTACTGCACCAAGTCCTGTTCCTCTGTGGTAAAGCAATGGCAACGTACCTCCAGACGGCTAAAGTAACCGCGAGCCAAATCGAAATCGTGTGGAAGGTTTGGCTGAATATGGAGTGAAAGTAGACGAACACAGCCCACGTGTAGGTGTTCTTATTGACTTGTGGTCCGATTTTGATGTTCATGTGAAGTGCGTAGGGTATGTACTCGAGCATGACGAGAAGATCGGCGACCGCGAGACCGGTGAGGATGGAGTTGGTGGAGCTGCTCATCTCACGGCGGCTGAGCACGGCGATGTTGATAGAGTTGGTGGCAGAGCCGACGATGCAAATCACCAGTGATATGTACCCGTGTAGGCGGCTGTACACCTTGTTGAAGTTAGTGGCGCCTGGCACACAGTACGCATCCGTAGCGTTCGCCATCCTCGAGCTCAACTATAACCTCGCTAGAGTTTGTCATCGGCACTGATATCGTAATTTGCTATCTTATTAGCAATTCAATTTGCTTCATATCCATGTTCTGTAACAAAAAAAAAATGTGGTCATGATACTGCCTGATATATAAAAGTAATTGAGTACGAACTGAAAATAAATCACGCGTTGGTAACGTGCCTCACACCAGTGTCAATATGCGAATGGTACATTCGTCATGAAGATTGTTACTTGCCTCTTTGTGTAGAAACGTTTTCGTACCTATTGGTAAATAGTTTACAAAATAGTCAAGGTCAACGATCAAAATTTGTATGATAAAATAGCTACCGCAATCATATGCGTCACTATTTTGAATAAAACTATGTAAACATGCAGTGTGATTGAATAATAGTTTGATATAGTTGGTTTTGATAAGCTGGAATTTTCGTGTTTACATCAGGGACTTACTACGTTCCAACAAATATATTTACCTCGTGTTAGTGTTGTAATTTTATTCAAACGAGCTCTCTTTATACTGGAATGAATGCATTCTGATCTCCAATATATCCCAAACTAAGAACCCCAGCACATTTAAATAAAATAGTGCTTTATTTGCACTACCCAAGTAAAAACAATAAAGATTGATTATTATCCCAAAAATTATTCCCTTGAGTGGGATTTGACCCATGACCCTCCCCTTGCTACGGAGATGCGCTAACCAACTGCGCTATGGAGAGTTCAAACGACCCGATGTAATGAGCGTTGGGCTAGAAAAAACAAAAAAATAAATAACCAATAAAGAAATAAAAAATATTTCTGGACATTTTACACAACATAATCTAGCCCCAAACTAAGCATAGCTTGTACTAAGGGAACCAGATGACTGATAGAATACTTATATTTTTTTTGTAGATACATACTTAGAATATAATATAACACCCAGATACAGAACAAACATTTACGTTCATCACAAAAATGTTTGTTCTCGGTAGGGATCGAACCCACCACCTACAAGCACAGAAGGCAGGGTTACTACAAACTGAGTTGTGACGGCTGTCGAAAACAATAAATCAAAACATTTTATTTTAACAAGCTCAGTTCTGGACTTGGATAATAATTAATATACAGTTGTGTGATGAAGAACACAAATAAATAAAATATCCTATTGGCACAGACCCACTGGACATCACACTGATTTTGGGTTTGTTTTTTATATACGATATTCTTATTTTTTTTTATTAGTATGCCAATTTCCAGAAAACTACCGGCGAAGTTTAATTTTACTGCCTTACCTTTGCCAGGAAGTAAAATAAACTGATAGACCTATAATGCTATTAAAACCAATTAAGTACGGGTGCCCAACCTACCTCTACTTATCCAGTATGTAATTTGTCTTAGAACCTTTACCAAGTGGCCCCTTTGACCGTGTAATGGAGCAATGATGGTGCGGTAATAGAGTTATTTAATCTAATGACCCAGATCCTAAGGATATTTTATTTTGTACGACCGGAAAAAACAATCTTAGTGAACATCGGTACTTCTTATTGGCTCGCTAGTTTAGGTATAAATTTAAATTTAGGTAATGTAAAAATTATATACCTATATTGATATTTACGTCTAAAAAATACTCAGTATTATCATACAAGAACAACAATCCATAGTTTTTTTGACATGCTAAATTATAGTTTTATTTATAAAAATGTAGCAAAAGAAAAATAAATGTTTTAAGTATTGCCATCTCTTGCCAATGAGTACTGGCAAGTAGTGACAAAACTAGTTTTTTTTTTTTGTGGTATCTCTCCGTCTTGCGGACAATTTTGCCAATGTCAAGTGGGTTGAATAAATTCTTTTTAGTCAAGTCGAGTCGGTAAAAAAAGTAAAGTCAGCCGTCATCGGTTTTGAAGAAAAATATGGCGTTTTTCTTCAAAACCAAAGGAAAACATTTTCGTTCAAATCAGGATGCCACATAACACACTTTCATTTCAATTGTTCACACTTGTGCTAAGACCTCAAGTAATGATGGTTGAAATACCACCAAAGTTACCCATCAGAACTTAAAATAACACTAGAAAAACAATTAAAATGAAAATACAATGTTGCTTCCAAAGATGACAGAAAACGAATCAGAACTAGATTTAAATTTAAATAACGTTTATGAGTCTGAAGGGTAGACTTGAAGTATTGATTCTCACCTTATCAAAGTATTTATTTTTCAAATTTACTTCTTGTTGAAGTTCGGACCTCTGAACCTGAATTGAGAGTCACTAAGAGGCTATAACAGTACTTTACTGTCCAAGCCCAAAATAGATCAATTGACTTCCGAGTCATGTTATTATATAGAGGCTTCGCCGTTTTTTGGAAAGTTTAAAAAATTGTGGATGTTTTCAGAATTTTACGTCACCTACTGAAATGAAAAACGTAAATAAATAGATTTCAATTTTATTTAATTTTTATTTTTTAAGAATTGATTTGATAATGGTTTTCTGGCAAATTAGAGAAATGTACTATATAAAACTCGACCAAAACAGCAATGACCTTGTTTTGTTAAAATAAACTCGGTTAAAAAACATTACTCGGCCGTCAAATGCTACTTCGGGCCTAAACGGTAGGTAATGTGCTTCTTTTTGCATAATAGATCTATCTGCATCAACTACAAGATTATTTGTCCAACTGGCTGACTAATACATAGACAACGCAGTCTAAACTACTGGTCGTAGAGACTTGAATATAAACGAACTCTTGAAATTCTGCGCTCTAAAGTGGTGCAGCGCAGCGAGAACTGTTGTTTGTATGAAAATAGTATCGCGAACGAAGTTGCACGCGTTTCCACTAGTCGTTTATATCTTTCTTTTCGTTTTGTAGGCAATTTCTAACAGTAGTAGGTAGGTATACAGACAGAACGATGTACTTTTCTAATTTTAATTTTGGTCTCTGATTCTGATTGGCTGGTCTTACACAAGGTATACAATCAAACAAAGATCGGTTTGAGGGGCGTGAAAGGCTGCTTGAAAAGCCCTCATTAGCATTTAAACCACAAACGCCCCAAAGGCAATGACGATATAACGGAAATGGAGCTTGCCTCAATACTGGTTTAGCCGAAGTTTTTGGCAAATCCCGCTCTCAAAGACAAATTATTACCTTAATTGTATTGTAAATTTACCTTGCTGCAACGTTATAGTCGAATTTTGAATTTTAATTAGTTTTGAACGTCTCATGAATGTTTACGTCGGTACAAGGCTTATATTTGAAAAAAAAAACTAAACCAAACATTATCATCACTATCTATAATTTATTTCAATCTAAGTAGGTACACGTAAAGATTGGTCAAATTTGGTTCGGGGTCGAGATAAGTGGTAGGAAGAGGAAAAGGCTTTTGCCAACAGTGGGATACAATGGGCTTACCAAAAAAATAGTTACACATATTCAACTTAAGTATGGTAGCTAGGTAAAACGATTCCGTGAGCGTATTTCATTACATTCGAAGACCTTAAATACCTTCACAAAACAGCATAACATTACTCAAAATTTAAATCAGAAGTGTCTACTAAAGTAAGTAAATACACCAAAATTTTTATGTATAGGTTCCTACGCTCCTTTTCGGTACATTTACTTCAGTCAATTGACTCAGCTAAACAGTCAGTGAACATTCAATTGAGTCTTCGTTAGCTTTTGTTTGGCTGTGAAATGAAGTTAGAATAAAGGCGGAATCACATTAAATACGCGCCTGTCTTTGTCTGTCCCATACAAAATGTTAATCTGCCTGTAAACATCACACTTTCTTTACCATATCAAAACTTAGGTATTAGGTATGGAGTGATATATTTGACAAATTTACTTAGTACCTATAGACATATACCAGTCTAAGAATGCACGCCTTTTTACAGCGTTTTCTTGACTTTAACGCACCGTAAGTTACTAAAAATAATCTTTGTCAGTAATTTAAAAAGTAAAGAACAATTCACTTTGACTGACTGAAAGAATGGTGCGTGTGACAGATTATAGTTGAGAATGTCAATGTCAAAAGTATATTATCATGGCAACCCAAGAGCATGTTTTAGAATGAAAGAACTATAAACATCGAAATAAGTAAATAATACATTGTTGTGGTAACAGTGTAAATTATAAACAACGGTTTAGTTTATAATGGCTCATGCAAATAACATTAAGGTTCATTATTTAGGTTATGGAGCGGTATTTTCTAAAGTACCTTCTTGAGATAGCAATATTTTATTCTAGCACTAAAATTAGTGCACTTTTGGGTAATTTCATTTAGTAAATAACTAGACCTTTATATAAATTCTGTCATCAGAAGTGGGATACAATTCATGTCTACATAAGTGTTTTCTAATGCATTTTTACTGTTTTCATGTTGGAACCAAAATTGTCGAGGCGTCGTTGTCGTCGCGTTTTTACAAGCAATCCATCCATGATGTATCCATTGCCGCTTCTACAAGTACCTATGCTACAAGAAGATTCCATGATTTTTGCTGGCCAGATTACCAAATCTGAAACTACCTTCAAAAACAAAAGTTAAGTATTAGTACACATTTGTACTGACAATTTAATTTGAAACCAAACCCTTTGTATAGAACATAAATAGATGAAGTTGCTGCATCATTATTTTATAGCTTATTAATTTCTACTGTCGATGAAAAAAAAAAAAATTATTACTTGATAAAAGTGATCTTGTTAGAGCGACTGGTTAAATTCCAGGTGCTTTATTGTTTACCTTTGCTTTTCTAAGCTTTCTGACTTTGGACTTATTTACCCGCCAGAATGTGGTAATTTTAGAGGAAAGTTATATTTGTGTATGTACATTATTCTAATGCAATTTGTTTTCTGGTTTTCATATGGTACCTGTCATGGATAAGAATCTACATTGATGTCTCCACCTACCCTCTTCGTCAAAAAACCGTCTGAACGACAACACGGTGACGACGTGGCATTGCACATCGGTAGCAAGTGATCCTGGCATTGATACTGTAATGTATTTTGGGATTCATAGGTATTATGTACTAATATGATGTAATGTTGGAAACATGATGACGATGCTGAGTCGGGTTCGCACCATGCTTTAAAAATATTTTAGTATACAAGAATATTCATAGTTCTTATGATTTTGTAATTGATTTAAAAATGGCATGAATATCCTTTCGTTGTTTGGATGTGGATAGGGACACGGATAGTGATGCGGATAGTAATATGGATAGGGACGCGGATAGGGACGCGGATAGGGATGCGGATAGGGATGCGGATAGGGATGCGGATAGGGATGTGGATAGGGACGTGGATAGGGCTGAGGATAGGGATATGGAGTCCAATATGGATAAAGACGTGGATAGGGCTGAGGATAGGGATATGGAGATGAATATGGATAGAGACGCGGATAGGAATGTGGTTAGAAACATGGATAGGGAAGCGGATAAGAATATGGATTAGAATTGAAAACTGTAAATTATCTGATACTGAGCCAGTTAGTTTTAAAAATCAGTAAATGGGTACTTTGCGAGCAAAATATTTACACAATTTTTTTTTTACTTTTAAAACTGCCACTTTAACTACTCTTTTGGTTCTATTTTTATTTTGGGTCAGTATGCCCGAGCGAATTGTATTTCAAATGAAGTACCTGTTTATTAACTTACTTATAAAAATATAATTGTAAAAGAGATCGCTTAGGTAGTCGCGAAAAGAAATTACCCCACTGAGGTTTCTTGCTTGTTCTTTTACTCGAGATGGGCCGGATAGGGTTGGAACAAGTGTAAACTTACTTTAAAGTCTTCAGATTATACGGTGATCTTTTTAGATAATATGTACTAATGTTATTATATTAAGGGCTCTTGTATAAATAGAATTTCCTATGTACTTCGGGACGCAGTACTTGTCAGTCTGGCCGTGACAGATTATAGTTGAGAATGTCAATGTCAAAAGTATATTATCATGGCAACCCAAGAGCATGTTTTAGAATGAAAGAACTATAAACATCGAAATAAGTAAATAATACATTGTTGTGGTAACAGTGTAAATTATAAACAACGGTTTAGTTTATAATGGCTCATGCAAATAACATTAAGGTTCATTATGCGATATAAGATATTTGAGTATAAAAATGGCTACCTTGCCTTGTTTGTTATTGTAGTGTTTGAAGTATTATTTATGTCTGACTTTATTCTGAGAATATTATAAATTGATACGAAAATAGTATAATTCATAAAGTAACTTTTAAAAAGGTTCTGTTAAAATGTATTATGTTATAACTGTCTATTTAATACGATAATCTTTGAACACTTGTGATTGGTCCAAAACAGAATTAGGAAATATTGCCTTAAATAATAGGATTTAGTGGTTCTAAATACTTTCATAAGCCATCTATATGGTTTCAAAAGAGTTTAACAACAGCAAATACTGTGGTTATTGCTATTAAGTCAAGATATTTTGGTTAAATGTTTCCTTGTCTGTGATTGGTCCAAGATTTTACGACCCTTAGAGGGTATAAATTGAAATGTAAAACATATTGAGATACAGTCTACAGTCCATAGTCTACAACAGTCTACACAGTCTACAGAATAGTCTTGAGCAGTCGACTTATACAGTAATATTGTAATAGTGTTTTGTACAAGTGAAGTTCAGTATAATTATCTTCGAGATCGAGTAAACAATGTGCTAACAAGTACCTACTCTGTGGTGCTAACGAGAGACAAGGTATGATGTTATTTCTGGTTGTTTATCTATACCTAGTACTGACTTATTGTGTTTGAACTGCTGCTTAATTTATTGTGTTAAGGTGTTAGTGGGTAATTAATAAATTACTAAGTACCAAAGGCTTCTGATATCTTTATTCATAAAGTATTTGCATAACCTAAATATAGACAGGTCCTTGTAAGTATAATCTACCCACAAGTCATAGTAAAATAGGTCTAGTGATCCCATAGCTAATTATTTCATACACCCTGACAGATGAATAGTAAGTTGTTGGTCTATCCATCCATATAGACCAATAACAAGTTCTTGTAACAGATTTAGGTTATGGAGCGGTATTTTCTAAAGTACCTTCTTGAGATAGCAATATTTTATTCTAGCACTAAAATTAGTGCACTTTTGGGTAATTTCATTTAGTAAATAACTAGACCTCTATATAAATTCTGTCACGTGCATTTTTAGACTGGTTTAACTTTACTAGGCAATTAGTAAAGCTAAGCACACGAAGTTAATAAGTTCACAAGGAAACTTAAAAATATAGATTACTATGTAGTAGTTGTAGGTCCCAGTTCAATGCAAAGGTTTTTGAATACGTCACGACACGCGGGGTGAGTCTTATAAAATTTTGCCTTTCCGTTCCGCCGCGTCATCATCCCGTTGTTTGTTAAACAGTGCCAACAGCAGAAAATTTATGGTTTGGAAAAGTCTCTTTTCTTTTCTAAGTGTGGTAGTTGTAAAACACTCTATTTTGTACTGTAAATGGAATGCCTCAGTTTTCTCAAACTCAACAGACTCCCACACTTCCCATTTAACATAAATTCAAAACTCTATTTACCACCGGCAAGATGTGATTTACGCACGCTTTGCCGGAATCACATATAATGCTTTGAATACATTGTTCGAGCTATGCTGAAATTAACGATATCTACGGCTGTAACACGTAGGTGTGCGAGATTGCGACATTACCAAGTGCCTGATGTGGCCAACTATGCTCGAGTAATTTCACCACAGGGAGTAGTTACACTGACTCTACATTACACCAAATTCTATAAAAGTGTCATGAATACATCTTCACCGTAGTTTTAGAGCTATTTCGCCCGATGTGCTGAGGTTTTATAACTTTATTTTACGCTCAATGGCTTTAATAGTTTTTTAGCGAACTTAGTAGATAGTAAGACTAGAAAGAAGTAGTAGTATGGGTAGTAGTAGGTATACTAAAATGAAATAGAAAAGTGGTAGTACTCAGGCACGGTTCCACAATCAAATCATTGCCACGTTTCAATGTAAGCTGAATGTTCAAAAACACTTCTAACTTGTAATGGCTTCTAGAGGTACTTTACCTACAAATGTAGGTACACCTAGCTACTATTGTAGGTTTTAATAATTTTTAGACATAATTATAGACGATAAACCAGTCACTTTTTACCTGAGAAATTTAATGAATGTCGATGTTCTTATTAATTGTAATTACTGGAAAATACGAGGGCGCTCGTTTTTCTCAAGTTTTTCTAAATAAATCCGTCTTACAAAAGAAATAGGGTTACTTCTCTTATTTATCGTCTACTCCATATTGAATTTGTTTATTATTTATTTGCTAATGCATCTTCGGCGCCGACCTAACTATAGGATTCTGTTTTATCGTTACCAATAATATCATAGTATCAAATACACATACATAGTTCTTTTTTTAAACATTCTTTGCTAAGAGTGAAAATTGAAAGAAAACAATTGGTTTTCACGAGCAATATTGCAACTATTTTTGTGGGGTGCTGTACGTAACCCATTTGGTACTAAATGCTAGCGTATATTCTATTGCTCTATCAGCACCCGTTTGCCCACACTGAATGAGGAAGCTGGTGGCATGTTACTTCAGCTAACACACCTTTAAAGGCTTCTAGCGTCGTTGTTTATTTGGCACCTAAATTGTGGTTGTAATCTATGATGGTACTAAATATGCATTCTCAAGCCAAATGGTCTCTATGTTGCGATAATCATTCAACATTGTATAAGAGATGATATAGGTAAAAAAGGAGTGATTACAGAGATGACGGATGATAGAGGCAAATGGAGGTAAAAAACCTGTTGTGCCGACCCCACGTAAAGTGGGATAAGGGCAGGAAAATGATGATGATTACGGTTACCTAATTTAGTTAAGTAAGCAAAATTAGTTGATTAATAGTTTGTTAAGATGTTTGAAGCCAGTAATTGAATTTCAAGCGTCGACCAATTAGGATTCAGAAGTCTCGTTTAAAACTTTTTGTATTTAATCGAAAATAAGTTTTTTATTACTAAAGTGTAAGTTTAAAATTAGAAGTAGCAACCACACCTTCCGATCTGAAGGCGGTGGGTTTTGTCAGTCTAAATGTGCGCAATAGTTACGATTGCTTTCTAACGGCGAAGAAAAACACTGTGAACAAACTTACGGCGCATAGTCAGTTATTTTTGTTGTGTATTTTTTGTGCATTAAGCCGTATAAGCTGTGCCGCTGTTCTCAAAGCTTATTTGGCGTAACTCTTTATTTTTATAAATATTGAAACATACATAGTTAGTAGTATTAAATTGTTTGAATTAGTATATTTTCTCTTTCCCCATTGTAAGTAGCGTATAATACTAATAAAAATACTCTTTTTTTTCATAACGCAGAAAGACAAACAAAACGTTTGTTTCCGGTATCCATAAAACAGTTTTCTGAGTGGTTTGCAAGGTCGTTGTTTGCCAATCGCTCATCAATACACCCATTAATTTGTGACGTTAACAGTGTGCGGTTTAATTGCTGCAATTACAGGTTTCATGACAAGTAATTAACATAGAATGCTATGTGAAGAATCTATACCAATTATAAGAATCTTTGTCCTGACTGACATACAGACAACGCACAGACTAAACCGCTGGTCTTAAAGACTTGAAACTTAGACTAGATTACTTAGCATAATTCTTTAGTAAGCTGTTGGTCTTCCTAAAATAAATAAACTTCCAGGGTATAAGCGTCTTGCTGCGTAGAGGTGTACTATGTTTTTTTTTACATTGTGCTGATGGAACACGCATATGGCCCACCTGATGTTAAGTGGTTACCGTCGCCTATAACAAAGCATGGCCTTGTAGGTCACGTTCGTTAGGAATGTAACCTACAATACACTGCTCTGCGTCCATCAACCTGAGGCATATAGGTATTAAGCCTCACGTGCCTGTAGTTATTTTCCAAAAATCAACCACAGCAAATACAGCGGAGGTTGATCTTTATATGAAAATAACTTCACGCGGGCAATTTCGCGTTTCACTAGTAACTTATATTTCTAGAACAGTACATATCATGAACTATTCTATTACTTACTTTATATTGTATATTGTAGCCGTTTGTTGTTGTCGTTGTCCCTGAATAAATAAATAAATAAATAAACTAGACATCTCTTGTCTTTTTCTACCAGACGTAAACACAACATATTGAAAATTATTTTTTAAACTTTCGCGATCGGAACACATATTGAACACTTATATTACACGGGTATTTATCGCGTATTACCTTTTTTATTTATTTTCCCGACGTTTCGACTATGTTGCAATAGTCGTGGTCGCGGGCAGACTGGAGCATTGAACTTGAGATCTACCGTCACTGAGAAGCGGTGGCAGTATCAACAACTACCCTCACTTGATCTTCGGTATCCATATTGTCAGTGTTCACACTACGACACACAACACTAATAGTATCTACGCACCGTGATGGAACATCGCGACGCACACACCTATCAATGACGGGGTTCCACGAAGCTAAAAGTTTGAATCCGTCTTCACGTTTGAAATTAGGGTACTTCTTAATTTCAATCGCCTCCCGGATCATCCTTTTGTGGTAGTGCCGTTCATTGGCCAGTACCTTGGGATCATGAAGTTCAATCCAGTGGTTAGGTCCTGAATCCACTAGGTGCTCTGCTATCCGATTTTGTTACCTGGTAAAGGGCGATAAATACCCGTGTAATATAAGTGTTCAATATATTGAAAATTTTACTGTGACATCATCCGTGCCCATTACTTACCTAAACCAGACCTATAGTGGATATCTCGATTGGGTTACTTTGTGCTAAGAGATCTGAAGGGATATTCGCCGTGCCTGGGGATTAGTCGTGATTTTTTCTCAAAACCTTGTAAATGCCTGTTCTAAGACTCTGTACAACCGTATTTAATCTCGACAAGGGGTGAACCCTAAACGGCTGCCTAGTCTAATGCTTTAGGCAATTAGTAACACATTATGGTAGATTTCCTTCCTATACATTCGAACATTTAGCTAAACTTTTAGTAAGTTGATAAGATGTGGATCTGTTTCTATTTGTTACTAAAATTGGACCAGTAAAATACTTTTTGATGATTAAAGAGTCACAGCATAATTTATTTGCTATGGAATAATCCACTTTTTGATTAGTTTTAAAGTATTCGTCTCCACCTAGGGATACCACAAGTTAGAGCATTTTTCCTCTAAGGCGATTTTGGTCTTTTTAATTTGATTATTGTTAATTTTCCGAGATAAAAATTTGCCCGCATATTAATCCAGGTACAGAGGGGTAACCGTGAGCTCGATAGTTTGTTGAATTATCTGTACGGTGAACTTAGTCCGAACAGACCCAAACAACGGGTATCTTCATACAAATTTAGAATCTATTCCTACCCTTATCCCACTGTATTTGGGGTCGGCACAACATGTTCTTTTCTTCCACTCCCCTCTCTCAGCAGGTCCAGAAACTGTATTTATTCTATATCTACTATGACCTAACAAGCTTTTGAGTTACCGATAACAATAAAAATTTCAAAGTACAAACACTAAACACCATACCGCGGACTTTTATTATTTGTTTATTAGACAAAGTTTTTATGTGAAAGAATTTATACAGCGTACAAAACTTTAGCAAAAGCTTTTGAAAACTTTACGTTCCATCGGTAGGTACTATGTATTTTAACTTACTGTTTCGTAAAAAAGCTTTCACTTTTATTGCAGAGCCAGAATCTCTATCTCGTATTTAACTATCTGGTTTTTAAACAAGTCAAAACCAGTCTCAGACTCAGGTTGATGGACGCAAAGCAGTGCATAGTAGGGCACGTCATGCATTTTAAAGGGTTTTGTTAACTTTTTTATAGGTCATAAGTAACCACTAAACGCCAGGTTGGTTATCTGTTTGTTCCATCAGTACCTTGTAGGTGTTTGCATTGATGACCGCAAATATAGAATAATAATAAAAATAGACATTTATTTCGTTAAACAGCAGTTGGTAGCTATAATTATAGATTCTTTGTTTAATGTGAACGTTTGATGAGATGAGCAAATGTTGGAATCCTTAACGTACAACTAACTCCCACCTTAGGTTAAGTTTTAAGTAGACGAAGAGCTCAAAATCATTCTTCCTGTAAATTGTATGACCAAACCATCAGAAAGTTATATACTAGAAGGTATCTAACCAAATGAATTGAAATGGAAAGATACAATCAACCGCAATCAATAATGTTTTCAATAAAGCCTTATTTGCATAGCTATTGACCGAACCAATGTCACATTTACCCATCTACCCACCTTAATTTCAGAGATTGCGTTCGATAAGTGGAACAAATTGATAATTTGCAGTGGCCTGTATTAACATGTTTGCGATAACAGGGTACCTATTTATTGCATTTTTTATATATACTTACGAAGACGATGAGCTTACAACACAGGCATACAATATTACTCGTAGGCAATACAATATTACTCTTACGTACGTACGTGAATTATCGGGCATATTTTACCAAAGTTGCTAACATGGATGCTCTTCTGGCTAACTACCATCATAAATACCAAGAAAATGTTTGCCGTAAACTAGCAGCACGCGAACGGTCGACGTTCTCACAGGTTCTCACACACTTGATACCTAAGGCAGTACCTAATTAAGTCTGACCCTACAGTAAGCTTGGGGATTGTAGCCGTGATATATACCTAATCACAGATAGACGGCCTAAAAAGAGCTCGGCCGATAGGTATACGGCTTAGGTAGGTACATCTCACTGCTTGCTGTTAGGTGTAAATAGTCGAAGTAAAAATGTGTTTTCATTTATTTGAGGCCCCTTCACATCTGAATCTGAAGCATTCGTTATTCGTTGTTTTTGAATACTCACATGAAACTCTTATAATAATAAAATATATCTTGAACGTGGGCTTATAATATGTTTTATGTATTAAAATTTGTATTCCGCATGCGTAGATATCCACTGTTGACTTATTGTCATTCAGTGGCTCGACGCCAAAAATATACCGATAAGCATGTCACCACAGATATCTTATTCGTTGTATATACGCAACTGTGACTACGAACACACTACGCAACAGCGTCATCACAAGCCGACGTTGACCACATTTGCGAAACTGTTGGCTGACTCGCATGGGTGCGGGCTTTGACTCTTCGAATGGTGAACGCATCTATGGTGAAATTTTAAAACTGTGTGTTACAGGGCCGACATAGTCACTCAGCGACCCAAAGTCTGCTAGGCGTGCTAGGCTCCCACACCATTATTGCAGTTTCGTCAGCAAAGGTCGTTATATCACTAGTTCCTAGTTTTGGAATATCACTGCTGTATAAAAGGTACAAGGCTGGGCCTAATACACTTCCCTGTGGCACCCCAGCTTGAATTAGTTTAATTTCTGAATAAGCTTCTGCTTGCCTAACCCTATATGGATGCGAGCTGTGTGCAATAAACATGTTTTTATTTAAAAAGTATAATTCTATGATGATCCCTACCAAATGATAGTACATCGACATACCACCAATGCCATGATAGCACCAAAACCTAACGTTGTTAACCTATGTTTTTACGCGGCCGAGTCAGTTGGATAGTTTAATAATGCATGAGTGTATCCCGAAAGTCTGTTTTATGTGAGAATAAAAATGTTCATTTTTTAAGAGGAATATCACTAAATCTAAATGTTGTTTGAATAAAATGACCATGAGGCAAATAGCGCTTAAAACTATTAATCATGATTTACTTGGACTTTTCAGGATTTACGACTTAAACGACGGCAAAATATTATTGCTGGCTTAGTATATTAAAATATTGTAAAAATAGGCTGTTAACATACTGTGTGCTAACACGAGAAGGTATGTAGATTGTTATTTTGTATTGTTCAGAGTCGCAACAAGCTTTGCTGTGGTTTGTGTTATATGACAGATTTTTGTATTAAAGCACGGCCCCCTGCCGGGTGTAAGGAAAATAGTCGTAACGACAGATATACTGGCGATGGGGTAACTATTGCGAAATGTATTATGTTTTCTTGTAAATCGAGGGCATGACTCCTTTCACGACTTTAACTTGCGTGGTTTCGAAATTGTCCATCACCGCCCTTCTCAAAAAACCATCCTGTATAGCTATAGTGTACCAATATCTCGTTTTTGAGAATTTTTCGATTGGGACCTTTGTGAGTCTTCCATGAGTTTTTCCAAACTATACTGTCATCCTGTATAGCTATAGCGTATATCTCATTTTTGAGCATTTTTCAATTGGGACTTTTGTGGGTCTACCATGAGTTTTCCCAAACTATACTGTCTAGTGACTGTAGTGTTAAAAAATAAAACCTTTCCGCTACCGATTCATCCTTAGCCTTTGATCACACTATCAACCTTTCAATCCGCCCACGATTTACGGAGGGCAACTTTTCATACGTATTTACTTACAGCGTTCGCTCGTTAGTACCGTCTGGAAAAACTCATATAGACCCACTTATAATAATAATAACCCACTGATAGAAATTTACACACTTAAAAAAAAGTAAACAGGCTTTGCATCTATTGTGGATTATTTATGCAGCGTCAGATGTGACATTTTCAATCGTGCCTATATTTACGGGACGCTGTAGTGCCTGGTACTGGATTTTAGACGGAGTAGGCTTTCCCAGCATGCATTGCATCCTCTCAGCTTAACCTATTCCACAGGAAAGACATGGTCAGTACGAGCGGAGCTAAACTAAGCTACCAAGCCACGAGTTACCTCACGATATTTTTCTTCACCGTGTGAGAGCACTTCCAATGCGCAGAAAAATTACGAACCATACCTATATACTAGTGGTTCTGTGAGAACAGTAGACCTCGCGAGCCCTTATAACTATAGAATAACAAACACATTCCCCTTACTTATCGTATCTTGAAATGTGGCGAAGAGTGCTGCGGTATCTGGTTTGTTTACTGAATATTTTTAGACATGACATGTATAACAGTAATAAATGACTGTGAATATGAGTTTGGTAAAAAAAAACAGCCTGGCTGAACATCACCGCGAGTGCAGTTAGATAACTGTGATTATGAGTTTAGTTAAAAGTATGTTGTATGTTTGAAAGTGGTGGCTGGTACTGGGGTAGTCGAAACCATTTACCAGTATTTAACCGTGACACAAATTATAGTAAAAAATCTCTCAGTATGTTTTTTAAGCTATTAGGCTTCGATTGTGGTAGAGAGTGCTGCGGTAGCTGAAATTTTTTAACTGTTTTTTAAATTATGATTGTTTACCGGTTATAAATGACTGTGATTATGAGTTTGGCTTAAAAAACCTTCGGTAATGACGTGGTGGCGGGTACTGTAATAGTCGAAACCTTTTACCGTATCTATTAACCGTGACACACATTACAGTAAAAAGTCTCTCAGTATGTTTTAGGTTGGCCATTAGGTATCTTCGAGCGTGGTGGAGAGTGCTGCAGTAGCTGAAAATTTTTAACTATGTATTTTGCCATGACATGTTTAACTGTAATAAATAACAGTAGGTAATTAAGAGATTGGTTTTAAAAAAGTATTTTAAAACGTTTTTATTTTTCCCTAAACAAACATCGCGATCGACCAAAAAAAATTAAATAAATCATTAAACTTGTGTGCTAATTTTTATCCAAATCGATTGAAAAATGTGCGACCTGTCGGCAAGAACAGACAGACAGACGGACAAAAGAACTTTTGGTCAATATCAAAACTGCGATACTTCGCTCGTTTTGCTTGCTCGGTCAATAACCATGCAATAATCGATACTTTCCCGTGGCTTAACAAAACTATTTCATTGAGCAAAATAGGGGTATTAGTTTTAGCGATGACTCGCGGTTCCTTAGTTTTAGGAGGTCAAATCTGGTGTCTATGAGTTTGTCTCGTAAAGGCGGAGAGGATTGCGTTGTTTAATTGGTGCAGGTTGGTACACATTTTCGAAAAAAAAAAACAAAGTTCTGCAAACTTTGTCCTGTTTTCCCCCCTCCACTCCCGTTTTCTGGAATTTTTTTTGTAACATCTCATGAAAAATAAAATCCTTATTGTATCTCTCAAATTTGATTAAAATCTGTCGATAAATAACGCTACAGCAAACTTCCCCCTTTTTCCCCCTTTTTTTACATCCAATCAAAAATCGCAATAGACAAAAAAATTCCTTTAGCTCAAGAAACATGTGTGCCAATTTTTGTCAAAATCGGTGGAAAACTGCGACCTGTAGGCGAGAACAGACAACCGTACAAAAGCATTTTTGCCCTATCTGGAAACTGGACACTTCGCTCGCTTCGCTCGCTCGGTCAACTAGTGCTAATATTTAGAAATAACACAGTACGCTGCAGTGGCACTCGTGGTCCATCCTGGTAATCAAACACTGGTTAGTACGACTAGATGATGGTGATGTTCTAGTCGAGTCTAGCCATTGCGACTGTATTATGGCTTATCGTGTAAAGATACTCCGTATAGACAAATTTCATTTGTAACATTATCATCGCATTTTTATGAAATGTGTTCAATAAAATTTCAGCAGTATTGGATATCGCTTGAGACCGCGCTGGGGGAGCTGTATTCAAAGGAAATAAGACCTATTTTGCTCATAAATTGTTCGTTATTCGAACATAATGACACTTTTGTTCGTGTTCAAGTTTGATAAGACTTTGGAACTAATCCGTTTCCTTATCTTAAGAACCTGCTAACATTGCTTGCCCGATTAAAACATGGGTTGGTTAAGAAGGACCAGCGCTACTCGGAGTTTTTATTTGTTGATTGTTTTTTTTATCTGATTTGCTGATGGAACCAGCCGATGGTCCATTTGAAGTTCAGTGGTAGCCATCACCTATAACCTTCGTTATAGGTTTTGTTGTCATTGCTTTCAATGTCTCGCAGGTCACGCTCGTTATGAACGTGCCCTACGATGCACTACTCAGCGTGCATTAACCTGAGGCATACAGGTGTTAAGCCTCGTGTACCTGTTATCACACCTGCAGGGCTAAAATGTGGAAATTGTGCAACGCGACAACCTTTCGTCTTCTAGTTACCTCGTGCAAAATAGAGATATATCTATATCTAAATGTGCTGACATGTCAACACCAAAAGCCCATCTCGTTCTGTCAAATTAAGATCAATCACTAATGTTTGTTGCGGCCTATATGTTTTTGAGGCTAATTCGTGTGTAGGATTGGGTCTTGGTGTTGAAACACTAGTGTTGATGCTAGGACAAATTTTATTTAAAACTGAGAATTAAGTACGTGCAAGATGGTAGTGATTAGGTCTAAGTACAAAACCGTAATGGCTGCTCGCTTCTTTTTAGTATGTGTTCAAATAGACAACCAAACCATAGATAACTAAATATTATATTTTTATCTGTGTTGGGATGCCAACATGTTTAGCTTATGGGTTTCGACTACAAATTCTAATATGTTCACCAATGGAAAAAATATCTTGTGCTAAGCGCGACATATCTCACATTGCACACGGCAGATCTTAAGAGGTTATCACACCTACCGGCATCCACTATGTCTATGTAGGTAAAACAATAAAATCCGACTTGGGGTTCTAGTTCCTATAGTACAGTCAGCGCAATTCGTAACTTTCAAAATGGTATCATAACATTACAGTAAACTCTTACACGGCAAAAAACTCAAAAACCATGAAATCAGTTAATGATTTATCTTTAAGTATTTTTCAGGTTCATATTTATGGTCAGTTGACTGTGCAAACTTGGCTTAGTTTATGGTGCTGCGTGAAATGTCTACAAATAGTGATTTAATTGTTATTTATAAAGTGCTCTTTATGCAGCAGCATGCCACAGCATGCCCATGTGTTTGTGCACATGCGTTGGCGCTTAAAAACTTAAAGCTTAATCCATGCTAGGCCACATAAAAATGTAGGTACAGTTAATAAAGTAAAGTTGTCTTAAATTCTATATATTCTATGTTATAGTGGTTGTCAAATTTGATAAACTAATGTTACCATCTGTTGTTTTGGATCAAGATCAAGTGAGTTATTAATCTCAAGTTGTTTATGCTAGTTCAAGGTGAACATGTGCTCATTAATCTTTTTGTACTGATATTACCTATTAAGTTTTGCTACTGACATTTCTATATCTACTTATATGTATATTTGCTTCGGTTTTATCATGTTTTTTTCTACGCAAATTCTGTACGTTCAACACAATTTGCCTCGTATGATAGTAAAATATAATATTATATAAGTTACAATATAGGATGTATCTGACATCCTATATTATAACTTATATTATCTAAGTGTTAATAAAAAAGGTAAAAGAATTCTATCAGCTCTCTGGTTTCCATATTTTTTTCCCGTAACATTCAAACTAAGAAAAGCTTAGTTCGAGGGTGGTATGTGAATGTCAGCAAATATTATTTTATTTTTTACAATCTATGTAGCGTAGTATTCCAATCTAGAACTTGAAAAGTAACGAACGGGTTTTCAAACGTGTCCATGGATGAAAACTTTTAATTGTATTTTAAATTGAGTGATCATAGGCGATGACAAACAATTGCGGAATTAAATAAATATAGAGACGTTGTAGCTGTGGCGGTTCTAACTTAGAATAGGACCCCTATATTACCTGCCATGACATGGGAAGAGCAGCATCACTTGAACATTGAATACCGATACTACGGTCACTCATCCACCAAGCGTGGTGGCTATGGTAAAAACCTCCTCAAACATAGGAAGGCCAATATCCAACAGTGGACTTATGACGCAAGTCAAGAAAATATCAGAATCAGTTAGTTGAAGTGGCAATGCACTGGTTGTATAATAGTTGTATTGTAACAACCAGTCAACAACCGCTGGGAAAAACTTCACAGCTCAGTTTGTAGTAGCTTTCTGCGCTGTAAGTAGTGGGTAGGATCCCCACCGAGTACAACCATCAGACTTCTTCGGTCTGATGATAGTCATGAGGTACGCTAAAAACTCGAATTACTTGAGGCGCAAAACGAAGGAACCCTAGTAATGAAATTTCCGCCTCGCAACGAAACCGGACACGCCTAGTTACGCCATTCATTTCACTATAATTACAGTAGATTTTGAAGCACTGTTTTCTTCATTGAACAAAATCTAATAAATAAAAACCAGCTTAAAAATCAAATTCAAAGGAATTCAAGTATAGGCACACATAGCTAGATATGGTTGAGAGATACAAAGCAGTGTTATGCAATATAGAAGATTGTAACCAAATAATATCAGGGTCATCTATTTGTTCCATCGGTAAGTTGCATAAAATAAGAAATGTATTCAATAAATTTCATAAGTTCCAGGCCGCCAAGACAAGAAGATCATAGCAAATGTACAGATTGGTTAAAATATCTCCAGGCAGGTTCATAAAATTTTAAAAATGACATGTATTGTTTATGTCCAGTGTAGGTACTACGAGCACTTTCATTTTGCAAATTAGAAGCCTCCCGCGCGTATTAAACGAGTTAGACGTGTCGGTTATTTGTGTAGCCACGCCTAATTCCAGTTCATGAAATTTCAATAGAGCGTTAGCATGAAAGCGAAAATAACCCATAATCATATCAAAGAAAGCGTGAATGCGCAAAACTGGCGCTTAAATTCACCTAATAAAATAATAAAAATCATACAAGGATCTAGAGATGATCTTGTAAGTTTATTGAATAAAAGCGCTATGGTTTTGTCGGTTTGTTACATTTTCTCGCCTGAATCGCTACAACCTCAACAGGTGGCACTACTTTGAAGTTGAAGGTGTTTTTACCACATAAATATAATCATAGCTCATACAAATTATAAACGTAAGTTATATATCGCTTAAAATGTCTCCTGTCACTGTTTGTTATTACACATTTATAAGAGATAGCAATAGTTTTAGCAGTGTTTATCTTTTGACATTTTTTTATAAGAACTAAGGCCATCATAGAAAACATTAAAATATTTTGAATGTTTAAAATGTACTAAATTCTTTGCGCTGCTTTTTTTAGAACATTACGCTATGACGTCAGAATTAATCTTTTATCTTGTTGAATAAAATAACTAGTTTGGATAGAGAGTTCAGGTTCTTCTGGGAGGATCAACAGTAATAAACAAACCAATCATAACAAAATCTGAAACAACGTTTTTATAATACAAGTAACTAGGTTCTCTTCCTCAAAGGAAAGCCGATATTGTATAAGAAATACGGTATGTGATTCGTTTTCTTTATTTACAAACAACTTTAGCCAGGTATATTGTATAGCGGATATTATAATTGCATAATTCTATTATGTTATTTATAAGTACGATATACGAACAGCCGCTGTTAATTTGGTTTGTTTATGAATAAAGATGTTTATCATTTTTTATACTACTCGTTAGTGATAAATAACAATAATCATCAAAAATATCCATTAAAAATGTAACCATCTAAAGATTATTTCAGTACCAGAAAAACAAATCAAATTCTGGGCAGCCATCTTTGATAAGGTACCTACGACTCGATAGTAGAGTATCAGAAATTGGTCTATTCTCCAGGGTCTGACTGACGTGGTTAGGCCACGTATATTTGAGTTTGCTGTGTAATTTATTGGATCCCGCACAAAAATCGCTAAAACGAAATACTATTAATTGATCTATCGATTTTAGTTTCTTTCTTCCCCAACCACGCCGCGCTGGCACCCCTGCCATTCTTTGTATAGGTACAATTATGTGGAGTTGGTTGGTGTCGGTTTAGTAGGTTTTGTTTAATAATAATCTCGAGGTACCTACCTAGATGAGATAGACCGCAGGTAAGTTCAGTGTCTTAAAATGGTATTTAGATCAATCTAATTGTTTTTTAT
This sequence comes from Electrophaes corylata, assembly GCA_947095575.1. NCBI lineage: Eukaryota > Metazoa > Arthropoda > Insecta > Lepidoptera > Geometridae > Electrophaes > Electrophaes corylata. Next base: position 6,272,822 of record OX352702.1, read on the forward strand.
TTTCTAAGAAAGCTTGAAGAAATTTTCCAGTCGAGCCTCTGGAATCTACTACAAGACGCATGAAGTTTACATATTCATTTCATGGTGTGACCCGCCTTTTAGGTACCAACAAACGTAATGCCTAGGTATATAAAGTCTAAATCCTAACCTATCCTGTATCAGACCACTGCTGATAATGCCGATCACTCTAAAACTCATTTGAAGCAGTCCTTAGATTTGCTGTTATTAAACGAATGATGTCGAAGCTTAGTCAAGTTGCCGATGAGCAAAAGATTTGCGAAAAAAATTACCTATATATATCTACACAGCTTAAAACTAAAATACAACAAATTTCATTCTTACCAAATAAAGTTAGAACTAATTGTTCAGCCATTCCAGTTACATGTGATCTCTGTGTGAAGTTTGGCGCAAGTCAGAAGATCGACAAATCGTGAGCGGGAAAACGCGGAGACCGAACGCACGTGCTCCCAAAGCCGCGTCAGTTATCACACTGCCGCTGCGGGTTGGGCTGTTGGGCAGTTGGGCAGGACTCAATCGCAGCCCGCCGTTGATGTAAAAGTATAAAACCACAGCAATTCGAGCTATTGCTCATAATATGGTTTACAGCTTGCCACCAACGGTGGCAGCTGCAGGCTTTTAATCAGGAAATCCCATAGAATGTTTACACTAGCCTGGTAATGCTATCGGAAATTACTAGGCGATAAAAAAATGTTTACACTCCCACTGTTACTGCTTTTACATTATGCTAAGCTCGATTGGGCTCAATGGGACTGAAAGAAAAATCTTGAAATAAACGTAGTTCAATCAAACATTATACAAGTTACGTCAAGTTAAGTGTTTACAAATACCAAACAACGTGCCACTACCATCGTGCTTGGCAGATAGCATTGTTTTACATTTTTTTGCACTCAGTAATGGATTCTGGATTTATACGAAGACATCATATCCATTATTGTTTGAACTGAGCTCACAGTACAGATAACTAGGCAAACAAACTGTCAAGCTCACGGTTACCCCTCTGATAGGTTTAAAAGACATGCATCTATTAAACATAAAATAATAATTTTCTAGTGTTAATTGAGTTCCATTTTGCAATTTCTCAGAAAATGTTTTCTATTTGCTTTTAAAATTCAAAGAAACGTTTTTGATTTTCATTTATAACCAGGATACACAAAAATATTTACTTTTTCATTACAGTATTCAAGTTATTCCACCGAGTTTAAAATAAAGCTCAGTAAAGCGGCAATGGGCTTGCAACCTGTCACGTATGGAATACCTAATACTTACTGAAAAATGTGGATACGTACCAACTGTATTATTTAGACGTACTTCTGACTACCCCCCTTAGACATCCTCAAAGAATCTCAAGTAGGTACTTAGTACTAAGAGATCTGAGGGGATATCTACCGTGCCTGGTTATTAAAATATCTCTACTTTATAACTACTCAGTTATTTTTTTTTCAAAAAATCTCGCAACCCGGAGATTGGAGAAAATGATTAAATATTTTTGTTTTAACACACCAGGGTGACATTTTGGGTGGATTTTTACCAATAATTTTAATTATTAAACCAAACTACCGAATTGATTTAGATAAAACTTCTATGGTACCAACCTGGACTCCTACCGCGAGCTTGTTTGTTCAGTCAGTAAGTATATCATTTTAAATCCGCTTCATAAATTACGGAATACTCAGGTAACAAACGTAACAAAATATAAGTAATATACAACAGAATTGAGAACTTCCTTTTTTTTTAAGTCGATTACTACTTTATAGTAGTTCAAAAAGCTTAGCCCACGACATGGGCTAACCACCACACTAAAAATACAGCATTGAGTAACACTGTTGTAAACCCGTGCCAAGAATGTTACTAAATTTCAGTTATTAATGACTTACTTTAAACCGCGGATTTGCTCGTCTATTCGGATAAAAACGTAACCAATATACTATTGCAATCACGAACTAGGTAAGTATATCTATTTAACGTACCTAAACCCAATTCCGTTGGACCGAAAGTTTGAATGGATCACAAAATATAAACACTATAGTAGTATGTATGTAGACTTTATGATATTATCTAACAGTATAATAGGAAGAGTACATAGAGTGATAGCTAGTATTTTTGACTATAGTTCGGCCCTATTGACTTTCGGCTCGTTGTCTTCTTGCATTCATCAGTTGAAATCCTCTGTGTATATATATGTATTTATGTACCTTTTGCGTCTATTCTAGATAATTTAAATGCAGCCCTAGCGGCTAAATTTAAATTCACAGACAGACATTTCACAGAGCACCACCGCTATTGTTCCAAACTAAGCAAAGATTGTAAAGATAATTTACTTGCTATGCATTCTCTAAAAATCTCTCATTCTTTAAAATAAAAAGAAAATGCATAGCAGCTAAGGGTACATTTTAACTAAAAATGTCTATGCTCATCACACAAAAACTGTTGTCATTGGTAAGAAATGAACACACAACTTACAATGCAGAGAGCAGAGAAACTACCTCGTGACTTGTGAGGTCTATTTACCCACGTTCTTACGATTGACGACGGGATGCTGTCAGGGATTTAAGATGGAAGAGGCTTGGCATTGCCCCCAGCTTAGTCAGCTTTATCCGCAGAAAGGACATGGTTAATACGTGTGGATTTGACAAAGACGCGGGGTTTGCTCGCAATGTTTTCCTTTACCATCTTCAAAATTAGATTTTCATTGATTCAACGGACAGCAAGATTGCGAATATAGTTATTTTTAACTTCATCGTATGATTCATCAAAGGGTTTCAACATAAACCCGATTACCACTTACAGCTAATGTATGCGTAATTGTATTATCACTGTCTGGAAATAATCACAGTTAAAAGCCTCCACGCCGTGTGGTTATGACCAATGTCACGTTCATAGATAAGTTACACCATAATTCATAATTACGGAAATCATAGAGCTAATAATGACAGTAATACGGTTCCAGGAAACAATGTTTATAAAATAACTTTACAAGATTTCCTATAGTAGGTATACTGAGGTTCGTTGTAAAATAAAAATCATATTTAGATTAACGGTCGTGAAAGCAAATCCAAGTGCCTATCTCCATTCATCATTCTAGTCATCGGTCGCTCTGAATACCAAAACAATCTACTAAGCTAAAAATAATTTTATTTTACGTTTTATGAAAGTTTCTTTCATCATGAGCTTTTCATTTAGATTTGCACCACACAGGAGCTTCGTTATTTACATTATTATCTGTAAAAAATGCTAAGCCGTAAGTTTCTTGTCTTTTCCTCTAATTTTGGTCGTGAATTACTAGTGCCTAGTAAATTTAAATAATCCTAAAACTCTAAGTGATCTCTGGTTATTAGTAAAAATACTTATTGAGTTTGAATTTGACTTTGACTTACTACCCAGCTTTGTGGGTACTTTTTCATATTGTGAGAAAGTGAAACGCAAAGACGAAAGACGTTTGCGTTCTAAAGACTTTTTTTGACGAAATCATATACAGGAATTACTTGTGTTTGTCCTAAGTGAAGATAATGAGTTTTCAAGTCAGATAATTATATCCAAGTCTTCTTGTTATGAGAATAAGTTGTTACGTCATACCAACAGAGTGGATAATGCCGTTTCAGTAAATCTAATACAGAGTGTGAACGTCACCTTCGCAACTTCGCAATGCTTTTTGATATACGGGGTGTAAGATTTAGATCGGTCAGTATGGGAAAGTCTGAAACTAAAGACGTACGAAGATCTGTTCTTAGGAACCATGTCATCGATTTTAGTAACAAGGAAAACTGCATTTATACATTTAAAAAAAACTTGTACTCACCTCGGGAATCGAACCAGGTCGTTTTACTGTATATACAGCGCACAGCATAAACCAGCGGTCGTAGTAGATACTGAACATTTCAGAATAAGATAGGAAAATGTTTAATTCATCAAGTACAAGGGTAAATCAAAATACAAGGGTATTTTTGTCTTGGAAAGTCAACCAGTACAGCGGGGGTTGAAATTAGTACGAAAATAACTTCACACGGCGAAGTCGCGCTGTAGACTTTTATGTCTGTTCCTTTGTAAAACTATTACGTGGCCGACTGACAAGCACAAACTTCGGAGGGTGTCTTTTCTTTTTATAATGTAAGGGTACAAGCAAGGAATTCTTGAGTTGGTAATGCTATGAAAGGAATTCCTGAAATTTAACTCCTGAAAGGTACAGGAGTGTAGGAAAATAACAACCCGAAGACGAAGTTGCGGGAATTCCACTACCTGTCATACTAAAATAAAATTTGTTATAAGAAGTCACCGATTCACAATACAAACTGTCATAGCAATTATAAATTAATCAGAAATGTGGGAGCTTATGGATTCTAGACTCTGCTCCGCCCTATGTGTAGTATACATATGTATGAGTACCTATAGAGGAATGAAGTGGGTGGGCGGTTATTAATGCTCCACATGTTACTTCATATTGACTAGACGTAAACATCATCCTGTTGACTGGGCTCTTAGCACCGGTTTTTGACGTTTCCATACATTGATCTTATTATTTTCTGGGTGACAATCCTTTCCAAATTATATTGGCTTAGTATTACTGTTTGCAGAGTTGGTGATCCTACGCACCAACGTCTGTTGTTTTAGTATTTTTTTTTATAACGGAAGTAATTTTAATGTACAAATATTTTACATCTAATATTTAACCTATTTACCTTATATCTTAATATTTTATAATAACTCTGTTTTCTAACTGCGGGTCTTGACTATAGGTAGAAGTGTGCCCAAAAGGCTGGCAACGTTACCTCTTTGGATAGCTAAACTAATTCTCTGTCCAAGATAAGCGCCAGCCCTTTGATCGTTACTCACATCCACCAGTCTCTTGGATACCTCTTTGAATAGAAGCCACGCTTCTGGACCCCATGGACCTAACGCTTCTACCCCAAAAGGCAGTAATATGTATCCATTACCGAGAGATGCATATTTCCGCCTTGTAAGGGCTTCTGCTGCTGTAGCCGCCGCTCCCGCTATTTTTGATGTGGACAATACATTTGAAGCCGCCAGCGTGTCTACACAGGTAGCGTCCCACACCAAAGGCCTACCTCGACTCCAGGGTATCAATGACATGCCATCGATTCTCTTTCCATCATCACGTGCGATACCGTTCGGCTCAAGGATGGCCGGCACGTTGACAGTCGCTAGAGCCCAACGAATTGTCGTTGAGGCTAGCATGGCGAGATTGACGAGACCTACACTGCGGCGACAGGACAGACCATGGTGTCCTTAACGGTCAACAGAGTTACCACAGCGACACTGGTGAGGTTCATTGGTAGTGGTTCCTATCCGAATACTGACTGCTAAAGAAAAATAGTGCTATCCAAGAGAGTCCCTATATTTGTTGAAGGTAGTGTATGACGCCAGAAACCATGTTATGTACCAAAAATCTTTATGAAATCTTCGTCACTAAACTTGAGGCCCACTTGAGGTCACTTAGGCTTCTGTTTTATTGTTTATTTTTTATTTCTTTATTATTTACCAGTATATTATGCATTTGAATACCTCGAAGATAATAAGCTAAAAAATTATTACCCACTAAAATGGCTGTCCATTCTTCGATCTTTCAACTAAGTACCTAATATTTTTTAAGTCCAGTCACAAACTTATAAAAATCATCTGGTTAAATCGTTGGAAAAACAGTTTTGCTTGATGTACAAACCAATCCATAGAAATACAATCCATAAAAAAGAACAAAGGCTGACTGACGAAGTGATCCATCCATCTTGTGGTAAAAAACTTGCTGGTGCTTATATAAGTTTGCTTTCGAGCAACAAAATATCTTTACGTGTGAAATATTTGAGAACCAAATCTATCATTCATCATATATTACGTAGCAGCAGAGATAGATGTAGGTGTCTGTATGAATTATGCAGTTACATACATCATACCGGCTGACGATCGCGGCTTCCGGTCCGTTCTATACAAACCGCGAATGAAAATTTCAAATTTATTAAATCTTTGGGCCCTGCAAATTACACTTTCATCTGGATTAATCCAAGCTCCTCAATTTTGTGCAGTCGTCAAATACTCGACTTCAGTGTAATTTAAAAATTCTGATTAACATCGTTGAATTAAAACTGTAATTGGAATACGTTCCGATGTGGATTTTACTATACACGCCGACCGAAATAAGAGAAAACGCAGTTATGATTTCTTCTGTTATACCAATAGTTTTAAGTTTTAAAAACATGATATCTTCGTTATATGTTTGTGTACTTCATCATCATCAACAGCCTGTGGTAGTCCACTGCTGGACATAGGCTTCCCCATACGTTTCCAAGAAGAACGATTCTGATTTGTGTACTTACTGAGTAACATTTTGTAGCGGTATGGTTAGCTTAAATATTATTTATCGATGAAAAGCGTAATTTATTATAGAACTAGTGTCTATCGTAATTATAAGTCCTAGTTAGATAAATTTAGCACACTATGTATGCTTTAGGGTTTGTAACATAGCAGCAAATTCTAGGAAGTTGAAGTTACCTTAAGGAAAGGGTTACCTTTTTATTTATGTTGCATAATTTTTCTTTTGTATCTAAAAAATAAATTATTTCAAAGCGTATTTTGAATAATAACACACTAAACGTTGGGAGAAACACCACCTGCCATCGTCGAGCCCTACTATTTAAATTTTAACAAGGACCTCTTAAGGTTGAAATAAATTTGTGTGATGGTTTAATTATACTACCAAAATACGAATACGTAGCGAAAAAAGCGTATTCAACAACATCTGTTTTATGAAAATAATTTTCTACACAGCCACTTGCTTGCAGTTAAAAAAAGAAAAATGGTGGGTTTGCGGCCAAATTTTACCAACGTACCACGCGCTGCAAAACTAAATACCAACCACACCACCTGGATGGCTGGTTTTCCATAACCACTCGTTTTATGTTTTTTTTAATCTTTACTTGTAAGTTACGAAACGATTTTCTTTTTGCGGTCTTCCCTCAAAGTTTCAACTAGGGGACCTTTAAAAAAGAGTTTATCTTTCCTTGAAAGGATGGCAGCACATCAGTATCGCTTCTGGTGTTGCAGGTGTCCGTGGGTAGTAAAAGCCACAGCGACGCTGAGGCCCAATTCTCATATTTTATTAGTGCTGAGATTTAATTTAGAATTTTATTGCCAAAATTAGACCTGCCTGAAATGTCAGTTTCGAAGAATACCATTTGAAGATCGACGTGATCATTCCATAAGAGAATCGGGCCTCTAATTACAGTCATCAAATCAGATAACTGTATTGTCATCGCGACCTTATTATTACGCAAAACTTCAAGTTAATAAAAATATAGGTACATATTAAAAAAGTTAATGGGACGAGTGAAAGATGTTCAAAATAGAATTGTGAGATTGATGAAGTGCCGGCTCGCATTTTCATATCATTACTATCATATTATTCTTGTTATTCGTTTTAGGACATCTTTTCAATTTTATAATTTTTCATTAATTTGCAGACACGTGTGACGTGCATGTTATTATTCTTTGGTGAGTACATAAATAAAAAATACGTCATGCAAATTGCCTATCTACACATAGCTGTATTGATCGCAGATGATGGATTTAGCAGTGAACGTGCACAGGGATTTGGCAATTAATCCGTCATCAGTGAGTGGTTCAGCTTGAAGTATATTTTCATAGCTAGCAACCAACGCAGTCTCAAAATCATGAAACATACGGACACATCGCTACTATATTCCTAACGTATTACAAGCTCGGTTTCTGAGCGGATTTCGTATGGAGTTATGGGACTCTCTACAAGCCAAGCTGTAAATGAAAAAGTTTCCTCATCCGAGGAAGTACTACTACCAAGCAGCGTTGTTATGTTCCGGTTTGAAGGGAACCCACACCCTCAAAAAAAGTTACACCATGTTTTGTCTTTTTCGATCTAATTTGAAACTTCCTATCAATGCAAAAGACAAAACACGATGTAACTATTTCAACCTTACGCTGAGTTTATTAGTACCAGGAACTTTAGTAGCTTACGTAGGTGGTATTTAGATTGGCAATCATTTTTATAATGGAAACCGGCATTTGATGCGAACTGAGCGAAGTGCTTTCATAAAACCTAGCTTGAAAAACACGCGGTTCATAAAATAAAGGAATTCTTTTTACTTTTGACAAGAACGTTCATTTGTAGCATACAAAGACACAATATACGAAAAAAGGTGACAGAAGACGAACCAAAGGCGTTCTGTAGACGTAACGTTATTTTCAGGTTTATTGTGTAAAAGTTAATTTGCGCCTAAAGATCGTTCATAATATACATATAGTAAAACTGTAGCGGTCAAAAATACTGTACTTACATTAAGTATATTATGCTGAAATCTCTCGTAGTAGTACTAAATATAAAAAAAGACTAGTTTGTTTGTTTGTTTGTTCGATTGTTTGGACACGCATCTCGCAAAAACGACTGAATTAATGTTGATGCGATTCGGTATTAGTTATGTTATAGTTCAATTTAAAACTTAGTATGGGTTTCTTTGAACTGTCCTCCCTTAACGGGTGTAAAAAGGAAATTAAGTTTGTATGAAAAACGCTAACGAAGTAGCAGGCGGGTCAGCTAGTTGTTAATAAATGGGTAGCTTGGTAATCTCGTTGCTAACTATTTCGGGTATAAATACCTACTGAACCAACACACACACACCACACTTGTACCTATCCTACCCTAAATGCGAAACTTTGTTATATATGTATTAAAACATCAATAGCCTGTAGAAATACACTGCTGGACATAATATGCCTCCCCGTACGTTTCCAGGAAGAACGATTTTGAGCCTTTTCCATTCACTGACTTATGCCCATCAAAATAATAGCATGTTGATGGTTAAAATCTGCAAAATTACAAATTATTGGGTATTACGGTTGTACCCCCATCCAACCCATCTTTCGTCGGCTTCGCAGTATTTCAACTATTTTTCACCAGATTTTATAAGTACTGAGTGCATCTTGCAAAGCTTATTGTAGAAATTGTTTTAGCCATTTTAGCAAAGAGCAAAGTACAAGTAGGTATACTAGCTGGAATAGGTAGCTTATACTTTACAAGTAGTCAAGTATAACAGTAGATACAAACTCTTTGTAAATTGCTGCCATGTTTTCAAGACGACTTTGTACTTACGTAATAGCAAAATACTGTGAGAGGGATCTGCTAATAGTTAGGGTTTCCTAAGAAAACGAAATCACTTATTGTGGTGCTGTTTTGTGACCTTGAATTTTGTCAACGTGAGTTATTATAACATCAGCTACTTAAATAACATTTGTTATGTATTCTTATGGCAAACAGTATAGTCAAAATATTAGATTAAATTATTGAATACCCCCGGCGGCGTTGGAGTACCATGAGGTGAGCCTTATAAGATGATATCAAATACGTCGTCCATAGGCTACGGTAACTGCTTTCCATCAGGTGGCCCGTAAGCTTGTTTGTTCACTTTGTTGTATAAAAAAAAACGTACCTACTCAAATAACAAAATCTAAATTTTGAAATAGAAAGATGAGTCTTTTATTTAAAATATTCCTGACTTTTTTGCTAATATGTGAGTCTATCTAGGTATCTTTTTTATGTTTTATCTTTTAGATTTGGAGCGGAAAATAACAACGGTAAAAGCCGTTCACCGCATCTCAAGAAACTTGAATTTCAATCTCAAAGCACATTTTGAGTTGCGCTACCAACCAAACATGCAGCTCTAAGAATACCTACCCGTAGTATAGTTATTCCATGCACTCACTTAGTTTTGTAACACAATGTGAGTCGAAAGCTAGAGAACATAGTAAATCCCGGACTTCAAAGTGACGAACATTTGTCTTGAGTAGCTGAAATGTACCAACAGACTTGATATAGTGTATACTGTACCTGGGAAGTGTGAGTACTTAAAGTGATGAGCTCATTTCATATTGCTACTGTTATCAGCTTTTGGGCGTGGTAGGATTACACAGCACACCTGTATCCAGTCAGTTTAGTCTGCCTTATCCGCTTGAGTGAGATACTATGACATAGAATACAATAATAATAACTTTTACCCCACTGGAAAAGTATGATACCATTACGTACTTATCTTTAAACGTTTGTTTCGCTTGATTCAAAGAGGCTAAATACTTTTCCCAAAGGAAGTCTTTTTGTTTCAGTGGCAACGAGCATACATTTCCTTCGGCAGTCTCATCTTTTTATATCTTGCCGAGAATTCCGCTAAATCACTGAGTCACCTCAAATCAGTCAAAACAGCAGTCAAAATGGCAAGGCAACTATTAGGTAATATTTTAACTTAGTTGTTTGAGATAAAAAAATCAGTAACGGAATAGAAGCTCTAAAAAGTTATCGCTTTCACTTTTAAATTGGTTTCAAAATTCAACCTATACGCAGTTTTTTTCGCGATAGTGCCAATCCAAAACCGCGACCCAAGAGTTTTTTTAGCCGCGCATCAAAGTTAGATAGTTTGAACCGCAATCTGAACCGCAGCTATATATAAGTCCTTTGAATATGATTATGATTTATATAGCGTCAGAGGCAACATTTTCAATCATACCTCTATTCACGGGACGCTGTAGTGCCTGGGATAGAATTTTAGATGGAGTATTGCTATGGAGTGGTTTGCTCAGCAACTTTTTCATCCTCACAGCTTAGTCAGCCTATTCCAACTCCACAGGAAAAACACGGTCAATAAGTGCGGAGCTAACTAAGCTACAGATAGGCACAGATGAAATAAGTAAGTGTACCTAGGTTTTGCAGCCAACAGGTGGCTCAGTAACCTTCACCTATAACATAGCTCTACTATCATCTAGGCATCGCACGTTACTAACGTGTCCTACGGCACACTGCACAATCTGAAACTTCATGTGCCTTTTTCAGATGTTCTGCAGTGAACTCATCTAAATTTTGATCACTGCACTACGAAGAAACATGTTTACATATAGAGCAACGCACCAAAATTATGCTCTGTGCGCTACGAAGAATAAGATCGGTGCTCAAGAACCGGTACTTATGGTTTTAAGTGCCTTACTTGGAATACCTCAAACTAGAGGACTCATCGAGTTTTTGTTGTATATTAGTTTCATTTTGAATATACGATTATGGCGAGCAAAAATATTGCCTGAGATAACATCATATTTAAGCCTCAATGCGCATAAATCTTGCTTCGTTTAAATGAAGTTTAACTAGAGGCTTTATATAGAAACAAGGTTTTGACTTTCAGCCACAAAATATCAATTACTCAAAACACTAAACCTCTCATCTACAAGTAACACAATAGTTTCACCAATGATGAATGACCTCTCTAACTGTACAGCGACGGCTGCGAAGGTATTTACAATAAAGCCTTATAAGTCAAGCTTTCATGCTATTCGAGATCACAAACAATAGGTATGTATTTCAAGTTGCACCCTAGCCAGTCCCAGCTGTGGCATTATTGAACCACGAATACTCTAGTTTTTGTAGGTAAACATTCAAATCAGCAAAACATCTAAATATTTGCATTTATTAAGATTGGATTTCAATATGAGCACTATTGGAAACGCGCGCAACTTCGTCCACGTGAAACTATTTTCGTACCCCTTTTTAGGGAATTTCCTTTCATAATAAATGTCTGGATTATTTCTAGATGATATACCTACATATACATCAAAGGCCACAACCGTAGATACAGGAGTAGTAGATACTTTCTAAAGCTGTAGTCCTTAGTAAAATAAATATTGACAAACTTTCACACAACGCCCTCTAGCACCAAACTAAGCAAAGCTTGTATTATGGGAACCAGAGAGCTGATATAAAACTTATGTACTTTTTAAAAAAAAACATTGTTAAAATACATATAACAGCCAGACACAGAACAAACATCTAAGTACATCACTCAAATGTTTGTTCTCGGTGGGGATCGAACCCAACACCTACAGTGCAGAAGACAGGACTACTACGAACTAAACTGTTACGACTGTCAAGTGTATAGGCCCTAATAGTTACTGCCTAACATCAATCTTCTATAATTTTTTTCACATCACTCGCTTTTATAGAAAACCTAGTCAGTCTTATTTAGAGCATTTAGTGTTTATTTCTCACATACGCAATATAATTAACAAAAAAACATAGTCAAATACGTTTATTCAATAAAATTCAAACTATGCTAAACTAGCGAAGAGCACGCGACTTCGTCCGCGTTACTGAAAATTTTAAGCCTCTACGACCAGTGGTTAGCAAGTCAATCAGTCAATCCTGATCTGAACCTGGTAATGATGGTAAGAAGTGTTAAAACTGAGCACTTTACTGCATTTTTCGGAGATATTCTACTCATCACGCTGAAAATCCTTATCAAATATTGATCATTACCTATTAAGTTGGCATAAGGCTGAATATAATATAAAAACGAACCATCGAAATCAGATCTCACAAAGCTGAGATATTCAGTAACCTCTTTTTTTGAGGAAGTACCTCACCACGAAAGTCAAGTGAGTACTGGTATAGTTTAATGCCACAATGTTAAATTTATTCCATTAATAGCACAGCTTACCGTTTTGTGGGTATTGCCGAAAACTAATTAACTTCAACACTATTAATCTTCCCAGAGTTTGGACGTGTCTTTCCACATCTGCTACCAACATTTAAGAAGCTGTTAGACAAATATTTGGATTTGGCAATATGAAAATAACTTTGCCAAAGTACAAGGTCTTTCTTCGATCTAAGATTGCGGCATCGAATTCTTCTTGTTTATAGACTTGATATTTGAGTGGGGACAAAAGACAGAGCGTTCCTCTAAGTACTATAATCTAAAACGCCTGTTACCTGAATAAACTGCTTGAAGTAAAATTTAAAGGAAAGAGCTACATATCAGAATTTATTTGCTATTATTACCTACTTTTTGCATAAAAAGTTCTCATCCAGACGTAAATACGCGGATTGGTTCGGAGCAACCTAATCGAAATGGAAATAGCATCTCGACTTTAATCCCCAGGTATACAGTAAAATCCTCTCAGATCTCTTAATACCAACTACGCACGCAAGATCTTTGAAGGATGTAGTCAGGTGTACAAGCACAATCCATATTAGGTAACAGTCGGTATACCTTAAGCGATAGCTTATCGCCTGAGACCTTTCTATAGAAATCTTTCAAAAGATACATCTCATCCAATGCCTATGGCAAACATTGACAAGGCCAACTCCATTAATATTTTCCTCCTATCTTAGCGTGGACAGAGTATGTAGCTATTGTTTACATTAGTTCAGGGTATATACTTAGTAACAAAGAGCCTATTCAGCTTCAATTTACTCAGTGGTAAACAAAATACAGGTATTGTCATAAATGATAATGTTTCTTTTGTTTTTCAGGGATATTGAAAAAAAGGCAATGGATTATAAGATATTCGTTCACCCGTCCCTTTGAAACGTTGATCTAATGTTGAATATTAAACTAATGCTTTGGATCTGAGCTTTGAATATAAAACAATGAAGTTGAATGCACTGCAGAAAAACAGCCTTTGTTCAATTTTATAAAATGTTTTGGTGTAACTTCGTCACCAGTCTAAAAATGTGCACTGATGCCTCCCCCATATTTGGGAGGGTTTATCATAGTCACACTTGGCAAATGGATTGGTGTTAGTGATGAGTACCTACTCAGAAGATACTGCTGTCCATTTCCTGGGTGCGCTCCCATTAGTCAGTCGACTTTTACGATATTATCCATGAGAAGTGATGGACTACATAAAGCTAAGTAAGATTTGCTTACTAATAAAATCTACAAAGAAACTAAAATAATGAATATTGTACAAACCTATTTATATTACAGCTGCTTACTGATTAGGAAAATATTAAGTCAAGACATGCACATCTCTTTCACTAAAAAACAACAAATACAAAAAATTTGATTATGCAAATGATATCAAACTGAATGCATCACGAACAAACTACGGCAAGAAAAGTATCATGTACGAAGACGCTCTCCTTTATATTAAATTAAATATAAGCAAAATCAATTTTCACCTTTAAAAAATTTTTAAAACACTATACCTACTATGAGCCGATAATTAACCATTGCATGCCGCATCCAGTTCAGCTCACTCTGTACAATTTGTCAAGCGGACACCGCTGCTGTGGTCAAGCGAACGAATGGAGCCTAAAGTTTTTAACTACTTACCTACCGTAACTTTTTTTTGAATACTTTACTAATTAAGTATTTTTGAGATGTATCTATTTGTACTAAGTACTGCCCCTCTTTAAGTGAACGGAAGATTTAAATAAATGGTATATATATTTTGCAGCGTGTTTATCGTAACTTTACGTTAATCTGCCCTTAGGTAACTTCGTCTTAACTTAAGTCGCGCATTTCAGGTAAGTACAAAACTCTAATGCTAATTCTTACGTTCTTAGTTTTATCTATATTTTTGAATGACTTCACTTATCATTGGCCTATTAGGTTCTATGCTAGTGTGGTGCCTAGATGAAAAAAAAACTGTATGTTAATGAAAGAAATAAATCTCTTTCTGTGTCCTTTGTAGCTCATCCATAAATATCATGTTTGATCCAAATCGGCGTAGTTGTTTCGGCATTATTGAGTCTCAAAAATGTATCTGATTCAACATTCACATGTAAAGTATTAGTATACCATTTGTTTTGAAGTTTACGCAGGCAATTTTTATCGAGTCATAAACGGGTGGTTACTATGCCTATCGCTATATAGGTTAACGACTAATTTTATATTCCATTGCGTCGTCAAAATGGCGAGATTAATCGAACGTAATTTTTACTTTGAAGACGTTGTTTCCGAGCGATGCGAAGATTTCAAAATAGCTTCTGGATCGATGATTGAATGTTTGTTTACTAATGAAAAAGGTTCAAGTGCTTCTGATTGATGAGTAGTTGCCAAATAATTCGGTTCGGGTTTTTACCTAGTTTTATATATTAGATACATCATTTAAATGTACAAATTAACCAAGGTTTAAAATCCAATAAAGAATTTCAATTTCTAAAAGAGCTACCAAGGATACGGTCCCTCGTGGAATTTATTCAAGAATTTGCCATACCTATTATACAATTCTAGCGACCCGGCCCGGCTTCGCACGGGTCACGTCGTAACTTCTAAAAGAAAGGTATGATTCGAATAATTCAAAGAGATAAATCTACATATATCTAAATCATTAACCTAAAGGCCCCTTGCACAACGACCGCTAACCGTGTTTAACGAACCCCAAATCGTATTTTGGAAGCTAATTACGATTGCAATTTATACCAATCATAAGAATATTTGTCCTGACTGGCTGACTGGGATATAGACAACGCATAGCCTAAACCACTGATCGTAGAGACTTGAAATTTTCAGAATATATTCGTCTTGGTGCGTAGAGGTGTACTAAGAAAGGAATTCTCGAAATTTAATCCCTAAACGGCGGGTTGAAATTTGTATAAAAAATAGCTTCACGCGGACGAAGTCGCGCGCGTTTCGCTAGTTAAATATAAAGAAATGGGAACTCAATTATTTAAGAAGTAATTTCAAAGCAAAACTGTTGTGACGGAACTTCTTCCGCCAGTTTTATCTGCACCTTGGCTAATTTATTTGCTTTTCAATGAAAAGTTTTCATTCAATATCAATTTCAACATTTTGTCAACGATATTTTGTTTCATAAGAATATTTTCCTTAAGAAACTGAAACAGGGCACAACTTGTCTAGTAATTTGAAGAAGTTGAGAAAGTTTCAATGAAACATAAAACCAACACCATGATAACACTTTGTTTTATAAACTAAATAGAAAGCAAGTAAGCAGCGCTGTGTTTCGGTTTGAAGTATCGTGCGCGAACTATTTCGTTTTCAGCAATTTGACAGCGAGCCCAATATTGGTGTGTGTGATTCGCACACATGCGCGCAGGTAACCCACCAGTGCAGAGTAGTGATGACACAGAGGTTTTACCCTTTGAATGAATATAAAAAAGTCTTGGAAGATATACAAGTTTATCCTAAATGAATGTTTTTTAATGATAATACTAATATTTATTATAGCAATTAGATTAGCTGTTTAATTAAAGACAAATAAAAGTTGAAAAATAACGTCGATCAAAAAAAAAAAAATAACAATTGTGAGAATTAACACACCTTGATAAATTTATTTAAATTACTACAAAATACTTTAGTTTTAGGTTACTTGAAGTAGCGCAAAATATTTTAAGCTTGGACTTTTTTTTGGGATAGACATCAATGCAAATAAGTTAATCATTTTTTAAACAACACGGCCGCATTCAAATTATTTTGTGTCAAAGTTTGCTGAAGCGATTTTGTTTTTATTTGAAAAACTAGTGGCCGCTTGCAGCTTCGCCTGCGTGGCAGTTTTATCCCGTTCCCGTTATTTTTTCGGGAAAATCATCAAATAATTTAGATAGATATGTAGGTAAGTAATATACACAATTTTAATTTTGGTCTAAGAAACAACGCACGCGATTAAATAAAGTAAAAATAAAAAACTGGCCAAGTGCGGGTACGGAACCCTGAAAAATATAGTGTCTAAATACAATTACTATCACCAGCCTGGAAAAATCACTGCCGAACATAGGTCTCCTACATAATATGTACATTGCCAGGAAGAACGAATATGAGCAATCTCCAAATTAGTTATTTATCAGTAGTACAAATCTTAGTATCTATCTTGCCTAATTAGCACTAGCAGTGTTGGTAGTAAGTCTAAGTAGGTAGGTAATACACGCGTAAACGTTCGTATATTGGTAAGTACTTAAAACTATCCTACCATTATTGTAACAAGCATCAGATAGAAAACGCTAGGTGGTAAACCTAGGTTTCAGGTGAAACAAAGTTTTGCAAATTTTCTATTTCTTTAAACAGTACACTGAAATAAAATTAGGTTAGATACGACTAATATTTTACATTAATTAAATTATTCCGTGATTATTAAATTTTCTAACCATGAAAATTTATTACCAATTCTCTAGTCTCATTACTCTATGTTTTCTGTTCTGTCGGCGCTGTAAAAGAACTCGTGAAAATTTTTGCGCAGACCGACGTGGATCGGCCTTGACGGTCCGCAGACATCTGAAGAATGATCTCGTTTGTGCCGTGTATTTATTTTGTATTTGGCGTCCATAGTAAAATCGTATGGCCAATTTTTTCCCGATCTTTGTGGAATTTTTGTAGATTTTTGGTAGTGTTCTAACAAAATCTAAAACGCAGGACTTATACCTACCTAACTTATTAAACTAGCGATCACCATTATTCAAAAAATTCTGTTGCATTTTAAACTTACCGATTTTGCCATAACCCTAAACCTCGTTTTTCGGGTTTTCTTTAGGTACTTATACAAAAATAAGCTAATTTGAAAAAAAAATTACCACGCAGGACTTGTAGGGCAGTCTTTTGTGAAGCAGCTCGTGTGTCTTTTATTATGTTTACTCATCTAGGGATCTTAGGAGAGCCATAACTGTAGGACCTGTTTCGGCTCAAACGCACACGATAAGGGCTTAACTTTCGTATGTTTTTCAAGCTGAGGCGAGTTTGAAATGTTTTATTGTCAAAATTGGGCCTGTCTGAAATATCATCTCAAAGAATATTTGGAGATTGACACGATCGATGCTTGAATTTGATAATATTTCGTTACGAGAATTCAAAGTCATAAGTCAAAGTCAAAAAGCATTGACGACCGATGTGGTGCGGCGGGTGGATGTCCGCCTGCGACGCAGGAGGTTGCGGGTTCGATTCCCGCCTTAGGATAAATGTTTGTACGATCTGCAAACATTTATTCCAGGTGTTCTGGGTATTTTCTATGCATAAAAAAAATATCTATGTATGTAATATATTGTACTAAGTATATCAGTCATCTAGTACCCATAACACAAGCTCTGCTTAGCTTGGGGCTAGATGATGCTGTGTGGATTGTCCAGCATTATTATTATTTATTATCTTCTCATCATAATCTTTAAATCTTGAATCTTGAATTGGGTTGGGACCCTGTATGCTTCAGGTTGATCGGCACAAGGCAATGCATTGTGTGGCACGTTCCTAACGGGCATGACTTGTGAGGTCATCAGTATCAGCTTGAATATGTCCTCTTAGTAGCACAATGAACTGCACTAGAATGTCTACAACTCGTAACTTTAAAAATTGTGTCACAGCGTTACAATAATACTCAAATTATATTGATATTGATTGATATTCATTGATCAATATTGATCCTGATATTCATTGAACCTTACCTACCTTCAATGAATATCAGGATTTGCTAACATTCTCAGACAAGTGTGGGTAGGTATCGTGCTGAAATACTACTTTAAATTCCGATCTCCATCATCAGTTGATAAACTATGTCCGTTTGTATCAATGCAATACTGCAGGAATGTTATGAGTTCTCGTCACTATACCCGTAGACAAACGCCTGGGATAGTACAGTCTGCCAAAATTATTACAATAAAGGGACTGCTTTAGCTTTATTTGATTAATACCTACTTTGGAAAAAAGCAGAAAATTCAATATACTTTATAAAACAATACGACATAACAAACGACAATATACCTAGTCGTATGCTATCAGGCCTTATGACGATCTAGTCCAAACGCTATGTAGCCCTAACGCGATGTGGTCATATCGAGATTTAGTCAGAAAGCAATTTAGTCAAAACTGCTACCTAGTCCAATCAAGATAGGTATAGGTATAGCTTCTAACCCAAAACTTTTTTTACTTAAAAAATGGTGTTACATTACATACAATGATATTATATAAGTACTATAAATTTCATAAACTATTTCTACCATTAATATAAGCCATAAAAACTTCATGCGTACATGGTTGGGCCTTTGTCCATTACCGGTACGTTCACATAAAGGACCTAATTTTTTATTTAAGCAGTTGTTGAAGTCCCTCAAAGCTTTAACTGCTGGATATAAATATATACTTACACGTGAATCTTTTTTTTAATAATGTGATACTCCTAGCTTTAACGTTTTGTCCTTCGTAAATGTCTTCAAAACTTTTAGATTCTAAATAGCTAATTACAATACAAAATCAAACATGTAGTGACATCTGTAAGAGGGTCCATCCAAACTATCTGTGCACGTTGTAAAAGTGAGGGTACTATTTGCCTAACCTAAAAGCAACGCCATCTTTTGATAACAGCCTGCAAACGCGGAGTTGAAAAAACCACTCTCAGTTTATCCGCTAAGTGGCACCACTAGCCTAAATTAAAGAATAAAGAATATTTTAACTAAAATATACGGCCTCTTGTTGCATAACCATCGGTTCAGAAACTGACTTTTATGGGTCTCCTCATCCTCATATGTTCTCCCCAGTAGTGTTTGTCCCCATTTTATTCCCGCTGGTCCCCGTTGGGGACGAACGACTTTTACATTTTTTATATTACTTATTTTATTCTATTAATTTATGTAATCTAGACTGACCAACAGCTTACTAAATACTATACTTAGAACAAAAAATAACCCAAAACACAAGCTAATAACCCATTTTTGTGACATAGTGTTAGAGTAAATGATAGCTAAGTGTCTTTTAAAACCATAGGTACCAGGTCAATCAAAAACTAATACATTTTCGTTTACCCGTAATAATTGAAGAAAAATAAAACTGAATTGCTGATCATTTTCAAGCGGTTTAACGAAAGAAAAGCTGTTTAAGATGACTCTTAACGATTTCCAATGGAAATGATTTCGACAGAGCTCACTTTGAAGATAATTAGTTCTCATCTGGCTGTATTGTGCGCGTTTGAAAAGCGCTAAGTAGGCATTGCCGTATAAGATTACCTACTCCTGAATAAATAAAGTAATTGTGGAGTTTGTTTTGAAACTTTTCCACAGTTATATGAGACTTTATCAAGCTCTACAAAGACTTAAACCAAGTATAAGGTACCGACTTGCTACGGTTTTTACCCATCCAGTTTCTCCTGTCTTGCTAGCAGAGGGAAAACTTTCCTTGTTATTCGTTCAAATATTAATAATTTCCTACAGTTTAAATGTTAGTATTGCGTGTCTATACGTTCAGTAAAACAGTCATTATAAAAATGTTTTTAAGACTTGTTGTGATACATGATTAAATTGATTTGATAATTATATAGCAATTCGTATCACTGTTTATTTCTAGCTGTGGTGGTCGCGGTTTAGAATAGAATGAACTCCTCCATCACCTTCCATGGGTTGTTATCAAACCTACTAGAACAAGTAACACAGGATTTACCTACACTAGCGTGTACTTTGTTAGTACTGAAACCTAAGTATTTATTTTATCCTCAGTAAAATTTTAACAAGACTAAGATAAAGCAAAGCTGCTAAGACTGAAAAATGAAAAAACGTTTATTTGCAGCATAAAAATAAAAATATGCATGCAACTTCGGCCTAAGGCTTGGAACAAAAATAAATCAACTTAGTTGGTAGGTAGTGCTGTGTACAAAGAATACAGTATATGAAGTACATAATATGTATAAGAAGACCAGTTACAATGATTTTTACTAATTAAAGGTTTACCTCAGTCAAACAATGACTATATATGTATATTAATTAGGTAGACTACGATAACTCGCTCGATCGAGACTACTTCA
This sequence comes from Electrophaes corylata, assembly GCA_947095575.1. Lineage (NCBI taxonomy): Eukaryota > Metazoa > Arthropoda > Insecta > Lepidoptera > Geometridae > Electrophaes > Electrophaes corylata. Next base: position 6,293,369 of record OX352702.1, read on the forward strand.
ATGATTGATGATTTTACAGAATTGTATAAAAAAGGGACATCATTAAAAAAACTTATATCCAACTCAATAAAAATCACGCGTCCAACAATGATGTTATAAAAACTCATTTTTTCCCTTGTCGCGTCGAGCTTTCCGTAATAAAAATCCACCCACCAAGATATACGTATCCCTACAAAACGTATAAACGCGTCAATGATTCGGGACACCATTAGTCCGCTTGTCCGCACCTTTTAATTTCCTTCCTCAAAACAAATAGCTTCGAATCTATCCAAAAAGGTATAGCAAAAACACTGTTTAACACAATTGTTACTTCATTTCCTTAAGTGCTGCGTCAACTCGGTATGTGTACCGATATTTTGTTTTGAATGAAACAATGGTTTCGCAATTGTGTCATCATAATCATCATTGAGTGACGAGCAATAACGTGCTGTTACTGACAATGATGCATTACATGGTATAATGGCAGGGCTCGTGTCAACGCAGTATTCCACACCTTATTCAATGCTGCATAAAACTAAGACCGTTTAACTCCACACACACACAAACTTTACTTCTGGATAGGTAGGTTGGTACGCAATATGTAATATACATAAACATATCTTTCTTTCGTTTTCTAAGGTTAGTCGTGGTAATTTTTCGAACGGATTATGTTTGGTCGCACCGTTTAGATGAGGAGAGCTTCTCTCCTCGAAGATGTGATTATCAAAAAACTTTCCTTGCACAACTTGTATGTCAGAATGAAATCGTATGCATATTCTCACCTCAAAAACTATCCTTACCTGCGCTAGATACACACACTAAAAACACATAACGTATTGGTACGTACCTACATGCAGTACGCAGTGGCCCGGTGTTGGTTTTACTTTGGCATTATAACTCTAAGAAAACATAATGCATGGAAGTATTATGTTAACTCCTTAATTTCTTGTAACTTTGGTAACGTTAACTTAAATCACCTGAGCTTATTCACTTTTAGATTATGTATAGTCGTGGGCATTACCTATATTTGGCCTATTCCACTCTAATGCTGTGTGGATCGTCCAGTATTATTATTATTATAATCATTACTAGCTGACCCGTGCCCACTTCGTTGGGCGGTAAACATTTTTACAAAGGTACCTACTATGTAAAAATAAAGATGCACGGTGGCGCTAGTACATAGGTACTGATGATTGTAGTCATTATAAAATAACTGAAGTAGTACTCGGCGTCGCCAACAGATGGCGTTAATAGAGGGTATATGGCATAAAATAGCGGCCACTCGCAGATTGCGTGACAGATTTTGCCCGTTCCCATTATTTTTTCGGGATAAAAAGTAGCCTATGTCCTATTCCAGATTACAATCTATATTTATTCCAAATTTCATCCAAATCGGTTCACTGGTTAGAGCGTGACAGGCTGCACGCGATATTGGGCAGTACCTACTTGGACATTTTCTATTTTTTTTAAAGTAAAAGCAGCCTAAGTTACTCCTTATTACATCAGCTATCTGCCAGTGAAAGTCCCGTCGAAATCAGTCCAGCCTTTCCAGAGATTACCCGGAACAAACAAACAGATAGACAGACAGATAGACAAAAATTGTAAAAAATGCTATTTTGGTACATGTACCTTATAAACATTCATATGCATGCAGTAAAAACCGGTTATTTTAATATTACAGACGCTTCTATTTTATTTATTTGTATAGATGAAATAAACATTTTTATCTCTTCCAACCAGCTGCAGGGGTTGTTTTTTTTTGAAATCATGAAAAACTTGTATAACAATATCGTATTTTGAGTGTCCGAACCAAAATTGAAAGAAATCAAGTCACGCATATAAGGTACCTACAGATTTTCCATATATGTATGTAAATGTTGACACCCGACCTTCCCCTTTTCGATAGGGTAGTTTTAAAAAATGTTAAGCGTTGTTATTACTATTTTTGTATTTTAAGAAGCCAAACTGAGTTTGAAGCAAATCACACCATGCATTATAATTTTTCCATACAAACGCCTTTTCGCACCCCTCATAAGGGTAGTTTATGAGTCCTTCCCAACGCGTGTTGGTAATGTACAACCATGGAAAACACGACCTGGGAATTGGTGACCATTGCTCTGATTGGTCGAACCAAAGCTTATGCTTCGTTAAGACGCAACTAAAGAGTCAAGATGTACCTTAGTAAAGGTAGATCATGCAGTTTTATTTCTGGCGCTTCGGCGGCTACTGCCGCAGCACGCTCGCTCGCCTCGCGCGTTTTTTTTATGTTCTAACCTAACCTAACCTATCCGAGTCAGATCCGCCCTAGAAAGCGAGTGCAAAAGACGCAACTAAAGAGTCAAGTTGTACCTTAGTATAGGTAGATCATGCAGTTTTAATTCTGGAACTTCGGCGGCTGCTGCCGCAGCACGCTCACTCCGCTCGCTCGCCTCGCGCGTTTTTTTTTATGTTCTAACCTAACCTAACCTATCCGAGTCGGATCCGCCCTAGAAAGCGAGTGCAAAAGACGCAACTAAAGAGTCAAGTTGTACCTTAGTATAGGTAGATCATGCAGTTTTAATTCTGGAACTTCGGCGGCTGCTACCGCAGCACGCTCGCTCTGCTCGCTCGCCTCGCGCGTTTTTTTTTAAGTTCTAACCTAACCTAACCTATCCGAGTCGGATCCGCCCTTGAAAGCGAGTGCAAAAGACGCAACTAAAGAGTCAAGTTGTACCTTAGTATAGGTAGATCATGCAGTTTTAATTCTGGCGCTTCGGTGGCTGCTGCCGCAGCACGTTCGCTCCGCTCGCTCGCCTCGCGCGTTTTTTTTATGTTCTAACCTAACCTAACCTATCCGAGTCGGATCCACCCTAGAAAGCGAGTGCAAAGACGCAACTAAAGAGTCAGTTGTATCTTAGTATAGGTATATCATGGAGTTTTATTTCTGGCGCTTCGGTGGCTGCTGCCGCAGCACGCTCGCTCTGTTCGCTCGCCTCGCGCGTTTTTTTTATGTTTTAACCTAACCTAACCTATCCGAGTCGGATCCACCCTAGAAAGCGAGTGCAAAGACGCAACTAAAGAGTCAGTTGTAACTTAGTATAGGTATATCATGGAGTTTTATTTCTGGCGCTTCGGCGGCTGCTGCCGCAGCACGCTCGCTCTGTTCGCTCGCCTCGCGCGTTTTTTTATGTTTTAACCTAACCTAACCTATCCGAGTCGGATCTGCCCTTGAATGCGAGAGCAAAAGACGCAACTAAAGAGTAAAGATGTACCTTAGTATAGGTAGATCATGCAGTTTTAAATCTGGCGCTTTGGCGGCTGCTGCCGCAGCACGCTCGCTCCGCTCGCTCGCCTCGCGCGTTTTTTTTATGTTCTAACCTAACCTAACCTATCCGAGTCGGATCCGCCCTAGAAAGCGAGTGCAAAGACGCAACTAAAGAGTCAGTTGTATCTTAGTATAGGTATATCATGGAGTTTTATTTCTGGCGCTTCGGCGGCTGCTGCCGCAGCACGCTCGCTCTGTTCGCTCGCCTCGCGCGTTTTTTTTATGTTTTAACCTAACCTAACCTATCCGAGTCGGATCCACCCTAGAAAGCGAGTGCAAAGACGCAACTAAAGAGTCAGTTGTAACTTAGTATAGGTATATCATGGAGTTTTATTTCTGGCGCTTCGGCGGCTGCTGCCGCAGCACGCTCGCTCTGTTCGCTCGCCTCGCGCGTTTTTTTATGTTTTAACCTAACCTAACCTATCCGAGTCGGATCTGCCCTTGAATGCGAGAGCAAAAGACGCAACTAAAGAGTAAAGATGTACCTTAGTATAGGTAGATCATGCAGTTTTAAATCTGGCGCTTTGGCGGCTGCTGCCGCAGCACGCTCGCTCCGCTCGCTCGCCTCGCGCGTTTTTTTTATGTTCTAACCTAACCTAACCTATCCGAGTCGGATCCGCCCTAGAAAGCGAGTGCAAAGACGCAACTAAAGAGTCAGTTGTATCTTAGTATAGGTATATCATGGAGTTTTATTTCTGGCGCTTCGGCGGCTGCTACCGCAGCACGCTCGCTCTGCTCGCTCGCCTCACGCGTTTTTTTTATGTTCTAACCTAACCTAACCTATCCGAGTCGGATCCGCCCTAGAAAGCGAGTGCAAAGACGCAACTAAAGAGCCAAGTTCTATCTTAGTATAGGTAGATCATGCAGTTTTATTTCTGGCGCTTCGGCGGCTGCTGCCGCAGCACGCTCGCTCCGCTCGCTCGCTTCGCGCGTTTTTTTTATGTTCTAACCTAACCTAACCTATCCGAGTCGGATCCGCCCTAAAAAGCGAGTGCAAAGACGCAACTAAAGAGCCAAGTTGTATCTTAGTATAGGTAGATCATGCAGTTTTATTTCTGGCGCTTCGGCGGCTGCTGCTGCAGCACGCGCGCTCCGCTCGCTCGCCTCGCGCGTTTTTTTTATGTTCTAACCTAACCTAACGTATCCGAGTCAGATCTGCCCTAGAAAGCGAGTGCAAACGGAGCATAGGTTTTGGCATCCAATCCTAAGCTTGTGTTTTCCAAAAGTGCAGAAAATTTGGTATGACCTAAAAAGCACAACCACGAAATACACGACCATGGAATTGGATGCAAGAATGTAAACCAATTCCTGGCTGTGTTTTCCATGGTTGTGTATTCCATGATTAAGTTTGAAGCTAGTCGCAATAATCAATATGATTTTTCCATACAAACTTTGACGTCTCATCACACCCTGTATAAGGGCAATTAAAAAAAATCCATAACGCCTTTTAAAATAACATTTATCCTAAATTTCATTTCAATACGATCGCTAAACATGCATACAAACGTTTACACCCTTTTTCAACCCCTTGGGTGTAAATTATCGTAAATAGTTTATTAGTAAACACCTAAACCTTTCAAAGAATGCCTAAGCCAAATGTTTATAAGTTGAGTTGAGTTGAGAAGTTTTATTTATGAAATTAATATATTTCCTTTCAACCAGCTGCAGGGGTTGTTTTTTAAAATCATGAAAAACTTGCATAATAATAACGTATTTTAAGTGTCTGAACCAAGGTTGAAGTAAATTAAGCCGCACATACAATTTTATCCATATAAATGTTGACGCCCGACCTCCCCTTTTCATAAGGGTGGTCATGAAACATTTTTAAACGTAGTAATTATTATATTTGTATTTAAAGAAGCCAAACTGAGTTTGAAGCAAATAGCACCACTCATTATGATTTTTCCATACAAACTTTGGCATCGCATCACACCCCTAATAAGGGTAATTAAAAAAAACGATAATGCATTTTTGAAACCTTGACATTAGTAACATTATCCAAAGTTTCATTTCAATGTATGTGATCACTAAATACGATTCTGCATACAAACGTTTACGCCCCTTTTCAACCCCCTAGAGTGCGAATTTTCAAAAATTGTTTCTTAGTAAGCACTTAAGCTTTTTAAAGAGTGCCTATGCCAAATGTTTTTATGTTGGCATAATTTTATTTTCTACGAAATTATTGGGGTAGAGGTAGCTGTAGGGGTTGTTTTTTAAAACCATGAAATACTCGTTTAGTAATATCGTATTTTAAGTGTCAGAACAAAGATTGAAGTAAATCAAGCCAAGCATACAGATTTTTCCATATAAATGTTGACACCTGACCATCCCTTTTCGTAAGGGTAGTTTCGAAAAATTTTGAATGTTGTCATTAATATTTTTGTATTTTGAGAAGCCAAACTGAGTTTGAAGCAAATCGCAATACGCATTACGATTTTTCCATACAAAATTTAACACCCCATCGCACCCCTTATGAGGGTTGTTAAAAAATAAACAATGTTGCATTTTGTAAGCTTTGCTAGAAGTAACATTTATCCAAAGTTTCATTTCAATACGACCACTAAATACGATTTTGCATACAAACGTTTACACCCCTTTTCAACCCCTTAGGGTGCGAATTTTCAAAAATCGTTTCTTAGTAAGCACTCAAGCTTTATAAAGATTGCTTAGTACACCAAATGTTTTTAAGTTGGCATAATTTTATTTTGTATGAAATTATTGGGGTAGGGGTAGCTGTAGGGGTTGTTTTTTAAAACCATGAAATACTTGTATAGTAATATCGTATTTTAAGTGTCCGAACAAAGATTGAAGTAAATCAAGCCAAGCATACAGATTTTTCCATATAAATGTTGATACCCGACCATCCCTTTTCGTAAGGGTAGTTTTGAAAAATTTTGAATGTAGTCATTAATATTTTTGTTTTTTAAGTAGCCAAACTGAGTTTGAAGCCAATCGCAACACGCATTACGATTTTCCCATACAAACTTTAACACCCCATCGCACCCCTTGTAAGGGTTGTTTAAAAAAAAACAATGATGCATTTTATTAGCCTTGACATAAGTAACATTTATCCAAAGTTTCATTTCAATACGACCACTGAATACGATTTTGCATACAAACGTTTTCACCCCTTTTCAACCCCTTAGGGTGCGAATTTTCAAAAATCGGATCTTAGTGAGCGTCTACACCCTCTAAAGAATCTTTGTGCCAAATTTCAGACTTCTAAGCCTTGTAGTTTCGGAGGAATCGTGATGAGTCAGTGAGTGAATGGACTTCTCTTTTATATAATAGATAACTAAGCAAATCCCCTGATGGATTTGATTTCACTTTTTGTTTCACTATAGTCCATTGCCAAAATGTGTTAGATTTCACTGTTTGTTTTATCCCACCCTAATATATCGCCTCATGGATGGATTAAATTCCACTTGTTCCATTTTTTATTTCATTTCTCATACATTCAACACAAATCATAAAATGGAAATTAAGGTTGGCCTTCTAATTTTAGGAGTTACATTTTCATTTCCACAAAAAATGTATCTATCAATCCATTTGGTTCAACTGTCCCAGCAAAAAGTAATTAATTTTTTTTGATCACTTAGAAAACACGAACCATCGTCAAAGGATATTTCAAAGGGTTTGCCATCCGTGCACATAATGATCTATCTATAATAAATATAAAAAAAACTATTATTGCATGAGTAGTAGTAGAACTCTTAGTGAAGGGGTCAACCGGAGAAGTACTACCACCATGCCTATTTCTGCCGCCAAGCAGCGTAGTGTGTTCCTGTTTGAAGAATATGGGTGCCGGTGAAATTATAGGCACATGATGCTTAACACCTGTATGCCTCAGGTTGACGGGAGGTCCTGACGAGCGTGACCAGTTAACATTAGGTGGGGTTCCTTGAGCAAATTGTATAAAAAAAAAAAGAAATGTTTGTGATATAAAACAAGGAACCCAATAACGTCATCAGGCACGCGCTTTTCCGTTTTACTCCTAATTAATGACGCAATAAAGTGGCATGGGGCTGATGATTTATCGTACCAAATGTCGCGTTTTCCGGGAGGGCACCATATAAACGGCAGGTGTGCGGCCAGTGAACCTGATTTGTTTGAGGACGGAAGACCAATTATTACGCTGGCACTGTTTCTCGCCAAGACCGTTATTCGGTAGGCAGGATACATTACTTAAGAGTTATTCGTTGCTGCGGACTGATATAAGGGCTCGTCCAGGGAACAACTACCACCATGCCTATTTCTATCGCCAAACAGCTTTTCTGTGTTCAGGTTTGAATGGTGTGGATGCCGGTGAAATTACAGGCACACGAAGCTTACCTAATGCATGACTGTAGGTATGCTTTAGGTTGATAGACGAAGAGCAGTGTATTGTAGGGCACGTTCCTAACTAACGTGAACTACAAGGCAATGCTTTGTTATTGAATACAATATAACACCTAAACACAGAACAAACATCTATGTTAATCACACAAATGTTTGTTCTCGGTGAATCTCGGGGATCGAACCATTGAAGGCAGGGCTACTACGAACTGAGCTGTGACGACTGATTTTGCTAGTTTCGTCAGGCATGACTCTATTATCTATGGTAATAGGGCACTCCACCTACACACCCTTCCATCCTGAATAGAACCTGGATCAATAGGTAATGCCACTTTCTTGGATACAAATTGAGTGTAACAAAATGTACTTCGAGCTCAACAATAGAATCGTTTATTGCTACTACGGGTACTTTCTATTTAGAGACTTTTTTAGATTTTTGTCGTTACTGGAAAGTTGTTCTACCCCACCCAGTTCAGGTTTCAGTATTGTGTAAGTTGAAATAAAATACAGATTGTGATTTTATAGGCCTTTGGAACAGGGAATGCACGGAAAGGTTAGATACTTTTTATCGTTACTTACAAACCTAAATTACCTAATTTAATTTAATAACCTAATTTACCTACGAACTTAATTGTTTATAACATTGTTTGACTTCCGAATAAAATTAAATAAATAAATAAACAAATAATTTGGGTGTGGCTTGAAAAATACTAACAATGTTTGTTTCAACTATTATACCAATTTCTTTCAAAAAGTTAATATTTACTAGAAGATACAATACTTGCAAAATAGTAGGTAAAGATTTGAAAAGCTGGCATTCTTGAAAAAAAAATCAACACTAAGACGAACCGATTTATTTTTAGTCTGTACGGGGAAGTTAACTCCAATTTAAATCAAAATAAAAAAAACGCTTCATGTCTTTTAATCGAGACGAGATTAAAACCAGAATTCGTTTGGATTGTCAAAATTGGACCTGTCTGAAATGACAGTTTCGAATAGTAACCATTAGGAGATTGACATAATCGAAACTTGAATTTGATGATATTCCTTTACGAGAATTGAGTCCTTGAGTCACATCCTAGGTGACTAACAAGCTATAAAAATGTCTGTCAACGGCACAGACAACTTGTAAAACCACTCCAATAAAAACGTTTGTGCAAAATGTAGCAAAACTTTGTATTCTAATTATCGCAGACCTTTTAATTGAATTCCCTGCTCGCTTCAGTAGGCTGGCTTAATTAGGTAGGTAATATTTTATGTTCACTGAAATGTACTGCTGTAACATAATTAAATTTTATTTTTATTTGATATAAAATAAAATTTACAGATTCTATCAAAACAGTGTAATAGAATCTGAAGCAATTTTCTATATATGCCCAATATCCAATAGCTAAATGGATTAGTCAGGAAATTGATATGTGGTTTGAAGTTGCTAAAGAAGCCCTTATGATGGATAGTGTTCATATTTCAATGGCTGAGTATATCGGAGATCCTACCCACGCTGTACCCACAACCCTGTATTCTTGATTACAATAGATAACATTTATCAATAAAACTCGACATTTCAGTGGTCGTATAAAAATAATTTACCTCCCTTTACTCCCTCGGAAGACATAAAATGAACACTCTAAGATTATATTTTTATAAAGTAGACAAAAGTACCTAATATTTATTTAAAACCTCCATAAAAATTCTAACTGCCCGGTTTTATGCCTCAAGAGAAGGTCTAGTCAACGCGTTTTACTCAATCACGGCGATCAGTGTTTTTAGTAATAACCAGGGATTACTTAGCATCCATCTTAAAGCTAAGTGTACCTAGTTCCTCGCGACAAAGCCTATTAATCATCTTCAGGTTAGTGACCGTTTTTGATCATACGTTTACAAAACGAATTATGGAGAGATTTTTTTTTGTGTTTGATCAATAACCTGACAAGCTGACAAGGTACTCCATAATCCTAAGATGGGCATATAGATGAATGTCAATATTGTGTGTGTAAGTAATCTTTACGTTTGCTATTTGCTGTCTACTTCTGATAGAAAAAATATTGGGAATTTACAAAGGGTTGATTTATTGCGACAAAACCGATACTATACATTCATCTTGCGACAACAATAGCAGAAATTATAGTGAGAATATTTTGTTTTGTGTTTGATCAATAAACAGGCAAGCTTAGGTACTTATAGATATTTAGATACCCCTTTACCCAAAGACGATCGTATAGCTGAATATCTATGTTCTGTGGTATAGGTAATCTTTATATTGGCAATGTGCTGTCTGCTATCTATAGAAAAAATATTAGAAAATTATTCAGGTCTGATTTATTGCGCGAAAACCGATCCTACTATAAATCAATCTCAGGCTGGTGCGGGTGGACTCAACGCCGACAAATACGCACAGTCATCGCGCGTCTCTGCTACTCGTATATTATTAAAAGCCTTCCAGTCTGACCTGTGTAAGCTTACATTGTTCTATTTAGATAAGTACTTAAAGGTTTAGGCAAAGGAAGACAAACTGTGGTCATTTGTCTGTCCGTCACGTGCAAAGCCAGACAGTGCTAACTCGATGTGAATACGCGCAGCGACATGTTGAGGGCACTTTGAAAGTGTATGTAAAACAGATCACCAAATAAGAAAGAACTTGGAAAGTACTTATATATGCGGAACAGCACACATCTCATTTATTTTACTAGCAAGAAAAGGTCGGCAGCTATGTTTCTATATTTTTAACCATGTTCACGATGTGTACAAAAATACAACATACAAATCGAAAAGAACTGATATGTGCACTTCGCAACGCAACGTTATTTGTCAATAGTGTAACTAAATCAGTGCGTCGGTATAAATAATAGGTATTTATTTTAACTCATTGTAGGAACATACGTTGGTACAAACACACACTACGTTGATACGGTGTAATAATAAATTTATAGTTATTTTTAGTGAAAATAAATTACACGAGCGATAAACGAGCACTTTTATCGTATATTGGTGTTTATCGCTATTTCTCTAATTTAGACTCTGCTCAACCAGTCGACATAGTAATTTTAATGCCGAATGTAAAACGGCCATAAACAACGGCATAACGCGTTTCCGAGTCATTTTCTTCTAGGTTTATTTGCTGTCGAGTACTTCTAAGCATGTAGATTTCAATATCAAATGTTATTTATTCTATGAAATAGTAAAGATCTGTTAGAAACTCAAAATTCATGGTAAACATCCCGTTTCAATCCAAAACACTTAGGATCAGTCAACCACTTTATTTAAATGTGAGCTAAGAGTATCTTCGTGGATAGAACCTCAAAGTTATATGAGGATATACGATTCGAACAGTTTAATGTTTCTAATTTTTAGATTGGGTCTAGATGACGCACTTTTCTAATAAATAAAATAAAATAAAAAGGTTTTATTTCAGGCGATATCGAGCCCTTATTTTTACGACTTACAACTAGAAACCAGACATACAGAATACATTTTATACAAAAAACAACAGTACAAATAGAAGAAAAACACATAATACAGAACACTGAGACTAGACTCAGCAGCGATGAGGAAAATCTATCTCTAATGAAACGAGCGCCCGAACGAAGTCTCTTGTGTTGTAACCGTCTATTAACAATTCGTTAGATTTATGATTTTCCTTAAAAAACGATGTTCATTACAGAGATATTTGGTATCATAAAATCCATTTTAAATCATCCCTCTGTATAAATCATATACAATAGATGCACAGGCTTGTTTAATTAAACAGGTTGGGAGGTTGCTTTTTCGCAAATTGTGAGAAGATTGAGTTTTAAAAAGAAGGACCATATTTTGATGTTCCTACCTCATTTTATGTAACTACTTTTGAAAATATTACTTATTTCATTTGAGTCAAGTTTGTGATGTATAAATATTTAATGTAAGTTACATTAAATGTTTGATACATTCTCAGTATAAAAAAACATTTTGCCTAATTTTGCCCCAATAGGTCACCACATGTCATTCGTGTCACACATACAATGAGCCGCGTAGCCTGTAACCTGTCTGTTTGATTGCCTGAAAAGGGGATTGACGAGCAAGCACGTAACCTTAATTCTTTATACCGACAGTAAACACCCACCACTTCCTTTTTGAGTTACGTTCTTTTTAGTTTGGTGATTATTTTATATCAATGTATTCTATAACCACGTATTTCATTTAAATAAATGAGGCAGGTGTAGTATGTTTACCTATTATATACCATGTTTTATAATAGATGAATGAAATAAATGAGTAATATAAATTGAAATTGAAATAGTAGTCGGTACCAATACAAAAATGGAGTCAATGTACTTCGTTGGTCATGCACTTCATCGAACAACTTACGAAAAGTCGTATAACAAGACTTTAGAATTTATGTAGATGTTTTTGTTCAAAAACGACCAGCAAAGTTTATTCGTAACAGAAATCGCAAAAGTACTGACAACCCTAAAACTGACTACTACGTCTGGACATCATTTTGAAAACGGGTATCAAAACCATTTTCTTAGCCATAAAATAAGACCCCTCCATCACATCGGCGACTAAGAGAACGCACTAGAAGATAGGCAACAGCAAATCTTTGCAGTCACCAATCGATGTCCAGTATTGAACTTATTTTGACTGATTACAGATCAATGATATCAAATTAAAAACAAAAGCCAGTAATATCCACAGGGATAATTTTTAAAAGTGAATCTTATTCTGTGTAGAGATTGAATTACGAGAATTCCTTGCTTAGTAGGTACACATTTACGCACCAAGGCTAATAAACCCTGAAAATTTCAAATCTCTACGGCCAGTGGTTTAGGCAGTGCGTTGTATATATGTCAGTTAATCAGTGAATCTACGGTTTGGTTCCTATAGCTTTTTTGTATGATCCTTTTACAAATTAATAATAATGTAAATAAAGTTCCAGTGTGGTCACATGGCAGTCACAGACATTCCGTATAAAGTTTACTAACTCCGGAATGCAATACAGATACATACATTAGACTTGCAAAGACACTCTCACAACTCCCTGGCTGATTTAGATCTTAAAGTGCACCCTGCGACCGGGCAAGGCACACACTTATCAAGTTTTATTGAAAATTTTATTTCAGCTTGGAGATATAAAGTTTTAAAGTTTTCACTATTCGGTATCTGACACTTTATTTCCTAGTGAATATTGCTATTTTCTTCGTTTACCCGACTGCGTATGTATCTTTAGATGTACCTACAGTTACTTGAATATATACACTTCATAAACTTTTATTTGTATATCACGTCTGGAACATAATAATCTATACCAAATTATTAGACTGACTGGCTGGCTTAAAGACATCGCACTACCTAAACTGTTCAAAAATGGGACCACCATGACTAAGATCGTATGCAAGTTATTTGTTTTAGTTCATAGTTCATATCATTTACTGACCATTGGAACATAGGGGACACTTGGTTTTGTTTGGTAACACTTTACTTTAGCGGCTGTACAAGGGCCTTGTCATAATTTATTAATAAATCATTTAGACTTAAATATTTTAGACTTAATACAAACATAAATAAATTAACGGCTGTAAGGCCAAGGCATCTGCCTTGTCAATAGAGTATATAAAACAAAACACAAATAGTGGTACAATAAAATTCCATGTCAAGTAGATTATATCAAAGTTAAAGTAAGTTAAGTTGTAATGTAATGTCTGTTAATCAATAAATAATTTCAATTTAAATTTCAAAGTCAAAGTCAAAAAGCATTTATTCAGTAATATCCGCAGGGATCATCTTGAAATGTCATAAATCTCGGTGAATCTAAGCGCCAGTTCCTCGCGACCAAGCCTATATGACCTTAAATTTACCGTTGTGTCTTGTTAGATCAGACAAGCATGGTTTCCAAACATTGTTATTGCTAGTGACGAGCATACCGACGACCGATGTGGCGCGGCGGGCGGATGTCCGCTTGCGACGCAAGAGGTTGTGGGTTCGATTCCCGCCTTGGGATAAAGGTTTGTACGATCTGCAAATATTTATTCCGGGTGTTCTGGGTGTTTTCTGTGTATAATAAAGATATCTATATATGTAATGTATAGTATTAAGTATATCAGTCATCTAGTACCCATAACACAAGCTCTGCTTAGCTTGGGGCTAGATGATGCTGTGTGGAATGTCCAGCATTATTATTATTATTATTATTATACTTATAGTACTTATAGTAGTATAGTAGTATACTTATAGTATGCTCGTCAAGTGAATCTAACCGTATGTATTTTTTGAATTTTTGGAGTGAAAACTACTTTAGGCGCGTTGAGCACTTTTTGGGTGAGCTATATGTATACTGTGTATATATGTGTACTTTTTGGCCTAGTTTTAATTCTATCGGCAGTCCCTAAAGACTGCCTTACTTTTATTCCTTACTTAGTACTTCTTTTAATGAATATTTGTGGTTGTCGTACGTAATTATACAGTGAATTAAGTCGCCAACAATTCAACCCTACATGAATTAATCGTAATTACATGCGCCGCCATACGGCTAAAATAAAAGCCTCTGAAATCACCAGATTTTATGTAAATGTAAACGCTTTTCTATGTTAATTTCGCAATTAATTAGTCAAACGAAATGAAAGTTGGCGTTAAAAAATTTGTGTGTAAACCAGTTGTTTGAAGGGGTTTTATCTAGAACAAATCATTTGGTATTTCAAACCACCAGAGTTTTTTTACATAGTTCAGGTAAAGGCTAGGTACTTTTCAAAATGAATACAGGTGAGAATATAAGATGATTTTTATTAGAAAGGCATGAGTGCGAAATACGGATCCAGGTCAGAGATGTATTTGCTACGCACGTAGCAACGTGCTACGCGCCGCTACGCACGGCTTCTTCGCTACGTAGCGAAGTACACTGTCATATTAATAATATGACTTAAGCCACAGAATAATACTTACTACACAGGAAGCGCATATTTTTAATTATTACAATCTATATCACCTTGCTTAGATTCTTCTTTTTGACTAATCGTCGTTTAAATTGACAAAATGCTTCTCAATTCTTTTTTTTTTGTTAACAAATAGGAGAGTTTAAAAAGCTTATTCCACTAACTAACATTAGTTTTATGACATACGGAAAAAAACAACTTCGTGACTTTAATCCCCATGTACGGTACATTTCCACTCAGACTCATAATAACTCTATGACATAATAGGTGGCTTTTAAATTTCGACAGAGCTCGACTTAGAACTTTGAATGGCAAACGCTTGGCTGGTATTATAATCTCTTAGAGCAATATGTATTCAGCATAGCTTATGGCCTTACTCATAATATCTGTTAAATGATAAACAATGAAACCTGTTCAATGACATCTTTTATGTAGAATGCGTACGACAGGATAGACCTTATTCTTATACGTGGTACTAATAAACTCTGTGTAGCCTTGAAATAGTTATACCGTGTTTTAAAATAAATAAATAATGCTGGACAATCCACACAGCATCATCTAGTCCCAAGCTAAGCAGAGATTGTGTTATGGGAACTAGATGACTGATATACTTAATACAATATAACATACATAGATATTTTTTATTATACATAGTGAATACCCAGAACATCCGGAATAAATATTTACAGATCGTACAAACATTTATCCCAAGGCGGGAATCGAACCCGCAACCTCCTCTTCAATCCTCTTCTTCTTCTTCTTTGTCTCTTTCAATCCTATTTATATATAATATAAATTAATATTTATTTTTTTTAAATTTCCTGTCAATGCAGAAAACAGAACACGGTATAGCTATTTTAAAGTTACGCCGAGTTTTATAGTAAGCTGGGCATAAAACATGAACCAATCTATAAACCGTTACACGTGTCACCGGTAATATAAATCATAGAACCTTTGAAACAGAAAAATCAATATATATAATCGTAATGGTACTTTATAGAACAGCCTCTTGTTTATATACAGCTATCGATCATGGAGACACTAGACTGTGGACTGAGTACAAATCTACGACGTTATCTATTTACACAGATGGTTCGGGTTATTCACAAAGTAATCTCGGGTTATAGGATAATCATGGTCGTGATTAGAAGTGATCGTTAAACATGCTTGGGCATTGCTTACCAACTTTTGTTTGATCGTCTTCGCTGTCGTATATATTTTTTAATACTTAATTGAATAAAGTTGCTTTTTAAGTACTGTAGTAGTTCATGTAACGTTGCAGAGGTCCTTTGGAATGAATGTCCTGTATACATCTCGGGATGAACTAATTTTATTTATTCTAATCGGGTTTTTATACATTTATTTGTACGTTATCTGCGGTAAACGGAGTTGTTTGCAGATTTAAAAATTTGTCGACTTTAAAATCTTATACCTTATTCTTTATTGTGCTACTGTTAGTTTACCCCAATAAATAAAATAAAAATAGTAATAAAATAATATATTTTTAGAATAAAACAACGAAAAGCTATTGTTGTTTACATTCGAAGGACGAAAATCTTCATGTAATCATCTCGGATTACGAAGGTTCGGTCGATTTTCGTTTTTGTCACCAGTAAAGCGGTATCAGAGATCGTTTGCACATCATCCACTGTCAGTTTAACAAGCTCATTTAAACGACAGGCTCCACTAATACCAAGGATCAACGAACCTGTAAACAAAAATAGAAAATCTTTTACAAAATTGATGTTGATAGGTGTACAATTTAATAGTTCTAAACTACTTATACTAAGTAGCATTTGCTATAGATTACGTACATTTACTGGTAGAAATTGCGGGTCTGGCGCTTCATTAAAAAAATAAGGGATTTTTTTGGTTTGCCTTCTATAGTTCGAGATGGTTTTTATGTCAATGTTGTGTCTTGTTTTTAAAATAAACTGTAGCATAGAATACATACTCTATAATGTTGATGACTTCTTTTTCTTCGACAGCTCATTAAAATAAGTTAAGAAAAGAGACTCTAAAAACGTGTTAAAAGCTTGATTTTATTTTTTCCATTTGCAAAACTCATTATAGGCTTTGATGTAAACCGTGATTTGTTGGGTAGAAAGTTTTCTACTATATCGGCCGCCCTCTCTTTCATAAAGCACATAAGTTTACACATCTTTTCATGACTTGAATGCATTTTTAATTGATTTAATAATAAGTTACTCTAAATTTCGTATACGTACAACTTACAGTATTCAAAATAGCGCCAATTTACTAATGACAGCAAAGAACACAAAACGCTAAAAATAGTTTTTATTCTAATGCTAAACTCCTTGTCAAAAATGTTGACCAATCAAATCTCGAGGAGTTATTTGCACACGGAGTTTGCATGTCGAGTATTCCTTGCACAAGGAATTTGTATTGAGTATTTTTTACGCAAGTAGGTTGTATAGCATTGGCTTGACCCCACGGCCTTAGGATCAGAAGGCGGGGTCACTTCCACTAGACCACCAATTTTCTTGCTTGTATTTTATTTATCATTTAATTTACTTTACTATAAATGCATATAAGAACTTTTTTGTTAGATGTCTGTCTTTTTTACTCACTATACCTAATTCAAGTATAAAGCGTATCACACACTACGCAGATACGGTAATATTTTATCTGTGTATAAAAACTTATCTTATCTGAATGTATTACAGACTTCGCAGATACGATAATATACGAAATTATACATTCATGTGGAATCCTCCAAACTGTCTATACTTGTTTTTTTGATGCAGATTGTATTACAGGGTGCTATAATGAGTTTGCGTTTATTGATTCTGAATTTAAAATAGCTCCTCAGAAGAGGATTCTTATTTTGAATTTAATGCACGAACGCGAACGCTTTCGATTAGATGCTCCATGGCTCCATGCACACATCATCGAAACGTACAATAAATTGAACGAATGAGCGAGCGAGCGACTGGAATCTATTTCCCTCCCGCCCACCTCACCACATACCGCGCCGCCTCTGTGCAAAGCAATGTTGGTCAAAATCTTATCATCGACAGATGTTATCTACCAATATTTTTGTATAAACAGAACATCTGACCATCTTTCGATATATATCGGTGCCAACAGATAATTGACGGTAAAATATAAGTATATATAATATAAAATATAAGTACTATAGAGAGCAATATGGACAGATAAGCGCTCAGATACAGATATCTTACCGTATCTGCGTAGTGTGTGATGCTCTTAAGTAGGTAAGTACGTTCGTATAATAAATAAAACTGGTAAAAGTTTTATCTAACGACTTAGATTACAAACTTTTGCAATTTATCAAAAGAAACACTCCAAATTGGAGTGCTTGGGTAATTAGTAAGGTATCAGCATATAAAATATAATGGCTAGGCGTTTGTCTGGCCACGTTTTATTGGTATACAGGGTGTAACATAAAGATCGGTCAATCAAAAATCAATGACATAGTTCTTAAGAACAGATCTTCGTATGTCTTATAGGTTCTTTCTAGGTCTTTCCTATACTGACCGATCTAAATGTTACGCCCTGTATATACCTAAACTCAAAGTATATAGCTCGTAGAACCGATAACCGCTGAGGAATAAAGGTTCTTGAGTGGCTACCACGAACCGGAAGACAAAGCGTAGAACGTCCTCAGTGGGGATCGAACCCACAACCTACAGAATAGAAGGAAGAGCTACTACGAGTACTAGCTGAGCAGATCAGTCCTATCTAAAAGTATTCAGTTAAGTATATAAAACAAAACAAAACACATTCGAGTGATCATTACTGCCACTATACGAGACCATAAGCAATTTAGAAAGTAAACACCGAGGCAGAAAGTAAATATTTACATTTCTTTGTGATCAGAAAATACCAGCAAAGGCGTAGAAGCTACGATGTTGACTATTCAAATGTCTAAAATATTTCCCGGATGCTCTCAAGGGATGAACAACGAGTCCATCGTCCGTAAAGAAATAAAAAAATATGACTTGCAACTTTGGACATTCTGTAAAGTATTAAGGGTAAATGTACCTTACCTTAAGCGGAAGAAGAAGGTAAATGAGCCTTAAGCGGAGGTCCAAAGTTGCAAGTCATATTTTTTTACTTCGTAGATACTAATTAGGACTAGTAGTCTTACCACGAAACCAATTAAAATATAAAAGTTGTTTTACAACATTAGTATTAATTTGCCATAACTTTAGTAGGTATCTAAAACGATATAAACGTTCTAGATACTAAAGTTATGGCAAATTCCTTAAAAGTGGAGCCAAGTGGAGTGAAGAAAAGAAAGTCTAGAATTCAACTTCTTTTTAGGATAATTTAATGAGATCCCTGTGATATCTAAGTATATCAATTTATATATACTACTAGCTGCCGCTCGCAGCTTCGCCCGCGTGGCAGTCTTTTTCCCGTTCCCGTTATTTTTTCGGGATAAAAGTAGCCTATATGTTAATTCAAGTCATAAACTATGTTTATTCTAAATTTCATCCAAATCGGTCTACTGGTTAGAGCGTGAAAGATAAATCAAAATCAAAAAAAGTAACAAACAATCATCCATCCATCCATACATCCAGCTGGTCTTATAAACTTTCGCGTATATAATATTAGTAGGATCATAAAACAGTGGAGTTTGAATCTATATCTATGTATATCTAGGCACTATTATAGGTATTAAAAAAAGAAAAAAAAAGATGCATGTTTGTACGATTGTTTGTACACGCATCACACTAAAACGACTGAATTCATATTAATGCATTTTGAGAATTAAAATTAGCTTATAGTCCAATTTAAAACTTAGTATGGGTTTCATTAAGCTCTCATCCCTAAAGAAATGGATGACGAACAACGCAGACGAATCGCGAGCGGGTCAGCTAGTGTTGAATACTATAATATCTGTGTCAGCATTTACTTTCAGTGTCAGTATAAATTGAATTTATAGGTTAATAAGCTTTTAATCAGGTTGAATTTTTTAGTGTGTTATTATACTGGAACTAATAATGTCTATAGAAACAAGAATTGTATAAGCCTTTGAATACAATCCCAATGTACAGTAGATATTCTCTCAGATAACTTCTTAGGTACGTCTCACTGAGTACTTATTCCATACACATAAATTCTTGTAAAATTTATTTCAATAAATATCCAAAGCCATGATGCCAGTAGCTATGACTAATGAGAAACATGGAGGATTCATTGCTACTTGAGCAGGTTCTTCAGTAGCGACGACGACAGCAATTCACTTCAAACACAAAAATCTCATTTGAACAAGATTAATTGAATTTGATTTATTTGACAATAAACGTGTCGAAAAAACGTGCCAGCCTTTTCAATTCCCATTGCGAGGTAAATTAAATAGCTACGGGTTATTTGCTACAACCTTACTATAAAGAGCTTGGTACTTTGTTGAGAAACGTTACTTACTTTTACATGTTCGAAAAACGGAACGCTCATCCGGTTTCGCTCCGGTTTCTGCGTATTACTCAGACAGCCTACCTATTCCACAGTAATTTTCAAGACCTAGTCTAGATTACTGCCTGCATTATTACCTATTTGGACCTGGATCTTGCATGTGTAAATAAATATGCAAGAAATGTTGGTAGAGCTCTTAGCCCGGGAGAGTACTACCACCACGCCTTACTGCAGCCATGCAGCTTACTGTGTTCCAGTTAGAAGGGTGTGCGGATGCCGGTGATATTACAGGCACATGAGGCTTAACACCTATATGCCTCTGGTGGATGAACGCATCGTAGAGCACCTTCCTAACGAGCGTGACCTGTGAGGCTCTATTATAGGTGATGATTTGAAGGTTGTGGGTGTCGGTGTAATAACAGGCACGCAAGGCTTAAAACCTGTATGCCTCAGGTTAAATGGACGCAGAGTAGTGCATCGTAAGGGCACGTTTATAATGAGCATGATCTGCTAGGCAATGCTTTGTAATAGTTAATGGTAACCACTTAACATCAGGCGGGTCATCTGTTTTTCCATTATTAAAGAATATGTAATATGTATATCTCTGATACGCATGTATGAGTGCTACTTCAGACGTCAAAATAAAAAAGTACAAAAATACACATCTTTTTCTCTATCGTGACAAATCGCACCACGCCTTTAACATCCGGAAATCAGTCATATTTCGCAACATTCTGGAAAATAACGTTACTTCCTGCTTCTCAACAACTTTGGGTGACTGTTGATTTGGCTGGTTTGCATATTATTATGTGCTCGTGACTACTGGTAGAAAGCTACTCCTGCATAAATAAATAGCTATTATCCAATAGCGTTTCTGTCAAAATTGTCATGAACTAGAACAGTGCTGGCTGAACTGAGAAGCTACTGTTTACCTCGCATTCTGCCAGCAGCCTATGCATGCAGATGGATGCAGAGTAGTGCATTGAAGGAAAGTCTTAAGAACGTGACCTACGAGACAACGCGTTGTTATAGGTAATGGCAACTTGTTATAGGTCTTTTGTTATAGGTATGTTTGTTCCGTCAGTAATTCAAATACAACAAATATAATAACAAAGTTGCATAGAAACCACACGTAAGTAAACCCAGCTTGTCAGTAGATATTGCTTTGCACAAGAAGTATCTCAACAACAAACGATCTAACTTTGAACTAAATCCAACGATAAAGAACTCGGAAACGGTGTAACCCTTACTATGTAAATCTGTTCACTCGCAACTCAAATTTTAAAAATGACTATTGTAAAAGTAATGATTTTGTTTTTTAAGATACAAAACAAACGATCTAATTAAATTACGCCTTAAGGTAATTGACGCCAAACAGTGTGTTATAGGACACCGTCCTAACTTGCGAGCCAAAACGTTGCTATAGGCGATGGTAATCACTTAACATTAGGTGGCCAATTTGCTTGTACAATCAGCAAGTTGTATAAAAAAAACTAGCCCCAGCTTATTACTTACATATTATTTATTAATTATACTTAATACACTTAAATCATCTACACAGAGTGGTGTGCAACCGACTTTGAGATAGAAAAAATCCAGTTGGTATGTACCAAACGTGTATAATATTAAATGTATCTCTGATTTACCATTAGACACCCTCAAAGAATCGTGAAACCTGGTACTAAAATGTCTGCGGGGATATCTCTCATCGTGTCCAGGGAAGTCGTGAATGTATAATGTATGTATGTGGGGTGTTTGACGACCGATGTGGCGCGGCGGGCGAATGTCCGCTTGCGACGCAAGAGGTTGCGGGTTCGATTCCCGCCTTGGGATAAATGTTTGTACCTGCAAATATTTATTCCAGGTGTTCTGGGTGTTTTCTATGTATAATAAAAAATATCTATATATATAATGTATTGTATTAAGTATATCAGTCATCTAGTACCCATAACACAAGCTCTGCTTAGCTTGGGGCTAGATGATGCTGTGTGGACTGTCCAGCATTATTATTATTATTATTATACTATCAATAAGTTATAGAGTTACCTTTAAGTAAGTAAACCTACTAATCAAACTCTGAAGAAAACTTAGCTAGCTAAATCCTGATAAATGCCCACATTAATCAATGCTCGGATATTTAGTAGCGAGCCATTAAAGTTGTTAACAATTTAAGGACGAGTTAGCTGAAAGTTGGCAAAGGGCTGAGATAATGTTCTGGAAAACAATAGCATGAGAATAGCAGCTACAGCAGCTTTGCCAACTTGACAAAGTTCGGATTTATGCATGTTTCCCGGTTTACACGGCTTAGCCCGAAGGACTAAAAGGCTTGGTCAAAAATTTATAGACCATACGGTCTATCCGGCTCCGGACAACAAAGGCTCGTAAAACTAACCTGCCTGCCCCTTATGTCATTAAAGGTATGTTTGTTTTTATTGGATTTCAAATATGGTTTATGGAGATTGTTTTATATAAGCAATTGACGGAATAAACAGATATTGAGTGGCTAACCTACAATAAAAATTAAACCCTTCTACTTATAAACTTGGCGTCACCTCGAAATAGTTATCAGTCTTTTGTCTCTTTCGACCTAATTTGAAACTTCCTGTCAATGCAAAGACAAAACACAGTGCAACTATTTTAACTAGCTTATTACTAACTATTACGAGGTTACGCCGAGTTTCTTAGTACCAAGAGTTATATGTACCTATTTTATTTTTACAGAGTAGGTATATTTTTTAGGATGGTTTATTTAACTTATATTATTATGTACTTAACATTACTATGCAATATGAGAGGCTAACGACGATTATGTTCCATGCAATTTATTTTCTTGTTGACTAGGCAGACTGTATTACATACATCAAGCACTAAAACTGCTGAAACTCATTCCAAAATATGTGAGTCAAATAAGAACATTTTAGAGATAAAACTACTTTTCAATCCGGGACGTTCCAAATAATTTCCTTTATGACATTTATCTAACTACGAGTAGATCTAAAATTGCACATTTCTCCATTTTCCCTTGAGTTTAATAAAACCATTTGGTTTGGTATTGAGTCGTTTGAGACGTCAACTACATCAACCCGACGCGGCGTCTAGAAGCTGCGACATATTGCAAACCACTGTTTTCATCAATAAATCTGGAACTATCACTGCAAAATTCTGTTCATTCCACGATATTGGAAGATGTATATTGATAGTGCAAATATGAATTAGAACGAGTATTTATAATAGGTTTTGAGATACGTCTAGAGTTCTTGCATAAAAGAGAACTCCCATAAACTAGAATGTTGCCTTGTACTACGTCGTCAGGTCAGACTGGATATGTACCGTGCAATTCCGGGCGACCCACATTTTTCTACCCCGAAAAAAACCTGAATAGATAATAGGTGAATCAGCATATAGCATTAACAATACCTCATAATGGAGCTGGCAACACTGCCGCTGAGTACACGCGTCCCCGTTTGCTCCGTAATATTTAAATCAAATTTTAACGCTAAAAGTGATAAACACTGACTGTGGTGTATAGAAACGTAAAGTAGAAATCATAGGCTGTGTTTTGAGTGTATGTGATTTTCGTGGACTCTACATTCTTGTTTGATTTTTGTTAAACAATACTTTTCTTGCGATTGAGACGCTCACGCACACAAACAAACCAGTTGATCTCACGGAAAGTGCGCGCGACGACCAATAACAAACAACCGGTCAGCGCTTCATAGCTACAACGAAACGCTTTGTAAAGTGAGTACGCTAGACGCACGCTACGCTGCGCAAGAGCTTTCTTCGCTTTTTTGTGAACTTACCACCGCGCCACGGCTCGCTAAAATATAGTTGACGAAAAGTTCACATAATAATTCACAAGATGCCGCCACCTGTCTATAAAAGTTGCGGAAAGTGTAAACAACTGATTAAAGAAAGAGCTATTTTGTCGTGTATTAACTGCAAATTACATTACCATATTGAATGTAAGGGCTACGAAAAAAGGTACTTCCTTCTAGATGCCGAACGTAAAGCACAGTGGCAATGTGATATTTGCATCCGCAAAAGTTACAAAAGTAAAAATGCACGAACACCACCGTTAAAAAGTCCTACCCCGGTGCCGAGTACATCAGCGAGCCGAGTGGTAGAAAGCACTGAAAGCTGTGTCAAGCTTACCAACTCTTTTGAGACTCTAGATCTTAACAACTGCGGCGATGACGAGGTCGATGACCCCTTCCAAAATGTTACTCTACGAGGTAAAAAGCACAGTAGAGCTCATTTCGATGACGTAGACTTAACCCAAGGGGAATCAGCTCTTGAAATGACCACAGCCCTGAAGGAGTATATCGCAGAGCAAATGACACATTTTACCCGTCAGCTGCTCACAAAAATAGACGGGCTTGGATCTACCATTCAATCATTCAATTCCCGCTGTGATAACATCGAGAAAAGAATAGCATCAATCGAAGAGCAGCTCAACGAAAAAGTTAACGAAAAGGTCAATGACCTAATGCTAACGGTCAACAGGTTGCAATGCGATCTCAATGACAAGGAGCAGGAACTGCTGATGAACGAGGTCGAGATCTCCGGAGTACCTGAGATAAACGCGGAAAACCCAGTTCACGTCGTCACTGTCATCGCCAATAAACTGGGTGTCAACATCTCGGAGAGCGACGTGGTCAGTGCGGTTCGGATAGGCACAAAACGCGAGCCCACAACCAGCGGCAATGGTGGTGAACGCGCCCCTCGAAGTCATTCCAAGCCCCCCCCCACCGCTCCTGCCACCACCGTCGAGTACGAGTCCGGGCCGCGCCTGCTTGTGGTTCGTCTGCTACGACGCGCTCAGCGCGATGAAGTATTGCATGCGGCACGCGTCCGTCGCGGAGCCGATACTGCGGGCCTTAGCTTGCCGGGCCCCGTGCGCCGATTTTACATCAACGAACGCCTTACACGCACTAACCGGCAGTTATTCCGCCGCGCAAGGGAGGAGACCCGACGGTTGCAATGGAAGTTCGCATGGACCCGGGGCGGAGCGATCCTAGTCCGTCGCGAGAATGGAGAGGCCGCCATACGTATCCGTACGGAACACGATCTCGTGAAGGTTTTTGGTGTGGAATCAGTTAGTGTTATTTAATTGCTGTCATAACTTAGTGTTATGCTGTATTCAACAACATTTAGCATCGTGTTTATTTTTAATTTTAAATATTTATAGTTTGTTTCACTGTGAGCTCTATAGAAACTTTATTAACATATTTTTTGAGTGCAATATTATTAGTATTTTAACATTAGATTATTATGGCTATAGAGTAAGCGTATGTAATTGCTGTATAATTTTTTATAAAATATTGCTTAGAAGGGGTGGAGGTAGCTTATCCTATAACATTTTAAAACGCGTACGCCTGTCAATGATGATGATATTTGAATTTTTCAATGAACGTCACTTATCAAGCCTCAGATTAATTTTGACTAACTGCAAGTATATTGAAGCGCTTCATGCTTTTGTGATACAGTTTATTGAAGACAAATACATGTCACTCGGGCTACTTAACAAAGGGTCTTTGGGTACAAAGCATGATGAACTGGTGGTGGCTATATCGCGGTATCCGGTAGATATAATGGCAATCAACGAGACTTGGTTGCGGGAGGGCGAAGAGGCGCGTGCACCCGTGCTGCCAGGCTACCAGCTGCGGCACGCACCGCGCCACTACGGCAGCGCAGTCGGCGGCCGCCAGCGTGGCGGCGGTGTTGGCTTCTACATCAAGCGCGGTGTCAGCGCGCGTGTGCTTGCTCACCCTGAGACCCCGGGTGTCGATCAAATGTGGTTACGTCTCGCAGTCAACGGACTCAAGCTAGCGATAGGCACCGCTTATCGTCCTCCATGGCAAAATGTTGAAACGTTTTTGGATGCACTTACGGACACTGTTTCCTCGCTTTCCGCTTTTGACTACATCATATTGACCGGTGATTTTAATGTAAATCTGTTAGAGTCCGACTCTGATACGAAAAAAACATTAGATTTTTTAAATTGCTTCGCTTTAGAACAATACATCAGTGTTCCTACTCACTTTACTGAACATAGTGCTACACTAATTGACTTGTTGTGTTCCAACCTACAACTTCTCGATGTGGTAGTGAATCATATACCAGATCTGAGTAGTCATTCTTTTATATCATGCAAGCTTCGCGTTAAGAAACAGAAGCAAACTCCAGAATGGATAGTTTACCGGCCACTCAAAGATATTGACATAGAAACCTTTAACCTGGATCTTAATAATATAGACTGGAATAGTCTTATAAGTGACGATGTAGATCAAATGGTGGAAAGTCTAGGCTCCAATGTTTTAACATTGTGTAATAAACATGCACCGGTTAAGAAAATACTCATAAAAAATAAATCTTTTCCCTGGATTACGTATAATGTTAGAGCAATGATGAAAACGCGCGATAAAGCTCACACACGGAGCCGTATAACTGGTATTGATAAACATAAAAAGTATTATAAAGATCTAAAAAGTATTGTTAATAGAGCTCTTTACACTGAAAAACAGTCTTACTTTAACTGCAATATTAATAAAAATTCAAAAAAGCCCCGGCTGTTGTGGAAAAATATTAAGCAAAGTACAGCTAATTTTAAAAATAAATCTGTAGACCTTCCACCACATCTTCAAGACTCTAACGTCATAAACAACTATTTTTTAACACTACCAGGCAGTAAAAATATAGATATTTCTAATTTAACATATTTTGAGTTTCATAGACATGGGCCTTCTGTATTCAGCCTGCGTCCCATCAATGAGTATGATGTCAGTCAAATTATTAAATCTTTCTCCACAAACGCATCAGGCATAGATGGTATATCTATGGATATGATTTTATTAACACTTCCGCAGACCCTCTCTTTGATAACAGCAATAGTAAATACATCAATAACAACAAACGTATTCCCTTCTTTGTGGAAAACAGCTACAGTAAAACCATTACCCAAAACCACCCATCCAACTAATCTTAAAGATTTGCGACCCATTAGTATTCTTACCTTCTTGTCTAAAATCTTAGAAAAAGCTGTTTCCATGCAAGTCACTAGGTATCTAGAACTCAACAATATTCTACCTAAAAAACAGTCCGGTTTTAGAAAAGGTCACAGTACTGCAACGGCCCTGTTGGATGTAGTAGACGATATACTGACTGCTCAGGATGCAGGGGAGGGGACCATTCTAACATTATTAGACTTCTCACGTGCATTCGATACCATTAATATAACGCTCTTACTATCTAAGCTCGCATACTACGGTTTCGACTGCGCTACAGTCAAATGGTTTTCGAGTTATCTCAGCGGACGTTTTCAGCTGGTCCAGATTCGTAAGCCAAATGGTTCAGTTTTGGAATCAACTACGATGCCTGTAACGCGTGGGGTACCTCAGGGTTCCATTTTGGGACCAATACTTTTTATTCTGTACAGTGCTGATATAATTCTTAGAATAAAAAATTGTAATTACCACCTTTACGCTGATGATCTGCAGCTGTACATTTCTTGTAAGCCGTGTTACATAAATAAAGCCATCAGCGCCCTTAATCAGGATTTAGATAACTTAATCTCTTGGTGCGATTCTAACAGCTTAGTTCTGAACCCTGCAAAGTCAAAATTTCTCGTGTTTGGATCGAAAAACCAAATTGCTAAGATGCTTTCGTCTGATCCTAAAGTGTGCATCAGTGGAATTTCAATTGACCGGGTTACAGAAGTCCGTAATTTAGGTTTGCTGATGGACGGCTCGATGCACTTTGAAAATTATGTCCTTCAAACCGTTCGAAATTGCTTTTATAGGTTATCAATTTTGTATCGAGTACGCGATTATCTAAATACTGCGGTAAGGATTATGTTGTGCGAATCGCTTATTCTTTCCAAACTGAACTACGTTGATAACGTTTTTGGTGCATGTTTGTTGGCTCGTTCCACAAAACTTGTCCAGCGTATTCAAAATGCGTGTGTCCGTTTTTGTTTTCCAATCCCACGTAGAGCTCATATATCTCCATTTATCAACAGCCACGGTCTTCTAAACATGAAGTCACGTCGCGCTTTTCATTTTGCAGGTCTTTTGTTTGGTATAATAAAAGGAAACCTGCCAAAGTACTTGTATGAGAAGCTTAACTTTTCTGCCCGTACTGTCCGTCTAGCTATTCTTTTAATTTGTCCACGCCACCGAACGACCGCGTTTCGTGGCAGCTATCGATATGCTGCCACGAAATGCTGGAATAATATACCTCCTCCCATAAGAAATAAAAGTACTATTTATTCTTTTAAAAGTTCCTATAAACAATATTTATTTAATATACAAAAATCTATTCCATAAGCGGTCGTTCCTATAGGTACTAGTTTAATTCACTAAGTTTTATTTTGCGTTATTTTGTTATTTCTATATTTTCATGTGATCTTAGTTTTGTTATTTTTAATTCTTTGTTTTATTTTTGTAGGTATAATATTAGTATTAGTACTTAAATCTTTAGTTTTATATAAATAATAATGTATAGTATAATAATACTGGGACGCGTGTTGCAGATGTTGCTGCGCCCTACCTTTCGGCACCACTGAAAACCAGCGCCATATGAGCCATTGCGCTTCTTGGCATATGCTGAGTGGATGCCTTTTTTCGCCACTTTCCTTTTAGTTTTATATCTTCTTTGTGTTCTTTGTATTGTTTTGTGTGGTGAGAATAAATATTTTCTATTTCTATTTCTATTCTATTTCTATTTCTATAATATAAAAACATTTTTTGCCGAGAACTGATAATACCTTCCCGAGTTCGGCCATTATGTCTCGTAACTGAACCGAATTTTTTTGGATACTGACATTTTTGGTTATTAGTCATGCTAACAAAACAAAAGTACTAACTTCCTATAGTGTGTTTTTAGCATTAAATAAATGCATAGGTAGGTAGTTTATTCTCTTTCTCCTTGCCGAACACCTGCCGAACACGCTCTCTGGATGAGTTTGGGGATGAATGGAAGGTGTATCTGTCAAAATGATTTTGACAATGTTGTACAAAACACTTGCTTGCTTGTCACCGTTAAATACTTGTAACACAGTTAAATACTTCCGCTTGATTTTTACCGCCCGCCTACGATCCTGACTCTTCGGTTTCACACAGTAAATAGAACAGCACAATTCAAAACAACAAAAGCTACTTTTTATGAGAGGTAATTAAATTCCATTTCATCGTGACGTTGTTTGTTCAAATTCCATGCTTGTCTGGCGCCAAAGTTCCGCTGCTGAGGAGTAATATCCTCAGGCAGATCCGGTTATCGGCTTCAATAACTAAGTCAAACTGCTTGTTACTGTACGTAAACAAACAAAGTTCAGTTTCTTGGTTTACTTTATTCATTGTGCTTGCTAGCATGACAAACACATATAACAGTTAATCTATGTAATTAGATACTTATTTTTCTTCGCCTACATACGACAGTACGAGTATAATCTAGGTAGGTACATAAATAATAACGTTATTTTTCATTATTATTTTTATAATTATTTTTCTAATTGGTTTGTAACACAGAAAAACTTTTCGAATTTTGAAAAAAATCTCTTTGGTTGCAGGTAACATGTACTTTTCATAAGCGTCTTTCATACTGACAGATGAAGATAAAATATAATTATGAGAAATTTTAATTAATCCATTATTATAAATTATGACCATTATATCTATCATTTGCAATGTCTTTTATATGGGGTATAGGAAACCTTTTTAACAATTCATCAACAACTCTCATCAACACAATTCACAAACATATTTTTAGCAAGGAAGCTAACGATGAAGCTATAACAATTTTGTCTGAAACCTCAACCAGACAAAGACAGGATAGTCAACACTGTAAGAAGATAAGCAATGATCCTTCTAGAAACCAGAATAGTACAAAAACTTATATTGAGCCATCGTGCAGTCCAAAACCATTAGAAGAACTGCGATCTAAACAAATACAAGTCGGAACTGGGTTGAGAAAGCGCCGACAACTATCAACACAGTGTTCTGAAATGTTAAATCTTCCCAAAAGAGCTAGCAAAGCAACAAGTGTTCCTAAAGTAAACTATTCAGAACGCAACATCGGAACCTCAAACGTTTGTTTGAAAAACGATGCTTTCACTGAAACAGAAAGGTATATCATCTGTAAAGAGCATCAACGAGCAATGAGTCTTCTAAGAAAATGGCCTGCGGTCGTAAAAACATTAGAAGCTCAAAAAGAACCTACGAACAAAGTTACCCTCCTCAGACAAAAGTTAGTAGTAGCACTAAAGTGTCTGAAACTGGAGAAAATTCAAACTATACCGCAACATCGGAGTCCTGATACGGAAGTTATGAAATTGTATGAAAGTGTTCGTTCAGAAGAAATAACAAAGTTGTAGAAGCGTTATAAGTAACGAAACGAGCTCAATAAATAAGTAAGTTCTATTAAAACTTTTCATTTGATATAAAGGTACTAATCACAACTCTAAGCATACGTATACATAAAATTACGCCTGTTTCCCATAGGGATAGACACTACGGATTTTCTCTTGCCACTCTAAACTTGCGAGTAAATCGATTACTGGAGCTATGGTACCTACACATTGTTATCTTTGTTGTGTGACCCTAGTCGGTCCTATATAAATTATATCTAATTTCATGCAGGAATGTTTTTTTTCAAAACATACAAAAGTATAGGTAATTATTAGATAGTAAGTTATTATTATTATTTTTATTATTATTATTACTAGCCCTCCGTGTCCTACTGCTGAGCAAAGGCCTTCCCCCATTCCCTCCACACATTCCTATCCTGTGCTAAGTTTTTCCAGACCCACTGAAAATAGTTGAGCTCGTCCCGCCATCTCCGCTTGAGTCTGCCGCGTCGCGCCGCCGTCGTCTTCTCGTTGTGTCAGGAAGCCAATCGATGGCTGTCTTTGCCCACAGCTACCTGGCATGTAGCAGATATGGCCAGCCCACTCCCACTTCAGCTTAGTGGCTTTTGAAGCTACGTTAACTTGACACCTCGAATGCTGCGCTCCATAGGACGTTGGCAAACCATATAAAGTTTTAGACAACAAATAGACCGACGATATTGCTGGGATCGCGGTAAGTCGGTGGATGGAAAAGGCTAATATCTTTCTTCTTTGAAACGTGTACAGGCTGATTATTATTATGATGAAGATAAAAGCGATATCCCTATCTTATCCCTGTTTTGTAATTTACATCTTTTAGACTACTTACTGATCAAACCAACAATATACAAAGTTCACTAAACTAAGACCTTGTAGGTCTTGAGTTTGGTTGGTTATTTTCAAAACTAAGATTTGTTTATCTTCAAAGGAAGGATGACCCGACAAAAAACTCGCTCTTTCTGTATCTGTTACTCCAAAAATAACTCTTTTTACCTAAGTTGATGAGGGCCATGGTGTTCGTAAGAAAAATAAAATATTGTTACTGGCTCGTGTATCTTTGACTTACGGAAGCGTGCCGCGTCTGCAATAAATTCAAAGTCAAAGTCAAAAACAATTTATTCAGTAATATCTTCACCATCTTGAAACGTCTTAAATCTATTTAGGTAAATCTAAGCGCTAAAGTTTCATCCTCGTTGTTTTGCATTAAAATACATCGGGTAAACCACACTATCAATTGTTTACTCTCATAAAAAGGTTAAGGAAGAGGCTCTTATAACATTGTTAGGGGAATCACGTCTCCGCGTCCTTCCACCCTCTGCCCTCGGCTGCCTCGGCCGCGTAATCGGAGACCCACGTCACAACGAGCATTCTACTCCTTTCGCCACATAAATTTAATGTTTCACTCAGCTGTCTCGTTTAAAACAATTAAATTATCATTTGTGAGGAAACAATGTTTATCGGATTAGAATCTCATGCTTCCGAACGAATTGTATAATAATATGAATAAAGTTAATGTTGGAAATTGCAAAGTATAGAGCTGAGTCCGACAACTTGGAATGATTGGGTATTAAAATGTAATTTAAACTAATTGACTTTTTAAGTTTTGTGTATTTAGGTATAAGTACCGTCACGATTTCATAGCACTCGGCGAAAATGGAGAGGCGTTTTGTCCAAGTTAACTTTTGCACGTAGATTTCATAATAGACTAAAACGGCTTCTGCGCATTCAAGGTCAGTCCTATTAAGCCATGCCGGTACGTACCTTTTACTGTAGGGTTTGTAAGGTTGTAGTATATTAAAGAGATATACTTTGTTCTCATAGTAGTTATTTATGCGAACTTGATATTATCTCTTATCCGAGGTCTTATGGCGGCCTTAAAACTCTGTCGCTAGAGTTGGTCACTACCGCGAACTTACTTAATATCTTAAAAGCTCTTGTTTTACGTACAAACATTGGACAAAAAAACTTACTCTATTACTTTTTATAACTTGAAATAAATTCTGCTTAGCAAAGTTTTACAAACTGACAACGTAAAAAGGAGCATTCAAAAGATTCAAGAGACCGTGTTTACATCGACTCACAGTGACGACTGAGACGGTACAAATAAAGTAAAATATTCTATTTAAATGGAACTCCAACCCTTCACTTACCCTTGAGAGAATCTGATTTACCTAATTCCCATTGATGGCAATACCTATAAGTATAGAACTACCGTCACATAACATTCTAGGACGTTTATTGCCTTAGGGGATTACGTGAAATAAAAATTGGTCAATGCATGGATGAACAGCCAAGGTCCTTTAAAGATTAGATTTCCTACGAATACTTTTACCACACGACTAAACTTGAAATGGAATATTTTTATCTTTGAAGTTTGTGTTTACGTAGATGTTAGGTATGTTAAAATAAACGGATGAATTCGTTTTTCCTGTTTCGAAGTCGGCCTTGTAATGTTTTACCTTTTTATGAAGTATTTCTTATTTTTCTTCTTGAGATTAAACATTTATAAAACTGGTGAAAACCAATTTTGTAATTATTTACGTTTCTTCAGAAATTATTTACAGACTCTGTTTTTTTTGTTTTTCTAAATTGTACAAAGTTATTTATAATTGTTTAATTATTATTTATCTATTGAGAAAAGTATTATTTTGTATTTTTTTTACAGAGTAAAAAAAATTTTAGGTTCGTATTATAGTAGCTAATAGACTACTAATACTTATAAAAATGCCACGCTTTTATAAATAAAACATGTTTAAAAATATCCAAGCCACCTCTCGTCGCTGCCGTCGTCGCTACGAGCCGAGCAAAGCAAGAACGACCAACTTTGGGGATGAAAAAGAAAACCGGGGCTTTCGATGGATCGTTGCGATAAAAAGGTTTCTGTACTTATGGAACAGAAGAAAAGAAACTGGAAAAGAACGGAAAAAGTGCGGCACTACCGCACCAAATGTACTCGACTACTTGAGACTATTTGGTACTGAGATATAACCATTCTCAAGCTCTACATATTCCGTTAGAATCTCGCCGGAAATTAAGTTTCATTCCCTTTGAGATGCATTGAAATCCAATCAGTTGGTAGACTGCTAACAACGCACATCGAGTCAGCGAGTTCTGGTCGAAAGGTGTTGAGTTCAGGAGGTCGCACACGTCACCGCCGACGTATTTATCTAATTAGTATTTGCTTATCTATATAAATAAATAACATTGAAGTGTCTGTTTGTAATATTAAAATAATCGCTTTTTACTACTTGCATATGAATGTACATATACCAAAATAGCCATTTTTAAAATTTTTGTATGTCTGTCTGTCTGTCTGTTTGTTCCGGGTAATCTCTGGAACGGCTGGACCGATTTTGACGGGACTTTCACTGGCAGATAGCTGATGTAACAAGGAGTAACTTAAACTACTTTTATTTTAGAAAGATTCTAAAATGTCCAAGTACTGTCCAATACCGCGCGCAGACCACGCGCATGCCACCACTGCGCCGTCACGTCGGGCGCCTCCCACCGCTTCTATAGCGCGGGTTCATTTTTCAATAAAGCTAATACGAAGAATTAAAAATAAATAATAATTAAAAAAAACTAAATACTTAACTTTTTGTTAAATTCCGCGCGGACGAAGTCGCGGGCACAGCTAGTATATACTATAGTAAAACTATATAGAGGTTGAGAAGTCTGTGCTTACTATAAAGATTAAATTTCGCGCGGACGAAGTCGCGGGCACAGCTAGTATATACTATAGTAAAACTATATAGAGGTTGAGAAGTCTGTGCTTACTTTAAAGATAATTTTCTGAAATCTTACTAATAGTACCTAAAAAAAGAAAGAAGTACCTAAGAAAGACAGCGTTTCATTTTACAATTTTCTTTTTATCTACAGTCGGACAAAACCTATTACTTAATGCAAGATAGACCACCCTTAGCTATCTGTTAGTTTATTAGTATAGTTAGTCTGCTTTACAATAGTACATATATACGAATAGGTATACTACGATAAAAGACGACCCTTGGACGATATTAGATTATGCCCCGTCGTGCCAACTTTCTCCGTTAATATATTACTTTGGCTACCTAATGTCACGTTAAGTGCCTTAATCCATAACATTAACATGAAAATAATCTACGTAATTGTATTAAACGTCATAATTATAATTTACGTTGCCGGCTGCGATGCGACTGTCACAACTGAACGTGACTGGAGACCCTGAACCCTCACAATTTGATTATGTGGCCATTCCTACATATCTCTTACACAGCCGCACCACTAAACACAAATGTGACAGTTTCACAGTACCCTGAATAGAATCTTACTAACGTTTAGGCAACTAAAGTACTACGTACTTTCTACTTTCTTTGTATTTTTTATCGGATATGATTACAAGGCCATAATTTACCATATGCCTGGATATTAAACACGTTACATTAGACACATCTCTGACATATCATTCGGCCTTTCATAATTTGAAAGCACGATAAATTACTTGCAGAGTGGGTACCAGATTTCTGATAGGAACGGAAGATTGGATATCTGGAAATACCTCGCTACTGGCAAGTTTATTGGAATAGTCTGACGTTCTTGTATTACATACTGTAGACTAGTTTTGTATGGAAGCGAGATCATTTTTAATATTAATACTGCAGTTATATACAGTTCTGGTACCAACTTAATACCTGAGGGTTAACTGCGAGCTCAATAGTTTTCTCTATAGTTTGTCATGCCATTATCCGTACCGTAAGCTACAAAAAATCCTAGTTTGAACAGGCCCACACATACCCAAACAGGCCCGAACAAACCTGGACAATGGATACGAGGGCATTATCGTAAAGTTTTGGAATCCGTTGCTGTAAGTTTATGTAACGAAATTATTGTCTTCTAGTACAAAATAATCTAAAACAATGCTTTCTATAGGTCTATATATAGCACACGATAGCAACGGCAAATTTTGGGGTCGCTTTTTTGACAGTTGCAATCGTGCTACAAAAGCTCACGGTGGAGAGGCTGTGCATTTTACAAATACCTAGGTATTTATTGTTCTTAAAAAGGCTGCCAAATATGATGAGATAGCCACCGTTGTCACAAACAACAATGGTAGAGCGACAAAAAACGAAACTTTGGTACAATTGGTGTTTTAAAGACCAAGGCGGCTTCACCTTACACAAAATTCTCCCACTTTTTGTGGTAGTACCTACACAAAGTTATCGGTTACCGAAGTCCAATTAAAAGTTTCTACAAATATTGCGCATACATCATAAATAAAGAACAGGAACAAAAGGTTTTCAAACGTACAAAAACTTTTGAAATAACATAGGTACGCTTCCTCTCTTCAACATCAGTCATATTATAAAACCAGTATGCTTACTCCAAAAACGGTAGGCGAAGTTTCATAACGTCGTTTTGAGTAACATTACACTGCTTGGCTGCGACAACTTGACTATGGAACGGTTACTGCGTTGCTTCGCATTGTGACTCAAAACGACAATTCGATGAAAAAATTAAATGTGTTCTAGTAAAATTTCAAATTTGCTTCCAAACACAGCTCGATCTATCGTTAATTTTTTTACTGTGTATTCGTTAGGGAGTACCTACCCTCAGCACACATCAATATCTATAACCCTATAAGTAATTTTATACATTTTCGATTTTAAACAATTTCTCAGTTAACTTGTGCAATTTACGTTTAACAAAAGTAACGTAGCTTTAGATCCTGGAAAACAAACGATGTACTTATTTTTAGTTAGTAGATATTAAAATAATATGTAAATAATTACATATATGAGCTGCGGATGTAAACCCTATCCAATAAGTTACGAGCGTCCATTAGTAGTACTACGAGTCGTTACCTGTCAGATACACTATCCTCTCATTGGCCAGTGTAATCACGGTTCTTATCTTAGTAATGCTAACGGACGCTCGTTACTTATAAGATATTGGAACCGGACATAAGTGGTTTAAGCTCAGTGAGCAATATTATAAACGATCTACGTCATCTCGCTTTCAACGCCTACCTACTTAGCTCTAAAAATGTCGTGCAGAACAGTGAACCAGAAATAATAGCTGCTCGTAAAAATGCCTAATCTCTCGTGGCACCCTTTCAAAATCTCTGAGATAGACTTACTGTTTATTTACGTTTAGTTCTCGTTTTGTTTTCTTATCTCTTCAGCTTAGTTACTTGACCAAACATTTAAATGTCATCATGGCTTTATCATATTATGGCTAGGCTATTGCTATACTTAATGAAGGGTAACTTCCTGCTATAGTGTTGGGATGACTACACTATAGTAAGAAGTTACTCTCCAAATTCTACATATCTAGAACTTCTTGTTTAGTTAGTCAATAGTGATATACAGTACCATACTTTTATAAACATAATTTAAACATGTTTTAAGATTTTTCAAACATGTTTCGAAAAAATCTACAGTTTCTAGTTGAACGCTGCTACATTCTCTATGAAACCTATACGTATCACCGCCAGCTTGTTTATTTCCAAATAAAGTAGATAGATACATAATCATAGAATGCACACGAGTACACCGCAACGTCATTGTAGTATGTATTCGTATTTTGCAGATATTTCACACGTCATCTAACCCTAAACTAAGCTAAGCTTGTACCATGGGAACAAAATGCGATACTACATGTAGTTTATATTACTCAGTTTGTTCTTTATTATGAAGTAATTATAAATACTTGCTAATAAACAAGGTTCCTGAGGCACGCTTTTAATAAGGAGCGCAAACCTCAGAAACCTCAGTCAGAAGTTCAAAACGAAAAACATGTTATTCGTAAACTCTAAAATACGTAAGCTTATTCGGGTTGAGTCTGGACTCATACACAGTTGTGAAAACGAATGGAATACATTGCTCCGAATTTTATTGATAATATCAAATATTACCATGCATTTCCAAACTAAATTGCATCAGCTTCAAATCACAAAACAACAGCAACACCTCAAGATCGAAGAGAACAAATTAATTTACTACTGAGAATTAATACGAACATAATTTTTCTATTGCAAGAATTTGTAGTTCCAGTCAACACTCCTTTTCGGAAGTATTCCGAATTTATTGGAATAGCCAATGGACTAGCCTTTGCTTTTGCATTGGCAGTCAGATTAATGTTACGCCCTCGAAGTCCTCGAACCTCCATTATCCATGTGCGAAACGCTCGAACGTTACTTTCATTGCTTTGGCTGGGGCGCGAAAACCACGCTCCCAGGGCCGGATCTTACGTTCATACTTACTGAAATAAAACCTTTTTGTAACCTTTTAGTGATTTCGATTTCAATCTCAGAAAGGGCTGGCCCTCTTAGCTGATAACCCCGGAAATATTTTACGTTAGAGGGCAAACACATTTTCCATGGATACATGTAAGTTTTAGGTAAAATAGCGGGAAATCGAAGCCTGGAGAAGGCTCAAAATCTCTTTCCTGGAAATTTTCGGGGAAAGCCTATGCCCAGTAGGGGACTTTTTCAGGCGGCTGATGAGGTAGGTGCTTAGATAGTAACACATCAACTTGTTAATTTTAATAAGTAGGAAATAGGTACAGTCAGCTGCACTAGAATTAGTCAAATTCGTAACTTTCAACATTGTGTCACAGCAATAAACTCTTAGGCACCATTTCGAAAGTTACGAATGTATACATTCTAGTGCAGCTGACTGTACCTATTACTTACTTAATTCTAGTTCAGCTTTAGCTTAGTTTAATCTAGTTCTAGTCAAGATAGTCATAGTAAATAAGTCTTTACTAGGTGCTGTCGCGTTGTTTACTCCGACAACCGTTATTTTTTATAATGGTATGCACAATATTATTAGGTGTCATATGTACCTACTCTAGTATATATTTACAGAAAAAAAGGTATATAAGTATTCTAGCAGCTGTTTGGTAGAGCAGTACCTACAAGCTTAGCTTAGTTTGGGTCTAGAAGGCGCTGTGTGAATGTGTGGCAATATTTATTATTATTAAACAGGAGTAAGCGTAGTAAAACTTCGGCAAATTTACAGCCCAATTTTAAAACGTGCATAGCGTGCATGTTAGGTACACGTCAAGTGTCAGATGATCCCCAGGATGCTGTACAAGCTCTGGGCTGGGATTCGTTTTCTTTCATTCGTTTGGAAGCAACATAGCTTTCTCATTTGAATAGTTTTTATAGTGTTATTTTAGGTTCTTCTGCTGTGTAATTTCGCTGGCGTTTTAACTAACATCACTTGTGATCTTAGCGCAATGTACCTA
Organism: Electrophaes corylata; assembly: GCA_947095575.1. Taxonomy (NCBI): domain Eukaryota; kingdom Metazoa; phylum Arthropoda; class Insecta; order Lepidoptera; family Geometridae; genus Electrophaes; species Electrophaes corylata. The sequence goes on from OX352702.1 coordinate 6,331,911, forward strand.
TGAGCAATTAGAATGAAAGTAGATTTTAGGCATCTTGATTTGAATGAAAATGTTTCCCTAGGATTCGAATAAAAACGCCATATTGTTAATGCCAATGACAGAACTTGACTGACCTGACTAAAAACTATTATACACTTGAGATACTGGCAAGATAGTCTGTCGAATAACGGACAGGTGCCATAGAGAAGACAAAAAGAAGAACCCACCTGCCTGCCTGCCTGCCTGCGGCCTGGAAACATAATAATATGAATTTGTTCGATGTACTGTCTATTACAAATTTCGCGAGACCCGACTCTGTGCCCTGGCAAAATTTACAGCCTTTTTAGGGTTTTATGTAGAGGGTTGGCGGCACATGAGACCCCTATTATTCTCTTCTTTCCTGGATTAGAAGTTCATTGCAACTCTGGGCATTATAGCTGTAACATTAGATTCCCACAAAGGCAGGCGATTTACAGTGGGTATTATATTTACCTGCTCTCCAAAGCTTCGTTCCGATATTTACCATTTTGTTGGCAACAAACAAGCCTATATTAGAAGGGATAAAGAAAACATTATCCTAAACAGTTTTCAATAGCATTAGGCTAATCAAAATAACATAAGCGTTATGAACCGGCTCTACCACCACTCACCTGAGATAAACATTATAGTGACGGTCAACAAGAAAAGAAAAAGCAGTAAATATATACCAAATAGAAATGAAATATTTATTTACGCCAGAGAACAATCAAATGAGGGTCGATTTAAAAGTAAGTTGTACATGAACCTAAAAAAATCCGGTACAAATGAACTCAGCAGGTGAACCACGACATGAGACAACATTATAAAGAGTATGTTTTAAATATAAGTCTTTCCCACTACCGCTGTCTGGGATACCAAAAACAAATTGTTTTTTTCATATCAAGTGAGTAAATCTTTTGAATGTTCGTCAAACAAATTGAACGATGATACTTAGCTAGATCAGCATTCTAAAGTTACGCGGAAAAACATACAACACCGCTATTTATTTGTATACAACCATTTCATACAAACTTGGGTTGAAGTTTGGGAATAGCTTGATTATTCTACGCACCAAGATAAATATATCCTGAAAATTTCAAGTTTCTACGAGCAATAGTTAAGGCTGTACGCTGTTAGTCAATTAGCCAGTCAAGACTAAGTTTAATTAAAATTGGTATTTATATTTATATAATAATACAATTCTGTCTGTGCTGGCTGTACTAATACCAGTTCAGGTAAATATTATTTTCATAATAAGTAAATAAAAGGCTGTCGATCCTACCTGAAGAAAATGCCTAAATGTGACAAAACAAAAACACATAGATATACATGAAAAAAAATTAGATGCGTACTTACATCTAATTTATTTTTTATCGGTAAATAATATTAAGGTAACCTAAACTTATACCCTGTACATTGGCGTAACGTTGAATAATTACACCGTGTTTTGACTCTTTCAATATTATTTAAAACTTTCTGTCAATCCTGAAGACGGAAACATGGTATAACTGTTTAAAAGGTACGCCGAGTTTATTAGTAAGTAGGAAGTTTACCCGATTCTCGACCCGAACTCGGTGTAATACCGTGTTTTGTTTTGTCTATTTCGATCTGATTTGTAACTTTCTGTCTATGCATATGACACAATACATTGTATAATTGATATGGTATTTTTCTAAAATACCAATTTTAGAAAAATACCAAAAAAATAATTTTTATCATACCAATAAAATATATAACCATCGTTGAAAATGTTGAAATATCAAATTTTACTGATTATGCGTTCACTTATGACTCGAGTAGAATATATTTTTAATATATAAAAAGTATTTAGGACCAGTCAACATCTTATTAAACTTTTTACCCTTCGGTATACCGAAATATATTTATGACGGTTTGTGAAGTAAACACGTCATCGAAATTACATATGAGCTCATCACACGTATTTTATACCAACTCAAAATGTCGAATCAAATATTCGGGCTCACCGAAATAGAAAAAGTTAATTTATTTGGCAATTTTGAATGAATAATAGTGAACTTTACCCACTTGCTTAGCTATAAATTGTGTCTAAAATATATTTTATTCATAACTAGTGAAACGCGTGCAACTTCGTCTGCGTGAAGCTATTTTCATACAAACTTCAACCCTCAATTGTACCCATTTAGGGGTTGCATTTCTAAAAACTTTTTCATAGTACAATATGCGCACCAAGATATACTTAGGTACTCTGAAAATTTAAAGTCTCTACGACCAGTAACTTGTGTTGTCTATATTTCAGTCAGGGCAAAAATTCTTATACATGGTATAGATGGACAAAAAATATTATCTCTAGATAATTACCATTACTTTTTGGCTCAAAACACTTTTGTGTCAAAGTTAAGCGTAGGACGGCTCCCACCCCACCAATGGTCGGTGATATGACAAGAAGTTTCAGATGAAAAAAATCAAAATCTGTCTATGTTTATCAGACCGCAGAAGTCTCAAATCCAATTTTCAGGCCGTTTCAGAAGTAAACTGGGAAATATAAGAGTAGAACACGTATTATATACTGCTACTAAGAACCCCTCTGTGAAAGAACCTAAGAAAATATACTTTTTGATTTCTAGAGGGGGCAATAATTTCAATCAACTTCATAGTCCAGATGATTAGCAAATCGTTTCACTAAATCAAACAACAGGAATATTTCAAGTAAATCTGAGCAAATATGATTGCTTTTAAATCCAATCTATACCAATGTACTCTAAGTTAGCTTGCAATTCAAAATACCTATTACCTTGATTCAAATTCTATGGGTAGACTAGACTAGGGTGATTGCTCTGTACTGTTTGCTTTTGACGGCTATCACGAATAGGAATGAGAGCTAGTTCACACTACTACGAGTGGTAGAGCCAAATAAATGTAAACAGGTCTTGCTGCTATGCTATTTATCTCTTTTCCTTTCTACTAATCCTTACATTCTACTGAACTTAAACTACCTTAGCTTGTCATCGTTATCTTTTCTGTACTTAATTTTCTATAACAACTATATGTATATTTATTAAGGCACCAACATAATTAACTCTATTTATTTATTTTATTTTGTAATAAACTTATTTATTTAGTAGGTATTTATATAATTAGTTCATCGGACACTCGTGACTCACCGCATGGTTCCAACGGAAGATCAGCGCAGAGCACTGCAAATGCCAAGTTGGACGCCAATTTGTGACGAGAAATCGGTACTAAAAAACACACATTTATGTTTATGTAAGTACAAAAACTGTTAGGTGTTGTCTGTCTTTATTTTACGTATGTTTAAAACGTTTTCGTTTTAAACATTTTGTTTATTATTTCTGTTTTATTATTTAGTGTTGTATTGTATGTTTTCGTCACAAATAAAAGTTTTTTCTTTATTTCTTTCTTTCAAATTACAAGCAAATAAAATGAGGATAGCCATAACTACTGTCATTCATTCGTACCTGTTGACCCTTAACATCAGAAAATTAAGTATTCTGGTTTCCCAAAACGGGATCGGAACGAAAATACGGATTACATTTTCTAATCTTAACGGATAATGATGGACTTAAACAAGCCCCAAAAGATTATCTCTCCGGTTCATTTATATTATATATGTATAGCTTCCACACAAAACAGAAGCAGCGGTGCCGTATTTACTGCAGTAAATAAAAAAGTGTCTGGGTGTTGGTTTTATTAAACAAAGTGTAAAAGGATTATTTATGAAGAGCGGTATAAAATTACAGCGCTATTTCTTATCATAAACTTGATAAGATATTCTCTTGGACGGAAAAAGCTTATGCTACCTAAGTAACATTGGAATAGCATCGAAAAGCCATTTTTTGGTTTTTACGTATGAAAATCAGTTTAGATACAGTTGCTAGCTGTGAAAGTTATATCGTAATCAACAAACGTGATGAAAGTTACTATACTTATTTTATTTTCTATCAAAGAATATCTGTTCAGCCGCAACCTAGCTGAACCAACACTCGTGCAGAATAGATCGAAATTTAGATGCTTATTCAACCTATTTGAGTTTGCGCTTACCACAGAAACGTGTTTTGCCGTGATAGAAGGATTATATCACGTAGATTTATATGAGCATAATAGTCCTTTAGTAGGTATCTAGGCACTGCGTTACATATTCAGGGTTTGCTTCACGAGCCACGCTATTGAACTATAGCTAATTCTAATAGATAATAATAATAATAATGCTGGACAATCCACACAGCATCATCTAGCCCCAAGCTAAGCAGAGCTTGTGTTATGGGTACTAGATGACTGATATACTTAATACAATACATTACATACATACATATTTTTTATTATACATAGAAAACACCAAATTAAAGTCGCATTTGGTTGCTACGGACTGCATAAATTAATATTAATACCCGAGCAAATCTAGTTTAGAAATCTGATCATAAGGTCGTAGATTTGAATCCGGCCGTGAATCAATGGATTTTTGTGAAAAAATAAATATGTTCGCAATGTTAGTGCTCTATCTAACAGTGAAGCGATGGGCTTGCAATCTGTCACGTAAGAAACACCAACTACAGCTATGTAATATATCTGTACGTACCTCTGACTACCCTCTTAGACATCCTCAAAGAATCTTGAGTAGGTACTTGGTGCTAAGCGATCTAAGGGGATATCTACCGTGCTTCGAGATCCAGTTGTGATGCTATGATATGTAATAAAACATTTACCTACAGTAAACTACTACCGTAGTTATTTATTAGTTAGCTCATCAGCGAAAACTGGAGAATATAGGTCGTAAATTATATATATAGAATATAGGTAATTCTCTCGGTAGTGCTCGTATTTCCCCTGAATGCGCAACGAGCATCCGGAAGATATCACAAATTAAACACCTAGCTCCATTTCGGCATTTACCTACTACAAAGGATTGCATAAGGAGGGATTAGTTGCGAAGTCCGTATAAAGTGGGCTTTCAGGGAAGCATAGCAAGGGCAGAATAAATTATAAGATCCATGAGTTTCCGGGCAACTCTTTGAGGAGATCACTAGTAATGTTATAATGCAATTAGAGAGAAATGCCCACAGAATAGAAGCCCAGAATATCGGTGTTCTGTGACTGAAATGTCTATGCTCAGTAGTGGACTTGCATACACGGAAAAAAAGGATCTCTTAATCCAAGAATACCGATATTCTCAAAAAAATTGTTTCAATCCAAGTAAATATATTTTTAAGTTAAGTAAATGTTCTCAATTCAAGAAAACGAGTTTACTTTAATGAAAAATAATATTTTCTTCTTTTTAATTCTTGATTTAAGAAAATATTTTTGACTCAAGAATATTGCAATCTTAATTAAAGAAAACATCTGATTTTGACGAAATACTATAAAAACTTTTCACATCAAGATCATCTTGTCTTCTTTCAAGATAATAATTGACTTCATTTAAGAATTTGAAATTTTTTTTGGTTTGAGAAATACACTTTCTTAATCTAAGAAACGTTTGCTTGCTAGAAGAACATGTTACTCTTGTTTCAAAATTAAATACTTTTTTAAGCTCTGGCTTATCTGAACATTGTAGAAATACTTCAAACCAAGAATATATTTTTCTTCTTTCTTCTTCTTCTTTTTCAGTTATTACGGTTTTGTACTTAGACCTAATTACTTGTCAACCAACCATCTTGCACGCACCTAAAAAAAGTTTGTCCTAGCATCAACACTAGTGTTTCAACACCAAGACCCAATCCTACACACGAACTAGCCTCAACAACCTATAGGCCGCAACAGGTACGATTGCCTGAAAATGTTTTTTGTCTTGTCTTGCTTTTCAAATAGAATTGATTTGAAAATTGTAGTATTGTCTAAACACACCTAGAGTATTTTTCACTTATTATAATTGTTTTTACCATGAAAACACTGCGATCAAAGGGTAAGTAAAGTAAAAATCTGAGTAATTAATACTTGCGATGTACTTATTAAATTGTTTACCTTGGGCTTTAGCATTGATGCTTTCAAAGACGAAATTAGAAAGCACCTAATAACAGGCGATATTTTAAGCCTCTGAAATAATTATTAATTAACTTGTCTGTGTACCTACTTTCTTTGTGCTGTCATGCACGTAGACTTTTACACTGTTCTTGACGTTTAAAAGTACTTTTGAAAATTCTGTAAGACAGTACAGAAATCTTTGACTTTGATTTTTCTGTAGAGTCCGAATTTAGTCCATATTATTTGAGTCCGAAGTTCTGTTTTGAAGTAAAAATTAGTATTCGTTTCCTGTCACCTTTGGAAGCAACATTGATTTTTTCATTTGAATTGTTTTAGGTTATTCTATTTCAGGTTCTGACGTGTAATTTCGGTGGCATTTTAACCATCATAACTTGAGGTTCTTAGCACAAGTGTGAACAGTTGAAAAGTGTGTTATCCTGATTTGTACGAAAGTGTTTGCCTTAGGTTTTGTAGAAAAATATCATCTTTTTCATCCTCCACATGGCGAAACTTAATTTGCCCTTGCACTTGACACTGCCGTCATTTGATAGACAGATGCCATTATGAAGAGAAGAAGAAGAAGTTAAAAATGTTGATCTGAGAACCAAGTCTGAGATTTTTAGGTGTACAACAAGTGTACAATGTACAGTACAGTACAGTGTGTAATTTTATATAAGCGTGTACACGATTAGTGTCGTGTGTAATATTGACTAGCAAAATAATTTCTCAATTATCAACTGACAGATGCACTGATGGAGTATCCATGCAAAAATTACACATGCCCCGTGTACAACAACATAATGTTTGTTCTCTGTCAGGGTTATTGTATTTACAAAAAAACGTACATAAGTATTCCATCAGCCATGTGGTTCCTATAGTATGAGTTATGCTTTGTTTAGGACTAGATAATGTGTAAAAATGTTCACGAATATTTATAATAATTATTACGTAAAAACTCAGATTTTAAGCTCAGTACACAATAGAGCCCCTACCAAACTTTACCTACAAACAAACAAATCGAGAATGTTTCAATTTAAACAATTCTCTCTCTGAAGACGGCGTTTAAATCAATGAATGGAAATAGAAACATTAATATGAAGCTATCACCGTAATCCGATGCCTTGTCCTCACTTGATAAATATTTATGAAAATAATAAAAGAACTTTGAATGTTCCAAATCACGCAAATTATTTCGCATGTAAATTTTGAGGGCATGAATGACGCATAAATTTGTTCGTAAAATTATTTTTCGGGTTTGTCGTACCATAGATTTTACGAATTTAGTTTCCTGGTATAAAGTATTCGGTCTTTTTTTGACACCGAGTTTTTTAACCCCTAACTAAGCAAAGCTTGTACTATGGCAACCAGATAACTAATATATTTAACTATATATTTTTTTGTAAATGTATACAACTTGGTATTCCAAGTATATAATACCCAGAAACATAATAAATGTATGTGTACATCACATATATGTTTGTTCTCGGTGGGTATCGAAACTTCAACCTACAGCACAGAAGGCAGAGCTACTACAAGCTGAGCTGTGACAGCTGTCAAATCTATTATTATATGTTTATATATATATTCATGTACAGCTTCCAACTTGGTAACTGGGCTTGACGGGTATTTTTATAGGCCTGAATTTATGTTGGTAATTGTGGTGCGGGTTTTATATTAAATCGAGAATTGTTGTGACCGTTGTGAGTCGCGTTTCATCTTATAGCTAAGCACTGTTTTATATATTATTGTAAAGTAGAATTTCTAAGTCAAATTATCAACATTCTACTCACGTTCACATCGAAAAGGCACCCTGATAAATCCTTGAATATGCGATAGGCTCCATAGAAGATTCTACTTCCACAATGACTTAAGCACGTAACCTCTTAAAGCTCGCATAATATTTCAGTGCTGGAGGGAACTTTGTCTTATGAATAACAAAGATTTTTGTTATTTATGTATAAAATTGGATAAAAAAAATTTAAGGCACAAAACAGAGGTATACCTACAGATGAACGAAATAACGCCAATTTAGTATTTGCAGGGGTAGAAGTAAGCACAACAAATAACCGTGAACATGAAAAAATCATTATTACCATTAGCCTGAGAAGTCCACTGCTATACGTAAGAACGTTTTTTTCTTTAGCTAAGCCTTTAGCATCCATCGACTTCCCGCGATCCTAGCAATGGCGTCTGCCATTTGAGAACCTTTTTTCCCGTAGGCTACAAAGTAAAAAGTTATAGAGATCATTATTTTTTTGTGATTTTTTTAAGTGCAGGTAAGCACTATAAAAACTAACAAGTTAACTCTTTATTGTTCACCACACAGACAATACCGTGTTTACCATAAGGGCACACGGGGCCCGTGCCCAGGGCCCCCATTCTCAGGGGGCCCCGTAGGACCGACAATTTCTCTCACACTTATTCTCAAAACATTTTTGTCGGGCACATTACACTTTTTTCATAAATCAGTAATGATATTACAAGGCATACTACGCCAGATCTGTCCCACGTTGACACGTTTTTTTTTCGGACTGTATTTGATTACCTACAATAAATGGTCATACTTAGTAAATAAATGTTATTATAACTACCTTTTTTTTACTTTCCAAAAAGGCCCCAAATTCTTGTGTGCCCAAGGGCCCCAGCCTAGTTTAAGACGGCCCTGCACACAGATACTTATTCTGGGTGTTGTATTGTATTCTATGTATGTATTTACAAAAAAAAAGTATATAAGTATTCTATCAGTCATCTGGTTCCCATAGTACAAGCTTTGCCTAGTTTGGGGCTAGATGATGTTGTGTAAAAATGTCCTGACATATTTATTTATTATTATTATTATTATGGTACCTAACACAACAATTTAACAAATCCTAATACATAATATATTATTTAAATCGAAATAAATCAAAAAAACCAATCTAAACTAATATTTAAAACTCCAACTCGCAACGAATCTCAGACGAAAGTCTATAGTCAGTTATGACTTATGGAACCAAGACGTGGTCGGTAACTATTGATCTCTTACACAAGCTCAAAATCGCACAACGGGCGATGCTGAGAGATTCACTATGAGATAGAATTAGAAACGAAGAAATCCGTAGAAGAACCGAAGTCAACGATATAGCTCTCAAAGTCAGCAAGTTGAAGTGGCAATGGGCAGTCTATAAAGCTCATAAAACCGACAACCTCTGGGGAGTATAGTTTCTCGAATGGCAACCACGAACCGGAAAACGAAGAGTAGGACGTTCTCTTGGACTGACAATATTTTTAGGATGGTGGGAAGTCGATGGATGGAAAGGGCTCAGAACCATTCTTCCTAAAAACGTGTGGAGGAGGCCTTTGTCGAGCAGTGGACTTTTACAGGCTGATCATGATAAATGATGACTTAAAAATTTTATGATGCAGATAAGAGTACAAGCTAAGTTGAAATAGAAGCTAAGTAGCACGCACTGCTAAGTAGCAAGTAAATTATTTTACCGAATTTTAAACCTCAGCTAGGCCCTATTGTTTTGGACGTTTCGTGATCAGTGAGTGAGTGAGTTCATATTCTAGAAAATTTTCTTGAAGATTTTTTCTTCAGGGATGCGAAAATATCTTTACACAAAGTAGAGTACCTAGTAAAAACTAGTCCGGTACCAATTGTGATTGTGCTAACATTAGGTTTGCTAATGCCTCCAGCTAGATGAAGTTGCTATACAAACATACCTCGTCATGAATATGTAAACAGGATCGGGAATCAGGGATCAATTATTGGAATGGAATAGTGATTGCATTGCACTGTGGCGGGCGAAACAAACAGATAGGTATTTAATAAGATATTTTTATTTACAACACTGTTTCATCAGATTTTATACTAAAGTATACATTAAAGAAAATAAACTTAATAAACTATGTAATCAGGTTACGAATATTCAAACAATGGCATAGTTTACCAACCTATAAAGTTAACGATATTAGATAATAACTTACCTACTCCCATACTTATAATTGTTGCATATATTGCATAATTTAAAAAAAAATTACTGTCACTACTTGTGGGTACCAATAAGATGACAATAATCATGTATGGAGGTCACAATAACACAAGTGTCTTTATTGGAAACTGTGATGGCACATTACAAAACCAACTTGAAAAACGGGCTCGCATTACACATAAACAGCGAACGCAACGTCAGATATTCAGGGTACATGTGTCGGTGTTCTTAGCCACCCAAACGCCCCAGTTGTGGCTTAAGCCAGGAGCAGCCTATCGTTCTATCCGGTGGTGCACGAAATTGCTAAGATGAACTAGCACTAGCATTCACCCATCCGAATAGTGACGTTGAAAGTGTTGAATTAGTATTCGTAATGCTAACTTATTTCTCAATGAGTTAGTTAAGGTACTTCTTTGGCTACCTGTACCTACTAAACAAAGATGGATAATTATTTAATAATAAAACTGGTTGATTAATATACAATATACCTATCTACGTCCAATCTTACTTACATATTAATATGTAAAATATTATAATTACCCTACCTTAAACTCGTAGTACACAATACAAACAACTTAAATTTAGTGTTAACTATTTACAGTACTAACGTATCTACAACTAATACATTTTCACTATTATGTCTCTTGCCTTCAGTATATTTACAGTAAGTCCTTATACCGTAACTTTTTTTCCATAAGTAAATTTATCTCTTTTTCGAAGTGCCTTTTCAGGTTCGTTCTTATATAACTCTCATATACACGTCTTTTTCACTTAATACGCAAATTGAATGTCAATAGACACCACAGATTCCTCGTACCTGCGGTCCTAATCCTTATTTTCATCCATATTTCGACACGTAGTGTCGATTATGACGTGGCCATAATCTATCGACAATTTGTATTTCATATTGTCAATTTGTCGAGCATTTATGTTTATGACAGTCTTTTCTGTGGTGTCATTTCACTTGATGATGATTGATTGGAGTCAACTTTTGTTTATCAGAACCACCGTATTTTCTTATACTTTTCTTTCAGAGACCCAAGTCTATAAATAGGTATCCAATGTCTATAGCATGAGCATATTTTTTCATTTTTTCTCACAAAATAATGAACAACATTTTTGACAACACAGCCAAAATTTTTGGGAAAAATTATTTCAACGTATAAGTAAAATAAAAGGAAATGTCCTGCAGTTATACAACACTAATGAATACAATACAATCACGGAAAGATCTCTAAATTATATTCGTGACGGATTATAAGATATCTTAGCAATTTCCCATTTACTTAATAAGCAATCTGATACGAGCGATTCTAACTAAGGCGCGTGATGTAATTCGAAGACTTACTTTTTTTGAGAGATAAGGACGGAACAGGCCGATGGCCCATCGGATGTTCAACTGCTACCTCTTTTTATAACAACTGCATTATAATCGCGTCTGTGTCCTCAGTGCTCAGCATCCATCATTTTGTATAGTAGTGTGCTTGTAACTGTACGAAATAGGTACCCTTCGACCCGGAACAAAGCCAATCAATGTGAGCATCACTGCTTGGCAGCAAAATTATGGTGGTAGTTGTTCCCCTGATTAATTTTTCCCACTGTGAAGAGCGAGTCTACTTACCACCTACTATACTAATACCAGAGCTAACTATTTTTATTCTTCTCTGAATATTTTTTTGACAATATCGGTGATAAAAGAAACATTGTATCCGACCATAAAACCAACTACCTACTTGTTTAACACTACCCACGTAAATACCCGATCTTTTATCTTGTATTGTTCCTGCGGGAGTAGGAGCAAGGAATTTCCATTCCGAGTTTCGAGTTATATCTTCTTGTGCCTAAGTGTAATAGTGCTTCGTGACAGTTCAGAGTGGTAATAAACAAACTATCAATTTAAATAAATGCTGTGAAAACCATACCAATTTACAGGCAGGTAAATGTGAAAGTGAGTGACTGTTTGTTACATTCTCACGTACTAAACTGAAGAGTACGCATCGAGATGAAATTTAGCACAGAAATCGTTTGTTTGCTTGTTTGTCGAGTCGGCGATACAACATGCTGTTTTAGTTTTTCGATTGAATAGATGGCTCTATAGACATTATACATAATATTTTGGTTCGATGGTCAGCCTGCAGTCTGTTGGGTTTTTAGCTACCAGAGTAGGTACCTACCTAATTCAATAAGTGCCAAGTTCGATTATAAAATATATTGTAGCGATTTCTGGCAGTTGGCAGGAAATTAAAACTATTTTGAAAAACCAGCCTTAGAACACTTTAAAATAATTTTAGTTTACAATTTATTTTGGCTTGGGACATCTAGTTATTCAATTCTATCTAGAGTTGGACCCTTATACCAAGATCAAAGTAGGTAGGTTAGCATTAATTTAGTTCCTGAAACAGCATTGGCACTCCGGATGCAAATCTGAATTTAATGAACCCATGTTCGTGTTCCGAATAGTCAAAACAGTCTAACTGCTAACTTAAATTGGTTTTGCTTCTCTTTCTAATTTGTGACCACGTGACTAGACTCTTATGCAAAGTATTTAATTTCTGTGATCAATGAAATTCTTTTTGTATTTATGATAATGATATATACTTAGAAATTAGCCACGTATCTTTGATAGTATTCATAAAAAAAGTTGTAAGAATACTGAGTGCAAATCAAGTCACTTAGTTCAAAAAATAAAACGGTAGCGTTATTATAACATTCAAATTATACTCGTATTACGTTTTACCTTAAAAACGGTACACAATATAATGACGTACCAACGTAATTATATTATGCTATATTTACGAAGCTGAAGTCACTAGGTTCAGTGGTCAGGCAAATTCAACGATATAAAAAGTCAATATGGACGAAACGAGGGGAAAAAAGGTCTTACTACCATTCCAAAGATTCATGTAGAACTAGTGAAAATAAGATCCCGATGAACCAATAACTTTACAGTGAAGGAATCAAACATTTCAACCAATTCATAGAATATAGACCAAGGTCCTTTATTCTTTGCTTATTCCAGTTATACGCGAGAGATTCATCCGAGAAAGTACTACCACCGTAACTATTTCTACCGTCAGCAATGACCCTTGACGCTGTCCGAGATGAAGGCAGAGTGTCAGTACTGGTGTCACATGAGACAAACGCTTTACCACTCACGATGATGAAAGCAGTGCATAAAGTGCGTATTTGATAGCCATCTACATGTTCCATCAATTGTTCTCAGAAAAAAAATAACCTAAACAGTTACCTAAAAGCTATGACTGCAATGATATTATAATATAAAATATCATTGTATGACTGTGAAAGTTAGACTACACCAGTAACTTGAAGACCTGGTCTACCATGAAAAGCAATAAACGAAGTTTCATGTTGACATTTTGAGTTATACTGCGTTGGCTGCCAGGCAGCGATGGCAGCGACAACTCGACTATAATACGGTTAATGGGTTACCTGGCAATGTAATTTAAACTGTCAGTACGAGTCTTCCTTGTCACTTTTCATGGTAGAGCAGTTGAAGTTTTGCCGTTTGACTGCGAGGAAGGTGTTAATGTATGGTCAATTAGATGCAGTCAAACTTCAGGCTAACTTCAGGGTGCCAAGTTATAGCGGTGGCAGATATACTGTAACCGTGTCCTAGTTTGATCTTGATTGCAATTACGTCTTCGACTTTCAAGTATACATAAGTACAGTCAGCTGCACTAGAATGTATACAATTTGTAACTTTCAAAATGGTTTCACAGCGGTGCTCAAAATATTTACACAACAATTATTCAAAAAAGAAGTGAGGTCATTAACTAATTTAATGACTTTTTAGTTTTTGGGGTGTAAGAGTTCATTGTTTGGCTTTAAAACCGTTGTGAAAGTTCCAAATTGTATACATTCTAGTGCAGCTGACTGTACCTCTTTGTTCTAAGGATGTTACTAACCATACATAGCGTAGGTACTAGTTAGTTGTGTGCTTTATTTTTATTACTATTAACTTCGTAGCAACTCTTCTCGTATCCAATTCAAAACAATTATCAAAGTAATACAGTGGAATAACACACGGTGGCAAAAATGAAAAGGGGTTGCGAAAATTTACTTAGTTGGTACTCGTAATATTACATAATGATTGACATGGAAGAGGTCCAACTCATGTAACTATATCAAACAACAAACCCAGGGTTTGACTAATATAACAAATCAATCAGACTAATATAATATCAATTTTAATATAACTCGCACGAGAAATCCACGACTACTGAAATAAAGCTTTAGTACTTACATCCTATAAGACTTCAAATATTACAGTTGCAAATATTAATATCAAAGAAACTTCTGTCATGATAGCATACCATTCTGTCGAGAGCTACCCATTGCCATATTAATCTGGGAAAGTTTCGGGATTGTATTACTTACGCTACCGCGCAAAGGTAGCGCGTGACCTGAAAGACGAAAATAATTAGAGGCACAACTTTATACAGGTACAGTTAGTATCAGAATGTGACTTCAGAACTTCGAGATTGTTTATTATTGGCCTTATTTATAACTTTTCGTCTTAATACAGTACAGATACATAAGATACAGTTTTTACTTTTCTTTCATCAAACACTAAATCCAAATCTGATAATCATTTAATTTTGATGTTAACTGTACTAAAACTTCTATAGTCAAGTTACGATTCACGATTCAATACAATTTCTACGTGACTGAAATATCTTAACAATATTAATTAATTCTTATAATTACTGTGCGATTTCATTTATTATAGCACCTACATAATTGGCTCGTGTGCTACGACTTACGATACGTCACAAAATACAAAGACAAGGGTACCTAATGTATACATATATTTTAACATGGTCTACATTCTTAGTTTCTAAGTATAATATGTATGCTTGTGTAACATTAATTACATTAGTTTCCCTTATTTTTTTGGACACAACAACTTTTACAAGCCCACCTTATTATTTATATATAAGCTAAGTACAATGCATAACAAGCTATGCATAAGTACAAACATTAAACAATAACTCTAATTTGGGTAAGAAAAGTACTCCCTGGGTTCGTCGTAGTAAACAAATTTTACCAATGGGAATTTATAAGTTAAAAAAAACATATTTAATTACATTACCAAGCACCGGGATATAGTTTGATAAAAATTGTATTTGTAAAAAGTTTGTTTTACATTGATCCATATTATTTAGATTATATAAAACTTACAAAAATCTCTACCTCTATGCTTCAATCCACATATTAGAAATATATAGGGCACGTGGCGCGTCTGGTCGTAATGGTCCCAAAATATTACTTGCAAAACGTTGTTCAAAAGACACTGCAGCTTTTGTACTGCAAATGCTTACAATCACACCAACAAATGTAGCAAATGCAAAAGGGAAGTGAAGGGATAAAACAACCATAGATTATTTCTATCCTATAATTTTCGAACGGATAATCTACTCGTGGTTCCATCAGTTCTTCAGTCAAAACATAAAAGCCACATATTCGTTCTTTAGTTAAAAAATATTCACACATAAACTTGCTAACACCTACCGTTTCTATTACTCACAAAGCTTAGGGTAATATAATCAAGACACATACTTGGAATGTAATATACTCGTACTTAAGTAGGTGTAGATGCATGTAGTATGTAATCACTAGGTACTTCTGGTTACTCAGTAGATTTAGCATGGCTAGGTTTCTCATCATTCACTTCAAAATAATGCAGATCAAAGTAACACAATGCACATTACAATTGAGATTGTCCCTGTTTATATTTATCATTAAAACTCATGGTGAGAGATGGCAATGTTTATGTATGCTCTGAAACGCGTTGTATTGTAGCGTAAAAACAAGATCAAATTCTGAAAGAACCAGAATAAGAGAAGAACCCACTTGAATGTAGATGGGTGCTTCAAAAATATGAAAGAAGTATTTCAGTTTTTCGTCTTCGCACTTACCATCAAGTCGTGCTGAGTACCGCTGACCGAGATTTTCTTTCTGAATATTTTTTATAAAATTTAATTTGAACTACAGCATTCGATATGTGTACATGCAATACACATATTTTGTGCTTTAAATACTTGATGCAATCACTTTTAATTGAACACACACCCAATTTCGAAGACAGCATATTATATTCCAACCTCACAGAATTTATTCAATGTAGAGTTACTACGCAGGCAGCCATTGTGAAACGTAAAGCCAAACCGGTGCCCGCTAGAGTTTTCTTGCCAAATCCCATTTATGTACAGCACGCATGCCGAATATAGAGTACCTACTCTTAACAGATAGAATCCATGTGTAGATTTCTTAAGTAAATAAGGATTAGGTAAATGAGCTACCTATTTCACCGTAATATTAAGACTAGCTGTCCCGCTCGCGACTTCGTCCGCGGGTTAAAGTATCTTCTTACCTACCTAGACTTACTTCTAACATTCCTGCTAGGGCCAGTACAATATTTACGATAAATACATACCTAACTATATTTGTACCATGAAAATAAACACTGCAGAACTGAACTGAGGACCCCGTCCCAATTTTTTTTTTTTACATATTGGTTTCTGACTCAAAAAATTAGTTGACAAAAAATTTTAAATTAAGTAAATATTTTTGAATAGGTGAAGTGCAGTAAATTTTAACCCTTATCACTAAAATTCTAAATTTTCTTTACTAAATTCCTTACTAATATGAACTTCCAAAAAAATTATACAGCAATCGCAAATATTTGCAAGTAGGTAATCTAAGATATTTCATTTTTAGTTTTTGAAAGAAAATCAAGGTATAAGGTAATTTTTTTATTCAAATATCCAAGAACAAACAAAATTGAAATTTCGAATTCCAATCCGATTGAAATATTATATTTGACATTCCAAGTTTGAAGTGTTTTATGTGAGTTCAACGTTTTTTTAATTAAATCGGATTGAGTTTTCAAACATGTATCAAAATAAAATGTAATTCAAATCAAAAGCACTATTGGACAAAAGGAGTATTGATATCAATTTTGATGCAAATCACCGCCTAAATAACTTTCTACCCCCATGTTACCTTGTGAGGCGATGAGTTTCAATAAAATACGAAACACTTCTTCCACTAATTCTGTTAAAAAATGTTTATGCTAAATTTAAAGTAGATTGGACCAAGGAATCACGTTGTCCCATAAGTTAGCCCCGATTTTTTACCCCTTAGGGTTAAAATTTTGGAAAATCCTGTCTTATCGGATGCCTACGTCATACAAAGAACACACCCTCCAAGTTTCAGGTTTCTACGATCAGCGGTTTAGGTTGTGCGTTGATCCGTCAGTCAGTCATTCAGGACAAACCATTTTATTGGTATAGATTATAAAAAATATACAATATATATATCACCGGAAGATATTAAAATCCGCAAGTTTATACATTTCCTAGGAAATTTATAAACCTTCGTAGGATTCTAAACGAGAGATAAATTGTATTATTTTACGCCCACATTTTCGCAAATTGATAAACTTACCTAACTCACGCGTAAAATAATAAGTAAGCAATAACCAAACGCCATGTTTTTTATGTTCTAACATAACCTAACCTAGGTTATGTTAGAACATAAAAAAAACGCGCGAGGCGAGCGAGCAGAGCGAGCGTGCTGCGGCAGCAGCCGCCGAAGCGAAGCCGAAGATACAACTTGACTCTTTAGTTGTGTCTTTTGCACTCGATTTTTAGGGCGGATCTGACTCGGAAGGAGAAAAAACACGTGACTTATTCAACCAATCAGAGCGCACATGGCGTTTGGTTATTGCTTACTTATTATTTTACGCGTGAGTTAGGTAAGTTTATCAATTTGCGAAAATGTGGGCGTAAAATAATACAATTTATCTCTCGTTTAGAATCCTACGAAGGTTTATAAATTTCCTAGGAAATTTATAAACTTGCGGATTTTGATATTTTCCGGTAACATATACCTCTTATTCATTTTTTGAGTAAAACCTTTGATATTTCAGTTTTACCAACGTATCTGCACTTCCAAATGGATAGACGGATGCTCTCAGCTGCGCGCTACGTGACCAAGGTCTAGTGAGAAGATACAGGTTCGGGTTGTGGATTTGGTGTAGTCACATAATTTATGTCATTCACTACTGCTACTCACTCAACACAGAGTCCTTATAATAGAAGTCCATTCACTTTACAGATGCGCCACCGAGTTTGTG